>NQYQ01000013.1:453096-474523 GCA_003055925.1 Escovopsis sp. Ae720 | reverse complement strand
CCTGATGACGGCGATCTACTTCCACACGTGGGTCGAGAAGGTGAGTCTCCCCGGGAACGCACGCTTGATGTTTCGTTCTTGGATCGCCGGATGGATATGCTGACGTTTTTCTAGTTTACTGGACTGTTGACGGCCATGATAGGGGTGTACGCGATATACTACGTCCCCAGGGTCGTGCCGAGCGTACGGTGGGTGGTCGGTCTCCCGGGGGTATGACATGAGCATCATAGAGGATCTGGTTTAGAAACGAGTCTTTAGAAACGAGCCTCCATTGTAGATATAGCGAGAATCTCTCCAAAGTCTGTTCGATATCTCCGCCGAAGCGGTGTACCCCAGGGGCGGGCGTGATATGCAACCCTCGTGTCTGTTGTCGCGACTGATGAATGCCTGTGAGGATTCAAGATCATGTCGGCTCCAGTCCATCCATTTCACGACCACAGCATTCAGGGTCCGGCATATCCATCTAGCTGCACGGGCATTCCTCTTCTTCACGACAAACCTCCAACCTCGGCTCGCAGACTCTCCCGCGGAATAACGTCGGCACGATCCTCGCCAATGACCTCATCCCGTCCAACCTCAACTCCATATCATCACAACACTTCAATCTCACTCCCCATCACTCACCTCACCTCATCTCATCTAATCTCATCTCATCTCATCCTCCCTTATCTCGTTTCATCTTCTTCCCGCTGCAATGGCCCTCCCGCGCCTCAAAGCGCCCCCCAACCTGCGCGAGCTCGTCAAAGAAGCCTTCGCAAAAGCCGTCTCCTCCGGCCAAGTCACATTCTACCCCACGCAAGTCTGCATCCTCACCGTCAACGACGTCCCCGTACGTGCCCTCGCAGACCATCCCCTCCTCAAAAACACCCAGGCACCTCGTGCAAAAACTAACAAGCTCCTTCGAACCATCATAGTTCCAGCTCCGCTTCTCCCCAGCCCTCGCCAGCAAACCAAAGGGCCCCCCTCCCTCCTCCTCATCCTCCACACGCACCCCGTTCGACCCCTTCGCCGACCCGCCCCCCGGCATGCTCATCTCCCCCCTCGGCCCCGCGCACTTCCTCCTCCTCAACAAATTCGCCATCGTCCCGGAGCACTTCATCCTCGCCACCACAGCTCACAAGCCACAGACCCACATCCTCGAGCAGGACGACCTCGAAGCCACCCTCGCCTGCATCCACTCCTACCATGAGTCCTCCTCCCCCTCATCCTCCTCATCCTCCGGTACAAATCCGACCTCCGAGAGAGAGAAGAATCCCGACGACGGCCTCTTCGCTTTCTTCAACTGCGGCCCCCACTCCGGCGCCAGCCAGCCCCACAGGCACATCCAGCTCCTCCCCATCTCCCGCATGACCCAGGACCTCCCCTCCCCCCCNCCGCAATCAACCCCCTGGGCCGTCCTCTCCTCCGGCCCGCGCCTCTTCGCCCTCCACGCGCTCCCGTTCCTCACATTCGCCGAGCGCATCCCGCACGACATCGCCCCGCCCGACCTGCACGCCACGTACCTGCGTCTCTACCGGCGGGCGTGCCGAGCCGCCGCCGCGCACGCGGGCCAGCCTGTCCCCACGGTCGAGGAGCGCTCCGGCGAGGCCGGCATCAGCTACAACCTCGCCATGACGCGCGACGCGATGGTGCTGTGCCCGCGGCTCGCGGAGGGCGCGGTCATTGCGGGCCAAGACGGCGGGGATGCGCTCGGTTCGTTGTCCCTCAATGGGACGCTGCTGGCGGGCACGGCGCTGGTGAAGAATGAGGTGGAGTGGGATGCTCTGAGGAGGGGGCATCCTGAGGCGTTGGTGGGCGTTTTGAGGAGAATTGGCATCCCGAGGGAGACCTTGGACGAGGGCAAGCTGTGAGGGCGTGCTCGCGGCCCACCAAAATTCGGAGGGTTGAATCCCACGCATATAGACACGTAGAAGCGAGGGGTCAGGGGGGTTGCTTTACCCTCACCCATGTTTGATGTAATTCTATCGTAGAGTCTATTTCTGTACAGAACGAGCATGCGGGTATTTCCTCCTCCAGTGTCTTGGTTCTGAAAAACAAAGTAGAAAGAAAAAGAAAAGCGGCCGTGCGGTCCCCGCACTGAGAGCCTTCATCCTCTCGGCAGACCACGCAGCATTGGTAGACATCATTTCAGCGCTTGCTCGTCTTCATCATCTTCGTCGTCCTCAAGCTCCTCCTCCCCCCCGCCATCTTGGGCCCCGTCCTCGCAGACCTCCTCGCCCTCTTCGACTTCTCTGTCCATGCCGAAGGAGGCCAGCTCATCCCACTTCTTGCGACAGGTCGCGTTACCGAAGAGGTACGTGCCCCCATTGTCGAAGATGAATCCGGCAACCTCCTTCCAGGGGACCTTGACTAGCACGGGGTCCTTTCCGTTGCAGTACTTCAAGACGGCTTTTCGGAGAAGAACAACCTATTCCCGCCTAGGTCAGCCATGAACAATACTCTAAGAGTCCCTACGCGTAGAATGGGGAGGGGACAAAAAAGGGGGGGTGAGGGGCGGGGTTAAAAGAGAGTACTCACGTCAATGGGTGTCCATTTCGGATTGCGAACTCTTTCTTCCCGGCTCTTGGTCAACATGCGGTACCGCCCCCTCAAGGTGGACTCCGCCTCCGCAAACCCCCCTTGCTGTTTGATATCTCTATACGTCATGCCCGCCCTGCGCGACTTCACCAGGAACTCATCCTTGCTCGCCCGCTCGCCCGCAAAATACGACGGCGACGACGTCGACGACGGAGAGTCCATGCGCGTGCCGCGGTGCTCCTTCCCGGCTGGGGACCTGCACCGCATCGAAGAGGGGGATATGGCCTCGCCGAAGCTGGCCGATCGCGCGCTCGGGTGGTTCCGCATGGGGCTGCTCGGCAGGCTCTTCCGCACGCGTTTGAGGGACTGGTGGTGGCTCCGTTCGTGTCTCAGGGGCGACGAGGACCATGAGGACCCGCGCAGTGGGGGGCGAAGCATCGCGGCCTCGCTGAGCATGTAGGGGCCGTAGGCGGCGTGGCTCATGCTGGGCGAGTACGCGGAGGACATGTCTTCCTCCTGGGAGGCGGTTGATGCCATGGGCGATGCGACGGGCGAGCCGAAGTGGTGGGTGTGCATCTGCATCATGATGGGGGCCTGGGCTTGGAGCATCTCCTGCGCCTGTGAGGAGGTCGGCAGGCCGTCGAGGTCGGTCATCGGGCCGTTCACGAGGTGCTCGAGGTCTCTGTTAATGTCGATGTTGGCGAACATTTCCTGCTCTACGTCGGGAGCTCCGTCTGGCGAGAAGACTGGCCATGGCGTCGGGAGGTGCTCGTGCGAGGACTGCATCATCGGATCGGATGAAAAGTATGGATCGTCATGAAGATGATAAGGTTCAGAGACCGCCTTATTGTCGTTTGGCATGCATGTGGCCATGCTAATCAACCCGTTCATGCTGTCTTCGTCCTCGATGGCGACAGAATGATCATGTCTCCCATGCTGAAGGTGCGGGGAGTTGAAGTAGTTCCCCTCCTATTTCGTCCCTTAGCATCTGTCCCCCTCATGTCTTGGACCGCCCTCACTTAGGAAGGGGCCAAGACGGAAAGCGATGAAGAAAATCTTTCCAGACATACCTCGAAGTCCGAGATGGACTGGTACCACGCCTCTTCTCCCATGATAGCCCTCCAGCGCGGGTGTAAATAGTAGAGCTCAAACGCCTGGGGCTTCGCCGTCGAAAGGGGCAAGACTCCACTCCAGTTCCTGCTTCTTGTATTCTCAATCCCATCAAAGTATACCGTACGGCTCTGACCATCGTAGGGGAAAGCAGCAGCAGAAGAAGAGGCCGCAAGATATGTCTCGTCCGCGAGGGGCCTTTTGTTCGCCCCAGAGCTGCTCCTCCGACCGCCTCCGTTACCGCTACCGCTACCGCTACCGCGTCCGTGGCAGGGAAAGCGAACTGTCGGAGTGACAAACATGGCGGGCGGATGCGTTCTCTCGGCCTGTCCGGTAGCAGGGGAAAGAGACAAGAGATGCGGAATTCCCGATAGTCTTTCTTGTTCTTCCTTCTTGGCTCTTGCTTCTGCTTTTCCTTCTCCCTTCTTCTCCGCGTTCCCGTGAAGCAGTCGGCCGTGCTGTGGGAGTGCCTTGTCTTCTGACCTTCTGATGATCAAGGAATGGAGGTCAGTCTCACCGCCGTTCTCATGCTTCCATGGTGTTTCGATATACCGCTCGATGGATGTAGAATGCTGTCGACTGCCGAGGCTGAACGGCAAACGAAGCCAATGTTCAGGATAGACACATACCTCTTCTGATCTCAGGATTATGTGAGTCGAGCTTGATGTTTTCCAAATGTTGATGACTCAATTCTGCTTCTTGATCTCTCAAGTGGATGGAGGAACAATGAACAATGTTCGATTGAGGGCTTGGGAAGAAAATCAGGAGGGAATCGGAGCAGCTTTTGTAATGGGATTTGATCCGACTTCGAGGCTGTTTCGAGGACGTCTGACTGAGATCAGCGATGCTCATACTCTTCCAGACCTCCACGTTATGGCCCAGCGACCTGGGACCACGGAAGGCCTAACTTTTGCCCAGACGTCTTCTGATTCGCTTCCATAACAATGGCCTCCCTGTCTCCTCCGCCTTGCATCATCTGGTCTCATCGCATCTCATCGTATCTCATCTCATCTCATCTCAGATATCATCTTGATTTCATTGCAGAATCTCCTTCCCGCAACTGGGGTAGAATAAACAATATGCAAGTGATTCTCAAATTGTCATGATCATAGAATGCATCTGCCCCAATGGGGACTGACTCTTTCCGCATCTGTTCATCCGACGCCACGACAAGACGGCGCCACCGGCAAGCTTTCCAGAGGGCCTCGAGATTCCGGAGACACGGGCTCTTGATCCAGGGGCAGGGACACCATCTCCAGCACCTCCAACCCCCTTCTGTCTGCCCCTCTACAGGCAGCGTGTACCGTAACATCTGCAAGAAAGAGGCCAGGGGCGGCGATAAGGGGGGCAAGTGGCAACGAGACGGGGGGCCTAGGGCCAGGAGCGAGTTCCCCGGTACCACGACGGCCGTTTCTGGAGAGTATCCAGTCAAAGGAGCTGTCAACGCCCAACGCCTGATACCTCGACCTGGAATGCTGCTTTCCGAATGTTGCAGTATCTCATCCTTGCCTTCCGGGCATGGGTCAATGTCCCCCATCCTTGACATCGATCAGATCGGTTCCCAATCGAGTGGATTGCATGATCTGGGGACAGGTCTGCGCGGAGAGTTGTCATTTGGCCTGCCCTGGGCCCTCTGCAGTGGGAGTTGGCGTGAGCATGATCTCATGTCCCCCTGAACAGCAGGAATATGTTTTCTTCTGTCTCTTCAAAGGCGCAGGAAGAAGCATGTTGGGCCTCGTCAAACCCGGCCGACCTGTGGGACTTCGCTTTGGAAGAGGTTTGGTCGTCCCATCTGAGGCCATGGCTGGTCTGTCTTGTCGAGGCCACAAATCTTCGTCCTTGGCCTGTTCAGAGACATTGAAATCGTGATAATTCACGGCTTCTGTACAAGTTAGTAAATCGTGTCTATAAACGTGAGGCATGCTCAAATGTAACTCAGGCCTCGCAGCGGACGATTTTTTTCTGAATACATAATGGGGCGCCCAGATGCTTAGGAAGTGAGAGACAGCAGTACATTACCGACAGTCCGGAACCCATCAGATACACAGCATATTCGGTGCATGAGCATGGGTAGCTGCATGAAGACGGTCAAGGAAGCACAATTCTGCTGCCCCGTCCCCTCGCACACTTTGCTGTGGCCGGCGTGTAACGAGAGCCGATTCCTGTTTGTGACACGTTCCTTTATCTTCTACCTTTCCCCTCAGTGGACCATGTTCTTTTCAAAAAAAAAAAAGCTTCTCTTCTCTGGTGAGCAATCGCCGCGAATAGAAGGGCAGAGAAAATACTTGCGAGATGCAAATCCGGCCTGGACGGTGCGTTTGAGCCCAGCCACTCATGGACCGTCTCAGAATACGACGTAAAAAGGACCAATTTCGGTATTCACGGAGAAAGCCGCAGCCTCTGCCCTCTGAATATCGCGGCCGTGTCCTGAATATCAGGAGGCCATGTCGATCAGTCGCTGCCAACTGCTGTTTGCGCGGGAGCAGAGAAATAGGGGCCGCTGGAGAAGAGCCAGTATAGGCCTTCAGAGTCTGGGAGGCTCCGCCCAGCGAACGCGTACTTTCTATGATCAGCCCTCACGTCAAACGAAGCAACCATGCTTGTAAACGGATTGAGCTTCCAAGATCTGGGTTGGGGACGGGAACACGGGCGCCCGGGGGGATCAGGGAGTAGGGGAACGGGGAACGAGGCTGGTTCGGCAATGGAAGCTCAATTTGTGTGCCGCATCTCCCCCCCCCCCCCCCCCCCTCCTCCCCCCCTCCCCCATCATCCACCCCCCCCCCCCCCCCCCCCTTTTCCTCCCACCCCTCCAATTGCTCCGTCCCCTCTCTTACCCCCCTTCCTTTCTCTTCCAAATTCCCCTCAACGATCAGGGCACAGTGAGGTGATGGTGCGTGTGAGGTGCAGGATAAGGGGAGGCGTCCTTGGCTTGGCGGATTCAGGGGGTAGTCGACTGAACGTCATGCAGGTCGGGGTTTCACAATTCTGGAGCAAGAGAGGAGCTGTGATACGTGAGCGACTGTTGACTGACGTGAAGGGGGTCCAAACCTGAGGGTGTGGCATGTGTGCGAGGGGCGGGATAGAGCGGATGAGGCTTCCGGGGTAACGTCTCGAACGGGCACATGGATGTGTTAACATGAAAGAATTGATGGATGGAGGAGAAAAAGTTTTCCTTGAAACAACCTCTGCATGATTCTATAATGTGCCTCGGGTTTTAGGGCAAATGTCACAGTGGCAAGCGAGGAGATGAAACTGGGAAGGACCTCATCAGTATGAACCTGGGTACCTTCCCTACTAATCCTACACATCAATGCCGACTCGGAGGCAGGCGAGATCGATCAATACTTGTGCAGAGTGGGAAAGTTATGCAAAGCTGGGACTTTTATGAAAATGCGCTCGTTAAATGGCAAGAGCAATGGGAGCCTCAGAGTCGGGCTACCTTATGTGGCTGCAGCTATAACCCTTACCCTGAGCGGGATTCATTCGTAGGAATTGACCAAATTCCTCTTCTGTTTCCTCCTTATCGAGTCAATCCCTCGATATCCAAGCAGTCAAATTCACATCTCGAACATTCCATTGTCAAGGCTGATAAGGATTGATTCTTCTTGAGGACTTGCTTTGGCCTGCAGTTCTCGACTTCTTCCCTAATCCACAATCAATGGGACACGGTGCCGCTGCCCATTCAGGGGTGAGATACAACAGAGCCTCCGCAAACAACGGCAGCCTGCCTCTCCTCTCCCATACATACATACGTCCGACCAACCCCGCAAGAAGCTCGAGTGCTCGCATCGACGCCTCATGTACGTCCTCTTCAAAGCGGAACCCCCGAGGGTGACCTGCCAATCTATCCAAATGAGCCGTCCCTTGCCGAGCTCGCGCGGGGTCCGAGCCGGCAACATACCCGTCCACAACTTGAAGCTGTAGAAGAGGCCTGACTGAGTGTAGTATGTACAGAGTGGAGAGCGGCACATATGGTAGTGAAGAGCAGTGAGTCGTACTCTCCGGCATGCTGATCCAGAGAGCCGAGCTGCCGCCCCCGGCCCGGCCATCTCGAAGTGACAGGTCAACCCAAGGGGGGGCGATGCCTTGCAAATCCGAGATGATGGGGCCCCCGAACCGGGCGGAACGCTCCACATCAAACGCCCTCTTCCCTTTCTGCGGAGTGCGGAATACAGGGCACGCCCCTCCGTGTCTGGCTGGCAGTGGCGATGGTCCTTCCGGGGGTCTTGAAGCTCGAGAGGCAAATTGATGTACCTTGTTGGACTCAGATCAGGCCGCTCCTCACCATGAACATCATGGACTATGAACATCAGGGGTGACTTGATGAGGGGCAAAAATGGCCAAGATGAGGAATCCGAGGGAGTGGCCAAAAAGCTGGTTCTAGTTTTCCGCGGTACGATTCGAAGGGGGTGATTGTAGTGTCCAGGAGACAAACAGAGAATTATTCGATACGAGAGACACGCCAAAGGGACAGGTATGGGGGCAAATCTCCTGCCACACTGTACATACAGTGTAAGGGCTGAGGAGGGCCCTCAACGAATGAGGAGCGTATCAGGGAGGGCCTTGACTTGAAACATCAGGAACAGGAGTGAGGAAGGCCAGTTTTCTGGTGAAGAGGAGAGTACCGTGAAAAGATCATTCCATTTGGAGCGTGTTTAATCATCCCACTCTTCGTCTAGTTGGTCTATCAATCGATTCTCCGCTTCAGAGGTCCTTCCCCTTCCGCTCGGGCTCGAGCCCAGCCGGCGATAGCCCGCCCCCTTTTTCGAAACCAGCCGCGCGCAAGACGACGCCACGATGATGCAAAAGTCCTACTCAAATTAATAAAAGGAAGAGAATAGAAGAAAAAGAGATCCTTATAGAAGATGACAAGAAAAGATAGTCAAAGAAAGAAAAGAAAAGAAAAGAAAATCAAAGAAAACCAAAGAGAAGGGAAAAAAAAAACAAAGAAAACAACCCCGTCATCACGGATAAGACAGGCCCGCCTTGGGCCGGGAGGGACGCACGAAGAAGAAGCTCCAAATACCGGCCCACAGGCTGTAGTTGGGCAGTTGCCGCCACCCGCGCGCGTGCGCCACGGTGCGGTTGTAGAAGACGCCGCCGAGGACGTAGACCAGCACCGCGATGGCGAGGATCAGGCCGAAGACGCTCCCCGGCCCCACGCTGCCGGGCTTGTGCGGCTCCGCGTGCCCGCAGGCGTGCGCGGAGCGGGCCTCGAAGAAGTAGGCGCACTCGTCCGGGTCGGTGCCGACGAAGGAGATGGCGGTCGAGCTGCCGGGGTCTCTGTCGCAGAGGAAGGAGATGGTGGCGGACTTGCGGCGGGCCCTGGAAGCGTCGGCAGTCTTGGTGTCGTCGCGGGGCGGGAGCGCGTGCTTCGTCTGATATGCTGCGTCGTGTTGTGCTGGTGCTTGGTCGCTTCGGCGGGTGCTCGCTTTCGACTCGGCGCATGGAGAGCCGCCGGTGTACTGGAGGACGAGCTTGCGCCCGCGGCTGCGGAGGTCCATGGAGGCAGATCTGCGGGGGAGGCGGGAAGCAAGTGCAGGAGTGGCAGCCGTCAGCATCGATCCGGTCATGAAGAAGAGAGAGCAGGGGAAAGAGAGAGCTAGCAAGGAAGAGGTGAGAGAGATAGCAGCATGGCCGCAGCCATCTCCCCCCCTTCTCCCCTTCACCCAGGAGTTGACAAACCCAAGCGAGAAGACGTCATCATGGGACGTGTAATAAGCGCCGACATCCGCCCACAAACCCCTCTTCAGCCCGACAACGTCCTCCACCGGCTCAACCACTGGCCCGCAGATATTGAGCGTAAAGTTCTTGCCGTAGTCCCAGCCCCGGGCGTGGTAGTCCTTGGTCACGGCCGACTTGGGCGTCTTCCCGCTCTCCTGGAGGCTGGCGGTGTCCGGGCGCAGGTCGAAGAAGGCGCCCGTGCCGGTGGACGCCGTCGCCGTACAGGCCGGCGCCTGGGACGTGGACGAGGCCGTCTCGGCGGCGCCCGCGCCTGTGCCGGCAGCGAGGGCCGCGGCGAGGATCCACGGCGCGGGGAGGATGTGATACCGCATCGCTGGGCGCACGTGTTTCTCGGAAGTGGTGACGACGGCTCGCGCGCAGATCGAGGGTGCGGGTCGCTATGTCGTCTTGGAGATCAGAGCAGTGGTTGAGGGTTACGGAGTGCTCCGTGGAAGCGGGCGTTGCGGCGTTGCAGGTCGAGCCAGCGGCTGACGTAACCCAATTATCGCGAGGCAACTGCCGGGTCCCACCGGATGCCGGATGCGGGAGAGGAGCGTCGTCTGCTCGTGGGTGTCGAGAGGGGCGACCTCGGGGTGGTTGAGAGGAAGATTGCAAAGATCGAAGGTCTCAGGAGTCTCTCCGCGCTCACGCTTACACACAGTACCGTCGTCCCTGTCTGCTAGCGGCCCTTCGGGTTGAACGAGGCCTCAAAAAGTTGCAGTGCCGTCACTGGCAGCCAACTCGACTCCACACAGAACTTATCTTTTGTTTCTTGAGTCTTGACCATCTTCGTCCTCGCGATGGCTTAGGTAAGCCCAGATGCTTACTAACTCAACACGAATCGACCTCTTCGATGTCTTATCGCTTATCGCGAGTCTGCTTCCCCACAAAATCACGGGACCGGCCGGGCCATCGCGCTTAGTAGGTATTGAAGCGCTTGCAGGCTGCTGGGATTAGTAATCGGCGCCTAAAACTCCAAGTCGTCGCGCTTCTCGGTCAAGAAAGGAGGTTCAATGTTGTTCGCGCGCCAAACCTTTTTGTTTACCTCGGTCAACATCAATACTACTACTACTACTCCGTATATAGTAGGTAGTATGTAATATGTGATTTGATCTCAATTCCTCACCGACCGGGAGTCGTAATGTCGCCTACCCGGCATTCTTGACGAATGCCGGTGCTGGAATGCATGCCTTTTCAACCACCACGCCTTCGTGTGAGGACGACACGTTCGATTACAACATTTTATGACTGAATCTGCGTCCTCATGATTCCGAATGCGAATGCGCTTTTTGCTCGCAATGTCCTCCGAAACTCTAAATGTTTTCCGAGCCCGGGCCGGTGCTCGAGATGCCTCAAGCCTCGCGGGTCCAGCGTCGATGGCCCATCTGCATTTTCCAACACACGATGGAAGCTCTCAAGTACTCGTACATTGCTTTCCGGGTAAAAGGAGCAAGAAAACCTTGTCCCACGCCCGTGTTCGCAGATACGAGAATCATCATCGGGGCGGACGGCTCGGCGCTTCTTGTTTCACTCCTCCGCAGACGGCCTCGGCGCTGCCTGATGCTTCTCAGTCAAGGGTCAAGGGTTGAGGCATCTCCAAGTTTCCGTGCGGAGAAGTCCAAGCCGATCGGTCGCGTCTCGCCCGCGCGCCGCAGGCGTATCGGAGCACGGAGGAGCGCTCTCTGTCCAGTGCTTACTCCGTTAAGCTTGATGGTTTCCAGTATGTACTCCGCACTCCGCATCCCCTACGAGAGTACGGAGTATAGAATGTCTTTCCAGGTCCATCCGCCCCACGAGCAGCCGGCGTTCATCGCCGAGAGAATGATCTCGTCTTGAGCTTGAAAAGAATGGCGGTCAGCCAGAACCCCATCCGTCCTCGGACGTATGTACGGAGTACGAGTAGGAACACTAAGAGGGCACGAATTAGCCCGGAAACGCTGATGCCTTGCAGGACCACTGCAGTTATGCAAGGTCCAGCCAAAGAAAACTCTACGAGTATATTTTTCTCCCATGCTTTTTGTCGACCTCGTGACGGGATATGGATTGTGGGGGTGGATGCGAAGATTGCGGGGGACAGACCAAGTCAGGTACATAAGCCGGCGATGGCTTGCTGACCCAGCTGAAGAACAACGGGCTTCTAGTTCTGACGGTCCCCCTTGGGGCCCTTGGGGTGTCTCAGGCGGGCTGGAGTTTGTGCAGCTTCGAGAACACGACCGGCGATGCAGGGACTGAGATTTATTCTCGCCGGTGCAGTTTCTGGCGCGACACTACTGTAAGGGCGGCCGGGCGTGAATTGGCGGTAGGCAGTACTCCGTACTATGCACGAGTACTCGTACGAGTAGTCACGAGCTTCGATCAATGGTATCAATGCTGCGTCTCTGTGATCTGTACGGAGTAGTTCCGGTCATCTCGAGGATGTGCTGTCTCTTCCACGGAATGCCGTTGTCCTTCACAGGTCTGGCCTGCTCATCCTGCTCATCCTGATACATCAATGTACAAACCATTGGATCCAAATGGACGAAAGAAGCCTGGTACATGTAGGACTTGAGGTTTTCCCCAGGCTCTTTCAAGGGAGAAACAAGAGAGAACTACTAACTCCGTAACATGTCCGAAAATCGAAAGAAAAAAAAATGAAGTAAAAAACGTGAAGCACCTTTGATTTTAGTAGTCAAATCCATCCATTATTCGATGCTTTGTCATCCACTCATACTACCTAGGTACAGTAAGGGATGAATGATCAAGATTTCATTCGTGGAAAGAGCATCTAACTCGGTCTGCTCTTACTCCTGCCCTTGCTTTCAGGCTAAATTGGAGGTATCCATGATGAAGGCAGGCACGATGAGAGCGAGACTCCCCGATGCGTGCCGTGCATGTCGTTGGGGAAGGCATGACGGGGTCAGGAGGAAGGAGAAGGGCCGAACAAGACGCGACGATGCGGAGAAGAGAAGCTGCGCTCGCGCTGCTCCTTCCGTCTCCGCAGAATTTTCTGTAGGAAAGGATGTCCCTGTCACGGAAGGCACGCTCCATGGATTCTTCGGTGCGGGGAAGTCGCCGGCCTACGAGTATGAGTACGAGTACAGTCGCGACCAGAGAATGTTCGGATACAGCAATATTGCAATATCCGTGATACGGATATTCGCATAGACACGATTTGCCCAAGCCCGGCCAGACGATGATGCTCCACGCCGCCCATCTTTCCCTCCCAACATCAGCCCAGGATCAAGCTACTATCAATCATTGCTTCTGCCTCACGATGAACCGATTACCGACGCCTATCCCGGTCGACACAAAATGTTTCAAGCATTCCTTGCTCGAGTACGGAGTACCAGTACTCGTACCACACCCTCCTCAGAGTCAAGGCCCAGGGCGGATCCGAAGAGCCGCATCTATTCCTGACGATGCTGGAGAGCCTCGATTGATTCACAAAAATCGACCCACCGACGAGAAAAAGAGAAGAGGAAAATGGACGCGAATAAAAAATAGATGAGGAGAAAGAAATACATCCCGAGGCTGAGCCTAGACTAGAATCGGCTTGGCCTCCCCCACGTTTCGCATCGTCCCATCCATGATGCCCCCATATTTCCCCCGCCCCTCTCCTTTTTTTTTCTCTTCACTGCCATGCCAAGATCTGGGATCTGTGCGGAGGTGCAAGTCCTCGCCTCCCAGCCATGTCAGCATCTTAGTTGGGATCGGCCCTTTTCCCAACTGCCAATATCTACTCGTTCTCTGCCCCCTCTTCTACTGGTACCTGTGCAGCTACAGGTACCGTTGGGCACGCCGAGCGATCAATGCTTCATCGGGGTGAGGCAGGATTCAATAGCTCGGGCCGGTGTGCTGGAAAAGGCGCTGAGGAGCCAGAGCAGGCAACATGATCCTCTGTGGACTGGATTGATTCCGTACGTCCGAGTACACGTTCCCCGGCTGCTGCTCACCCTTACGAGTACAGGTATGCCGTGACGCCGGCTGAACGAGACTCCAATCTCACTGCCTCGGTAGGACAACGATCTCGACCATCATACGAGTACGAGTACATATCTCCTCGGACACAAGAAAAAACAAAGTCCAGATTGGTTTGTCCGAGAGGATATGCGGCCAGGAGGTCGGATCAAGGAAGTCTCGCGCTATCGCAGGCATGGATGGACCACGGTGGTTGTCCCCTCAAGCCCTTTTCTGCGGCTTTGCAGCAAGGCCTCCACCGGGATGCAGGCTGTTCAACAATGGACAGAGAACCTACATGCCGAGTCGAGTCTCGTACTCGTACCACCACGCCTGGTCAGACAATGTCGGAAGAGAGACAAGTGATCCAGACGAAATACCACCACACAACGTGCTTCCGGGTCCAATGTCAAGGGCGGGATCTTCCCTCCGGCTCGTCTGCACCCCGCTCCTCGCCTGGCCCTTGGGGGCTTCTTGAAACGATGAATATCGACATCATCAATTACCATGGTACTCCGTACTCCGTTCCAGTATTCCGAATTCCGGCTATCCCCTCGGCAGTCATGGTTGCGTCCCGAGGGCTCTAGGCCTTTGGCTTGTCAGGGATTTATTGATCCAACCTCAACACCACCACCGCCTCGAGACCGCGAATGCGCTGTCGACGGCGCGCGCACCCCAACTTCCAACGCCACTAGCATCCATTTGTGTCGTGGAGCCTGCGGGACCGCCTCGTTTTTTTCGGGGAGCGATGGAGACGTTGGAGAAGATGGGAGCATTGGGGCCAGTTCGGAACCGAAAAGGCAAGGATCATCCTGCACGACCCCATGCAACAGCCTTGGCCCCCCCCTTGTTCTCCCCCCCCCCTTCTCCCCCGGGTGTCTCCCCAGACCTCGTAAGCTTGGGCCGCTCCCCTCCCCTTGGAATTGAAAGTTCAAGTTTGGCCAGGCACCGCCGCGAGCGCATAGGCCGACGCTCCGCGAGGAGGGCGAGTGAGACAAATTGAGCCATGACGCATCACGCATCCCCCATCATAGAGAAGAAAATATGGAGGGCGGAGTACAGGTACTCGCCCCCCCCTCCTCACGCCCTATGATTGCTGCGAAAATCTTCAATTGGGTTGTGGAGTACCTAGCAAGACGCACAGCCGGTTTCTCGTACCTGTATACCTTATTTTATTCCATTTGTTTTATTTTTATTTTTTTATTTTTTTTATTTTTGCTTTTTCTCCCCCTTGGCTGTTCCTTGCCGGTGACTCTGCCCTGGCGTACTCGGCACTATCCATGCCTATGCCCATGCCCCTTCGCGTGTGTCTCTGCCTCTCTCACTCTCTCAGAAAGGGGGTCTTGGTCGCTTCCTTGGCACGCAATGTGCCCGCGCAGGTATATATATATCGTCCGCCGTCCGCTCGACAAGGCACAGAGCATCTCGAGGCTGTCTCGTGGATCTGCACTGTTCTCCTCGGAACACAAGTCAGCCAGCCAGTTCCTCTCGAGTCAGACGGTCCGGTCAAGCTGCTGCCGGGCAGGGTGAGGTGAACTAGAGCCTTACCACATCCTACTTACTACCTTTCCCCCGCTGTCTCCGTCACGACGACGACGACAACGACCATCACCGGCTCGCCATGAAGCTGCCTTCGATTCTTTCCGCCGCCATCTTGGCGGCTCTTGCTGCAGATGCTGCCAAGGTACGTATTTGAAGCTGTTGATGAGTTCGCAGGAGCGTTGGAGGCGAAAGAAGAAGAACAAACCAAGAAAAAAATCTCATCATGATTCACTGTCGCGACCTCTTCTCCCATCTTCTCTCCTCCTCCACTGTTTCACCTGTTCTTCATGGGCTTGTTTCTACTCCTTCATCCTGCTTCCTTCTCTTGTAGTTTTTTTTCTCTCCATCTCTTCGCGGTATCTCTATCTTGTTCTGTCCCCCTCCCCAAAGGCGAGCTTCCACCGTCATCGAGCCGAATCGAAGAGAGCCCAAGACCCCTCTCTGGATTCGCCCTCTTTTGCACTTGTTCTCGTCCCAGGATTCTTGACCTGTCGTCGCTCACAAGCATGAGAGCCTCGCCGGCTTGGCTTGCCATATTGGCAGCTCTCCTCGATCAGACTTTTGCTGACTCTGCGCCTGTTCAGATCCAAGCCCGCGACACCGCGGGTTCTGAGGCTCATCTCGCCACTTCCCCTCCCTTCTACCCTTCGCCATGGATGAACCCAGATGCGCCTGACTGGCAGCAGGCCTACAGCATGGCCAAGGACTTCGTGTCCCAGATGACCCTGATGGAGAAGGTCAACCTCACCACCGGTGTCGGCTGGATGAGCGAGAGATGTGTCGGCAACACGGGAGCCGTTCCTCGTCTTGGCCTCCGTGGTCTCTGCACGCAGGACGGCCCCCTCGGCCTTCGATTCTCCGACTACAACAGCGCTTTCTCCACTGGCATGACTGCCGGCGCCTCCTGGAGCAGGCCCCTCTGGAAGGAGCGCGGCCACCGCATGGGCTCCGAGTTCGGCGGCAAGGGTGCTGACGTCCTCCTTGGACCTGTTTGTGGTCCTCTGGGCCGCAGCCCCAACGGCGGCCGTAACGTCGAGGGCTTCTCCACCGACCCCTACATGGCCGGTCAGGCTGTCTCTGAGACCTCAATCGGTATCCAGGACGTCGGCGTCATTGCTTCCCTCAAGCACTTCGTCGGCAATGAGCAGGGTAGGCGCTTCTTCATGAGCATGGATACATGCAGGCCTTGAAAGTCGATTGCTAACGAACGGCAGAGCGTTTCCGTCAGGTCGGCGAGTCTCGTGGACGTGGCTTCGATATCAACGAGGCTCTCTCCTCCAACATCGATGACAGGACTCTGCATGAGGTCTACGGCTGGTGCTTCCAGGATGCTGTCAAGGCCGGCGTGGGCTCCATCATGTGCTCCTACAATCAGGTCAACAACTCGTACTCCTGTGCAAACTCTCACCTCCTCAACGGCGTCCTCAAGGAGCAGTGGGGCTTCCAGGGTTTCGTCGTCAGCGATTGGCAGGCTCAGCACAGCGGTGTCTCCTCTGCCCTCGCCGGCCTCGACATGACCATGCCCGGCGACACCATGTTCAACACGGGCGCCTCGTACTGGGGTGCCAACCTGACCCTTGCCGTCGTCAACGGCACCATCCCGGAGTGGCGTCTCGATGACATGGCCATGCGAGTCATGTCTGCTTTGTTCAAGGTCGGCAAGACCGTTGACGGGTTGAAGCCCGTCAACTTCGACTCCTGGACCCGTGACAGCTTCGGCTACGTCTCGGCCGCTGCCAAGGACATGTTCGAGCGTGTCAACTTCCAGGTCGATGTCCGTGCCGACAACGCCAACCACATCCGTGAGGTTGGTGCCAAGGGCACCGTCATCCTCAAGAACAAGGGTGTTCTGCCCCTCAACAAGCCCAAGTTCATCGCCGTCGTTGGCGAGGATGCCGGCCCTAACCCCGCCGGCCCCAACGGCTGCTCCGACCAGGGCTGCGACGACGGCACCCTCGCCATGGAGTGGGGTTCCGGTACCTCCAACTTCCCGTATCTCGTCACCCCTGACGCGGCCATTGCGCGCCAGGCCGACCAGGATGGCACTCGTTACGAGAGCATCCTGAGCAACTACCTCAAGGCTCAGACCCAGGCTCTCGTCTCTCAGCCCGATGTGACCGCCATCGTCTTCGCCAACGCCAAGTCCGGCGAGGGCTTCATTAACGTTGACGGCAACGACGGTGACCGTAAGAACCTGACCCTCTGGAAGAACGGCGACGACCTCATCAAGAGCGTCGCCTCCCTCTGCAACAACACCATCGTCGTCCTCCACACCACCGGACCCGTCCAGCTCCAGGACTACCGCGACCACCCCAACGTCACTGCCATCGTCTGGGCCGGCGCCCCCGGTCAGGAGTCCGGCAACTCCCTCGTGGACATCCTTTACGGTGTCCAGAGCCCCGGCCGATCCACCTTCACCTGGGGCACCTCGCTCGAGGCCTACAACACTCCCCTCACCGAGCAGCCCAACAACGGCAACGGCGCTCCCCAGGCCGACTTCAGCGAGGGTCTCTTCATCGACTACCGCCACTTCGACAAGGTCGCCCCTGGCGCCCCCGGCAGCTCCCCCGCGCACCCCGTCTACCCGTTCGGCTTCGGTCTGTCGTGGTCCACCTTCAACTACACCAACATCCGCGTCGTGAAGCACGCCAACGGCCCCTACGTGCCCACCACGGGCAAGACCATCGCGGCCCCCACGTTTGGCAACTTCAGCACCAACCTCAAGGACTACGCCTTCCCCGCCAGCATCCGCAGGATCAAGGAGTACATCTACCCCAACCTGGACGACACCAGCTCCGGCAAGGCCGCCTCCCACAGCAGCGACTATGGCCTGCCCAACGACAAGTACCTGCCCCCCAAGGCCACCGACGGCAGCCCCCAGCCGCGCTCGGGCACCTCGGGCGAGCCCGGCGGTAACCGCCAGCTCTGGGACATCTTCTACACCATCTCGGTCGACATCACCAACACCGGCAGCGCCATGACCGACGAGATCCCCCAGCTCTACGTCAGCCACGGCGGGCCCAACGACCCCGTGCGCGTCCTCCGCGGGTTTGACCGCCTGGAGCGCATCCAGCCCGGCCAGACGGTCACCTGGTCCGTCGACATCACGCGCCGCGACATCAGCACCTGGGACACGGTGGCCCAGGACTGGGTCATCACCAAGTACCCCAAGCACGTCTGGGTCGGACAGAGCTCCCGCGACCTGCTCATCGATGCTCCCCTTCCTTAGGCGGTGGAGATGATTCTCTGTTGTTCTTTTCACTTCTTTTGTGTGATATTTTCCTGGGGGTTTGCGGGCTGTAGTCCTCTCCTTGAGGGCTTAGATTAGATTCTGATTGAATGAATGAACGAACGTAACGATTCTATCTGTCTGGGCCTCCACATGTGAAATGTACGTGTAAATGAGCATTTGATATGGTCTTTGAACCGAGTTTCTCATGTTAGGGCGCGTCTGATGGACCGACCCCATCTTTGAACCGAAGTTTTTAATCTCCGTGTGTGTGATGAATCGACGCCATTGTAACCTGAGATCAGTGAAATGGGAATATGGGTGGGCAAGCAAATCATCATTGTATCCAATTCGAAGGGCCGAGACGCCAGAAATCCCCATCATAGCTCTAGATCCATCCATCCCTTGAAAATGCACACGCTGTCGCTAAAACAATCTCTCAACTACTCTCCTCTGCCGAACATCTGGTGCACACCATATCATCACCACCCACGGCGCTGACCTCCCCGTGTAGCCCCTGAATGACCGTGACTTTGAAGGAAATCCAAAAAAAAAAAAAAAAAATCAATGCAATTCAGATCCAGACGGGGTCAACCAAAAGGGGTCTTCGAAGAGCCCCCCTTAGCCCACCAGCGTGTTGCGCCGCCTTGCCGGCTCGGCCCGCACATGCCCAATGATGCTCTCGAGCCTCTGGGCCAGGGCCTTGCCATCGTACCGCCCGCCCCTTGCCCCGTCGTCGCGGGGCCCATAGAGCCTCGTCGTGTCGATGCCGAGCCTCGCGAAGTGCGGCTTGTCCACGGCGGGGGCGCCCGCGGCCTCGAGGTACACGAGGTGGGTGACGTAGAGGCTGTAGTCCTCCTCGGGGACGGGGGAGGGGAGGCCCCTCGACTGCGCGCAGGCGGAGGCTATAGCGGCGACGAAGTCGAGCGCGGTGAAGGGCTGCCGGCTTGCAGGTGCTGAGGAGGAGGGGGATGCCGAGGCGAACGGGGTTGGCGGGGTAAAAGTGCACGGGGGAGAGGATGATGATGATTCGGGAGAGGGGGGAGGAGGAGGAGGAGGAGGAGGAGGAGGACACCAGGACGTCTCTCGGTCCGTGGAGCCGTTGAGGATGAGGATCTTGTGCTGCACGAGCGGGCTGGCGACAGCGGCGCCGACGCCCCTGAGGACGAGGCTCGGGACGATGCTGGTGAAGAGCGACCCGATGCTGAAGACGACGGAGTGGGCGGCGGCGAGGGCGGCGACGACGCGCGGGTTGGCGGGGAGGCGGATCTCGTGGCCGTAGGGGTTGATGTACCATATGCGCGCGATGCGGGAGGGCAGGGGGTCCTCTGCGTCCTTTGAGAAGCGGAGCGCGGGGCGGCGCAACGCCGGGTGGCTGCAGGGCGGGTTGGCGTCCTCGGGGGTGTCGTCGTCGTCGTCGTCGGTGGTGGTGGTGGTGGAGATGGCTGTGATGGCGGCGGCGGCGGCGGCGGCGGGGACACCAGCACCAGCACCAGCACCAGCACCAGCACTTGTGGCGAGGAGAGCAGGGGTCACGGGCGGGGTGCTGATGCCCGGAGACGGCAGGGGCACGGCGGCGGAGGGGATGCTCGGGTGGGAGATGTCGTTCTGGCCGACGATGACGGAGCCGTCGGCGAGCCCCGCGGCGATGTGGTGTGCGAAGTTTGTGTTGAGGGCGGGGAGGACGGCGACGCGCTCGGGGACGCCGCAGACCTGGGAGAGGAGGTAGATGGCTGCCTCGAAGGAGCCGGTGAAGAGGCGCGCGCCTGTGAGGAAGAGGTTTCCGACGGAGGCGCCTGAGAAGTCGAAGCGGCTCGAGGGCCGCATGCGCTTGAGGAGCTCGGTGTTGAAGGCGTTGAGGAACGAGCGGATGAGTTCGCGCTTCGGGGAGGATATGTTGGCCCAGAGCGGGTGGGAGCCCTCGACGATTTCGAACCATTCGGCGCGGGCGGCGGGCAAGGAGTCGGAGGGGAGGCGGTGGTTGAAGAGCTGTTTCACGGCGAGGGTCTCGGGGGTGGATGATGATGATGATGATGATGATGATGATGATGAGGAGGAGGAGGAGGAGGAGGAATTGTCGGGGATGAGGCGGACGAGGCGGGAGCGGACGTCGCCGATGCCTGGCCCGCCGAAGACGCGGATGATTTCGCTGGAGGAGCCGCCGTTGTCGCTGATGGGGATCACGTAGCTGAGGGAGGCGTTCTTTGTGGAGCGGACGGCCTCGAAGACGTCGACGAGGCTGTTGGTTGCGGAGCCGCCGGAGAAGATGACGATGCCGGAGCGCGGCGGGGGGTGCTGGTGCTGGGCCATCTCGTGGTTGGCACGAGGGGGATGAATGTGAGGAGTTGGGATTCTTCGTTTTCGATGAGATGGGATGGAAACACGGGGTTGCGGTGTGAGTTGTGAAAGATGAAGATGAGATGAGAAGGGATGAGATGTTGGAGTTGATATGACGGAGGGGATGAAGTGAGTAGTATGTATGTATGTATTGATGTATGTATGTATATAGACGGATGATGAAGTAGGGGCTGTAGTCGTGAAACTCGATAGTTGCATATGACCGGAATCGTCTTTGTGCAAAGACCCGATAGTTGCATCGAGAGGATATAGTACTGCTTAATTGCATACCGATCGATGTTGATGTATTGATTTATCTATTTATAGGGGATTTTCTTTTCTTTTCTTTTCTTTTCTTTTCTTTTCTTTTTGCCCAGATCAATGCTCGCTCCAACGACATGAGACCGCCGATCGCGGCATTCGTTATCGGTTGTTGTGTCTTGTCTCTTTGTTTTCCTTTTCCTTTTCTTTTTTCTTTTTTTTCTTTTTCTTTTTCTTTCCTCAAAGATGTTGATTTGCCGAGACGGATCGAATCGCAACTGATCTGTGCGTCGGTGCGACGTGCGGAGTCTCAGACAAGAGCCTCGATTGCGTGCATCCATCCATCCATCCATCCATCTATCCATCCATCCTTACGAGTACGAGTACGAGTATGTACGATGGGTGCTGCCTGGCCTCGTGCGCCCCGAGCACAGAGGGCGAGACCGCCTTCGTCGCCGTGGACGATGAAATCTACATGGGTTAGTTGTGTGCTTCAAAGGAAGAGAGACCTTTGCGAGGATCATCTTTGGGAGAAGGACATGAAAAAAAAGAAAAAACACCAACACCACTGCTTGCGTGTGGCAACTCGCCACCTGGGCGTGTGGAACGGCGCACGGGAAGATGCGTCGCCGCAGGTATACAGTAGATATTGGTTCTTGTTGGGGGCATACGAGATCTATGAATGTATGTAGGAGCACGCTGCATGGCCCGAACAGTGCCATCAACATCAATGTCTTCCATCAATGCGGTTCGAACGGACTGAAGGATTGC
>NQYQ01000013.1:433643-453084 GCA_003055925.1 Escovopsis sp. Ae720 | reverse complement strand
ACCCCTTCAGCATCCGGTCCTTGGCACGAAGAGGTACGAGTACGAAGGCGAGTACGAGTATGAGTATGGAGTGGGATGGATGGGGCCTCAGACCGGTATTCCGGAGCAGCCTACTCGAAACGGCGTAAACAAAGAGCTAGCGCAAGCCAATGTATGAGATAGGGATGGGGAGGTCTTCTGTGGGGGAGAGCGAAAAAAAATGGAGATGCGAGTGGACAAAGGGCAGGGAGTTCATGCATCGTGATGTGTTCGGACACGTCGAGGGAGGGACAGTGCGAGGACAGTGTCGTTTCGGAGGCGATGGATACTGTACGGTGAGGCAGGAGGGAGGAGAGTGGAGGGGGAATCATTGTCTTTGACGAGTCCTCGAAATAGATGAGACAGGAGACAAAAGATGAAAGAAGAATGCGACTGACATTGAGGATGAGGATCACGAGAGTCATGCGCGCAGATCGACTCCAGTCAGGAATACGGATGGCGAGGTGGCTATGCAAAGGACTGAAGATGGCACGATGGAGCGTCAACTCAGCGTCGTCCTATCCGTACTCGTACTCGTACTCATACTCGTACGAGTAATCGTACACACTGTACTGGTAACAGAGCACTTGGGCGGCGATCCCGGGTCAAAGACCCATGTAGGTGGACCTATGAGGGAGGAAGACAGTGGACGTGTTGCGAGCTGAATCTTGATCCGTCTCATACGACAAGTGACATACATACGGAATATTCAAGCAAAGGTTTCGGAAAGGGGGGGGGGGGCATCAAACCGTACATCAATCCATCAATACATATGATGTACGGGGTACACGCACACACGATCAACTGATCATCGCCAGTGAAACAGCGGCACCGCAGATCCACGCATAAGCCCCGCACGAAAACACAGCAAACAAGCAACAAGGACGGCGGGTGGTCAATCAAAGAAATAACGTCCCCGACCCCTCCAGGACCTCCATGGCCTTTTTCTGCACGTCTTCAAAGTCGAGGAACCCGCACGATTCGCTCTCGAGATGCGCGATGCAGCCCGCCAGCGAAACAAACGTCCTCCTGCAATCCTCGTCTCGCTTCGGGCAGCGGTACACCCGGCCCCAGTGGACGGGCGACCTGACGTGTGCCTTCGCGCCGGCCATGGTGGCGAACTGCCGGTCGCAGTAGGAGCACTCCCACTTGCAGCTGTAGTCGTTGTACTGCGCCTCGGCCCCGGAGCCCGCGTCGTCGTCGCCGCAAAGTATCGCGGCCTGGTGATGAAGTTGTATGGGTCCCGGCTACGGAAGTCGGCGAGGATCGTGTGCCGGTCGATGTGGTCCGCGTCGGGGCACGCGCCCGTCTCCAGGTGGTGCACGACCCCGCTTGCGGTGGTGTAGTCGTTCTCACACCACGGGCAGGACACCTCGCACCCGCGATGGGTCTTGGAGTTTCGGTGCTGACCGTTCGGGTTAGCCGGGAAATCCATGATCGAGATACTCGTACAGGTATGTACGAGTACTCGTACGAGTACGGGATCCCCCGTACGGAATACATTGATGATGCATTGATCCATGGTTGGAGACATCGGGCAGTGCTCACCATGCGAAGCTCGTTGTCGCTCCCGAACTCCTTCTCACACTCCCTGCAATAGTTGGGGGGCAGCCAGTGGTCAAGGGCGTTCATATGCTGGCATGCCGCATGCCACGACCGGAACCATCTCTCGCACATCTGGCACTCGTGGCGAGCGTTGTGGTCGACGGTGTTCATGTGCTGCTGCTTTCCTTGCAATGTGCGGAACGACTTGTCGCAGTCCGGGCAGCTGTAGCGAGCGCCCCTGTGGTTCTTGTCCGACATGTGCTGATCGCACGAGAAGCGCGTGTGGAAGGAAGCGGTACAGCTGTCGCACTCAATCATCTTGCCCGTCGATGTTCTCTTGTGGATTCCCGATCCAAGTCTCAGTCGGCGGCCCGAGGAGAGCTCGTGGGAACCGTGAACGGGCCTCGACGAGGCTTTATGCCCGTGCTTCGGCACCGGTCCCATGCTGCGAGGCGGGGGGATGCCTGGCTGCAGCTCATCAATTGGTATCAGCCGTTCATGCTCACGACTGGTCCTTGCGCTGTTTGCAATCCCACGGTCTTCGTGGGTCTCGCCGAGATTGACCGTCACCTCTGCTTGTTCGAGGGCTCCAATTGGGGTTCATTGAAACAGCACGTACATATGAGTATGAGTAGTACTCCGTAGGATGTGTAGTGGATCAATGCCACTGTGGATCAATCCATCAATTGATTGATTCCTGATCCATGCGGGTGAATTGCATCAATGATCAATTGGATACAGATACTAAAAGGTCGGGTAGTAGTAGTATTGATTCCAAGGTAAGCCAAACAACTTCGTGACTGGAAGCTTCCACTTCGGCCGAGAGGGAACATACCTGTATAGGGAGTTTTGACTCAGCCATCAATCCATAGTAGTCACATGCTGAAGCCACTCTGAAACGCTGGCACAAGTTTTTGGCAAGCCACTGAGCCGTTCATGATGGGTTCGAGAGCGCAGAGGAGATGGGAACCTGGTCGAGCTTCGAGAACGTCGAGAGCGTGGATCTCGTCTCCCACAGACTCCAATTCGGCAAACGTTGATCGGAATTGCCGGGCGAGATTGATTGCATCCATCTCAGCTGCTGCTGCTGCTGCGGGCCCCGGAGAATACAGGTAGGCCAACGTTGACGATGATGCGTGCCTGGAATTGATTGATGGAATGCGGGGTTGTGGGGGTTTTAAGGTGTGGATGCTCCATTCCCTGCCTGTGCATTGATTCGATATGTGCATATATTTGATGGATTGATGGATTGATGCATCAATCAATACGGAGTACCAGGTAGTACTGCTTGCAGAGTCCATACATGTATGCAACTATTGGGTTCTCTCGTACTCGCACTCGCACTCGTACTCGTAATCGATTCCAGTTGTCGAAGCGACACCTCGGAAGGAGCAAACGGCCATGCAATGAAAACTGGAAGGAGAAGCTCGATGGCAATCAGGATTTCATGCTGATGATAGGAAGGTCAGACCCGGCCATGGCGCGGTGCAAGAGGAAGGTGCCTTGCACCACGAGCTTGACTCTCTCGCTCTCTCGCTCTCTCCTTCTCTCCTCCCCCCCCTCCTCCTCCTCCTCCTCCCCCTCCTCCTCCAACGACGACGATGACGGCCAGACCCCAGCCTGAATGAACGAATCCTCCCTCCCCCATGAATTATGACATTGATCTCCATCATTCCAAACAGACGTACGGACATACCATTCAGATTGAGCTTGGTTCGCATCGACATCCCACGCGAAAATGGCCGAACACGGCATAGCTCAGACTCTTCAGACGCTCGAGGTTCCGACCTCCCTCTCCCTCGGTCCCTCGATCGATGACCTCATCACACCCCCAGACTCTGGCGCGGAATCGCTGGCTTCTTCCTCGCCGTCGATCCCGGACCAGCCCCCCTCGACCCCAGTCCCCTCACAGGCCCTGGTGCCGACGCCGAAAAAGGCCAGTGCGCTGCCCAACAAGAGTCCGGCCCAGGCCGCCGCCGCTCCGGCCCACGTCTCTCCGCTCCAGCTTTCCCGGAGACCCATCCCGGCGCGCTCGCCCCTGGCTCGGGCCCGAACTGGAGGTGTCCGCAAGCCAGGGGTGAGACGGACACCGGTGATCGATCGGCTGCGCAGGGACACGCGATGCGCCAACGCCCGCCTCGCTAGCATGGCGCATCTCCTGCATGCCACGGTGGGGCAGTACAGGCGGGCAATGGAAGGGTATGTCATTGACCAGCAGGGCTCTCCAACGAAAATTGCATGGACCGCTGACCTGACTCCCCGTGGACGAGTGCGTAGGCAAATCGCATTGAACCAAACCGTCGTTGAGTTGGCGCACATGGCAGATGAGATGAGGCCATTTCTGGTCCCTTGGTGTGAGAGGGGAGAGGAGGATGTTCTGGCATCGTCGGAGGACGATGAGAATGAGGAGAATTGAAGAGAAAAGCTACGAAGTGATACCCAGGAAAATGGCTTGCTAGGAGACGACAACACACAGCGAAAGGTATTGATTCTTCTTCTTCCCATTCTTATACGAGTACTCGAACAGCAGCGTGGGAGCTATGGATAATTCTTTTATGTGCAGGCATAGGCAAACACTACTATATAATAGTATGAAAACCGTTCCAAGTCCTCCAGAGTTCCTGTCCACCGATGCCGATGGGGCAAAACGTACGCCGTCTTTCTTCAAGCCATCAGTGATGCCGACGGCGCAACTCCGTGCTCTGTTGGCCCGAGAGAGTGAGACCCATACAGCCTAAAAAGCGAGAATCGCTTGCTCACACGATCGCATGGAAATCCTTGCAAGTCATCTCGGCGCGTCCCTTAGTAAGCTAGTACCGTTGTGGCTAACGAAGGAAACAACACAAAGACAAGCTCGCCTTACACAAAATCACACGATGAATATTTAAACGACTCACTCACGCAGGCCTTCCCCTCATTTCCTATTTCCCGCCCCGAGCCTCCCGCCTCACCACACCATCCCGCACCAATCATCCGCCCGTTGAGCCAGATTGGTCCTCGCAACCTCACAACCAGCCATCGGTACCTGGATCGAGGTTGGCATACTACTACCTGTGTCGAGATGGTCAACACACGGTCCGCCTCCCGCGCTGGCAGCGCCCAGGCATCCCCTCCCCCCCCCACGCCCAAGCGCACACCCAACTCGCTCTCCCCCGCCTCGTCGACATCCAACCTCCGGGCCTCCAGCAAGAAGAGCCCCTCGTCGCGCTTCGCCCACGTGCCCACGACAGTCACCCTCGGCTGGCTCGCCGTGTCCCTGCCCCTCGTGCTCTGGGACACCGTCTACACGCTCGGCCGGCCCCACACCATGGAGGGCGGCTGGCTGCACGAGCCGCTCTGGATCCCGTACCGGCTCTACGGCGAGGTCGACCACGTGTACGGCTGGAAGGCGTTCAACGCCGGCAACGGGTTCACCTCGGCCCAGGGGCTGCTCAACGCCGTCGAGACGGCCATGTACCTGTGGTATGCGGTCGCGTGGCTGACGGCGGGCACGGCGGCCGGCGCGCCCGCTGCGAACGGCAAGGCGGGAGGGAAGAGGGCGGCGGCGGCGGCGGCGGCGAGAGAGGGCAAGGTGCAGAGAGTGTTGAGCGGCAGGACGGGGGCGCTGGCGCTGCTCGTCGGGTTCAGCGCGGCGGTGATGACCCTGAGCAAGACGGTGCTCTACTGTGAGTTTTGCATCACTTGATCTGTCGTTGCGGGTGTATGGTGCTGCTGCGAGGGGGGGGGAGTTAACTTTGTTTACTAACGGGAATAGGGGCGAATGAGTACTACTCAGGCTTTGACAACATTGGGCACAACACGATGCAGGACCTCATCTTCCTATGGATCATTCCAAAGTGAGTCTTGCACTGTTTGAACGAGGATCCGCGAATGCTGGGAAGAGGCCATGAGAGGTATTGGAGCTGACCTTGTGCAGTGGCGCGTGGCTCGTCTTCCCGACTTACATGATCTTCTCGCTGGGCGGGAACCTCATCGACCTCCTTGCCGGAGCCGCCTGATTATGAAAAAAAAAAGTAAAAAAAAAAAAAAGAAATCTCGGTATTTTTCGACCATCCGTCCTCATCCGGGCCGGTCTTTCCGTCGTGCTTCGTGAAGATGGATCCAGATCGCGCCTGAGCGGCGGAGGACATCGAAGCACTCCGGGACTGCAAGCGCGATTGTATCCATCTCCACAGAGAGCCCCAGGTGCATCCTGCCAGCAGCGTGCTTGTGTAGTATGAAGAATACATTGATCAATGTACATAGACAGACGTGGCACGAACGTGCGACGGGTCTGTGAGTGTGTGGGGCTATGAGATGCCTCGGGGCGTTCTTTCTTGGTTTTGAGCCCCCATGGCCTCCGAGTCTGTTGAGGGAAATAGAAGAGCAGATGGGAATGCAGGTGCGCCGTGAGATGTTGGGATTGATACCATCCGAGGCTCTTGGGTCGATGGTTGAGCACGAAGAGCGTGTATGTGTGGAGGGGGGCGCTGACGCGGGGAGATGGGTGTCATGTGTAGACAGACCCTTTGAGATGGATGCATGAACCGACATATCGATATATCGATGAGTATGTATGGATTGACGAGTATGTATGTATGTATGTATGTATGTATGCGCACTGCACGATGCGTTCATTCATGTGAACACGCAAGAGACTCTTTCTTCTTACACAATCTTCCTAACCCCCTTTTTTTTTGCGCTCTCAAATATTGATACACGCTCTTCACGATCCCATCACTCATTCCAGTCTCACATAAACCCCCTCAGCACAAACACACTCATCCGAACAAGCATCTCAGTTCAATTCACGTCACTCGCCACGGCTAAGAACTACCTATCAGGAGGGCCCAACACAGCACAACACAACACCAACATCCCAGACCCTAGACCCCAGACCCTAAACCCATCCTCCAGCTCCCCCAGAGAGTGTGCGTCTGCAAGAGCGTCTGCAAAAGTTCGCAGGTAGTATGAGAGAGAGCGAGAGGGAGCCACCAGACAAATGGTACTTATGGTATCGAGAGAGTATCGAGCTGTTTCAAAAACGTCGTCCCGCCTGTGGACACTGGACATTGGGTATCAGACGAACAAGAACAGGAAACAGGAACAGAAAAAGAAAAAGAGGGAGGGAGGGGGGGGGGGGGACTTGGAAATTGCAAATCGCAAATCGCAAATCGAAAAGGGCAAGGATGCAACAGACATGAGAATGAGGGGGGAACGACACCGCATGAAGCTGCGATGTGAGCGGGCTTTTTCTCAAGAGTTCGAATGCCAGTGATGCCATGATGAGGGAGGGGATGCAGATGTGCGAAGGGACATGCGCAAGAAGGGAAAGACATTAAAAAGCAAGATAAAGTTCAAAGGATGAGAAGGCCAGATTTTTGATCAAACAGACAGGGGAAAACAGCATGAAGATGAAAGGAAGAGGAGGAGAGAGAGGGTGGGAAAAAAACAATAAACACCATAGCCCGAAAAAGTAATACGTCAGATGCATCAGAGCAGTCGTTGGAAATCTCGTCACAGTCGTAGCCGTTTTTTTTCTTTACTCATATGCTTTCTTCACCTCAAATCGATAAGACCACCCAGATCCGCGTACTGCGCCCACTCGTCCTTGGCCTCAAGGGACCCGGGGGCGTCCATGAACGCCTGCATGACGGACCAGTCGTCGGACACGCGGCTCTCCGCCCAGGACTCCTGGTCCTCGCTGTCCCGGATGCGCACGGCCGCGAGCCGCTCCATCAGCTCGTTGGGCTTCTTTCTCATGTCCAGCATCAGGGTGTGGCGCCGCTGGAGGCCCTCCTTCTCCGGCGTGAAGATGTAGCTGTCAAAGTTGACCGTCCACCGCTTGCGGCGCAGGCTGTATCGCTTCTTGGAGTCCGAGGCTTCCGGACGCGGCGTCCGCAGCGTGACAGCGTCCGAGGTCGAGTGCCACGAGTTGGTCCTGGTTGGCGTGGCCGACTGGGCGTTCCACGAGGCCATGATGAAGTCTCTCTCGTTGGGGTCATCGACGGGAGACGACGGGTCGGGTGTGGTGTAGGCCGTGGGAAGCGTGTCGACGGTGCAGGCGACGCTCTCGAGGGCCGAGGAATCGGTTGCGGTGCTGAGCTTGGACTGGGTCGAGGCCGTGGAGTCGCTCCGGCAGGCCAGGATGCCCTTCTGAATCCGCTCCTCCTGGGGCTGGCTCTGTTGTGTCTGTTCCCCCTCTCCGGGGTGCTGTTGTTGTTGTTGTTGGTGGCGCCACTGTTGCTTATGATGTTGTTGCCGCTGCTGCTGCTGTTCTTGTTGTTGTAGTGTTACCTCTTGTGTCCCGTTGCCGTAGCCCTGGACGATGATCTCGTGATAGGGGATCACGGGGAGGGCGGTCTGCTTCTTGGTCGAGTTCGAGTGAAAGCCTGACTTAAAGATCTGAAGCGACTTACGTATTGTCGCGCTGCGTCGCAGATGGGCGGAGATGGAGCTCGTCCGGGAGAGTGCTGACTTTGCACTCTCAGTGACGCTGGACAGAGAAGCGGATCGTCTGTCCTTATTGGTGAGAGCAAGATAGTCAATATCTGGCTTGATTTCTATCATTCTCAATGAACTCTTACCACCGCCACTACCGCCCAGCCCACCAACGGCGGCGGCGCCACCGGCAGCGCCGGCACCGGCACCGGTGATGACCCAGTCCATCTTGGGCTTTCCGTCTGCGCCCAGGCCCGAAGGGCCGGCGGGTCCGTCTTTGAGTACATGCTTTGCCTTCCAGGGGGGTACTGCTCCCATCGGCACGTTGAGGTGGTAGGTCGTCTTCTGGTCTTGCACCTCCAGCGGGTAGTTGGTCGCGCGGCAAAGCACCTGATGCACTGCGTAGATGAGTATCCAACGTACTTTGCGGGCGTCCAGGACGGACACCTTCTCGTTCTTGTCTGCCTTGTTGGGCGCCAGGATCGAGTCCTCCTCGAACTGCCGGTACGCCCTCACGAGGTCATTCTTGAGGATATCCGGCCGCCTGTTGGAGGACTTGAGGAGAGCGGCGTGTGTGGCCTGTCGCTGGCTCGTGGTCATCTTCTCGCCGCGCGTGAACCATGTCAGGAGACGGGCCGAGTTGGGAATCTCGATCTGCGGGAGCTGGGGCAGCGGGTGCTCCTGGGTCCCAAGGCTGTGGCGCTCATCGAAGGCCTGCACGAGCTGGAGCGTGCATATCCCGCCCATGTGCGTGGGGGGCATGGTGTCCTTTCCGGAGATGCCGGTGTCTGCCAGGAGCTTGTACAGCGCGTCGAAATCAGCGGCCATTCCCCGAAGCATCGGAGCGTCAAAGGTCCTGGGAGGGTAGTAGCCCAGTTTCCTTGAGTAGAAGGTCAGGAGGAAGCAGCGGAAGCGCTCGAGATGGGCACGAGTGCCGGGCGGGACACCGAGATAGGTCTCCGAGAGATCGTCGTCGAGGAAGGTCCGCAGCATGAACGAGGTCTGGGAGATTTGCGAGTTCATGGTCGTGCGCGCCTCCTTGATGAGATTCCGCGACGTCGAAGTCGTGAGCTAGCATTCGCCACTTGTCAGCGCTCCTTCATCTTTTCACTCGTTTCGTCGCGCGTGGCACGAGGCAAGCCTCGGCGCTGCCTCCTCACCTGGAACTCGTTGCAGCGGGCCAATCGACTGTGCATGCCGACGCAGTGAGCGAACGCCTCCAAGTACAGCTGCCTGATCTGAAAGGTCTCGGCCAGGTGCAAGATGGCCAACGCATGGCTTGGCTCCTCAGCCATGTTGAGATACCCGGCCTGGTTCATGTACTCGATCAGGTCACTGTCGTCGTGATCCTCCTCGGACCGGAACTCGCGCAGGGATTCCCGGAGCGCGACGAGCGCGCTCCCGAGGAATTCGCCGGCCATTGGCCTCCCGAGAACCCAGGCAAGGAAGTTCCTGATGGCGAGCTGGTACTGGAAGATCTGGCTGTCGGTGGATGAAGGAGGGGCCGGGACGTAGACCTCGACGGTGGACCTGGGATGCACCTGATCCCATAGCTCAATCTCGTCGATTGTCCTCAGGCTGAAACCATCGAGGACGAGGAATCGTTGTATGAAGGGGTGGCATCCCGCGGCGACGAGAGCAGAGAAGGGGAGCTTGAATGAGGGGCCCCGTTTGGACTCGCCCTTGCCGTAGAGGTGGACGAGGCAGTTGCCGTTTCGTTCCCAGATTTCTGGATCCTGTGTCACGCATCACGGTCAGAACGAGCACGACGCGAGTGCAAGAGAGGTAGGCCATTTGCCGGCCCTGTCACAAGAGAGAGAAAAAAACTGGAAGTTGGACGGCCGGGACACGACATTCACACGGGACAGCTCCCAATCAACATGCTCGATGCCCTGCTGCCTGCTGGGTTTAGTAGGGCGGCGGGTGACCGTTGGAAGACGAATTTGCAAGGCGACGCGGGACGCAAAGGGCAAGGCGGACCGTATGCAGCAGGCGAATTCGGGGAAGAAGCGAGGACGGGAGGACTTACCCTTCGCATCTTGTCCCAGTCTCTGTAGGTCCGGCTCACCCCGTCCCACCTCTTCATGGGCGGGAAGCGCGCATTGTCGCTGCCGCTGAAGCCTCGTGCCCTGCGGCCGCTGTCTGATCGTGCCCTTGGACCCGCCATCCGGGGATGGGAGAGAGCTGGAGGGGCGGTTCAGGGCAAGGCTCCGGAGGAGAACGTCGATGTCGTCTGCTGCGAACCCGTCGCGCCGGTAGCCTGACGAGATGTAGCGATCGGTAGAGGAACCGGTCACGGAGCGGGACAGGAGTCCAATGCTCGTACCAGCACCTCGGAAGGATGAGGATGAGGACGAGGACGAGGACGAGGACGAGGAGGACAAGCCTTCGTTGGAGTTTCCAAAAGTTGACGAGCGGGTGGTGGGACAAAGAAGGAGAAGAGCCTGGTGGTGTGTCCCACGGACTCGAACCCAATGACGATTGGACTTGATTGCGATGCCGACCAATTGGCGACCTGATGTCGTGTCGCCAGCCGTTATAGGCGGAAATGGCCGGAGTTGGGAGTGCTGGCAGAGCTGGCAGAGCTGGGATGGGAGAGGGTGGCAGTCGCGATTTCTGCCGTCTCACGGCAATACGGAATGGCACACAGCAGCGTCGATTGTGCCATTGATTGATTGATCGATCAACAAAGGAATCGTACCGGCAGCTCGAGCTGACTTTGGGTTTGTCGTCGAGAGTCGCTAGGCTGGCTGGCTGGCTGGCTGGGGGGGGGAGACGATCGGACCAGGCCGAGGTTTTCCACACTAAGATTCCAGCCTTTCTCCTTTTTCTTTCCCTTTCCTCTTGCCTGTTCCCTGTCCCTCTGCCTCTTCTTTTTTTTTTGTGCCTGGGCCCCTGGTCACACGGGTTCCTGACGCGCTGGATATGAGCTAAGGCCTCTTGAGGGGATCCACAAAAAAAAAACAGAGAAGAGAAGAAGAGAGAGAGAGAGAGAGAGAGAGAGAGAGAGAGAGAGAGAGAGAGGAACGTTGATCAATGAATTGGATCAATGGTAGCTCTAGGGGAAGAGCATGAGGGGGGGGGAAGAAAAGAGAGCTCAAGAAATATAAGCGAGAAAGGGGAGAAGAGGAGGGGAGGGGGAGAGAAGAAGGGAGGGAAAGGGGGGAGAATGAGAATGGCGTTCCTCGAGGGGGGGAAGAGGAGGAAGAAGAAGAAGAAGAAGAAGCGAACGGGCAGTGAACAAGGATGGTGGACAGTGGAGGGATCTTTGAGAGCGAAGGCGCGCGTAAATACATGGATGGTTGATGGTTGATGGATGGATGGATGGATGGATGGACTGGATGGACTGGATGGATCAATCAATCGAAGCTCAAGCTGGAGCTGGAGGCTCGGAGCACCTGGAGGCAGCAGCACAGTATGAAATCACCGGCTAACCTAGACAAGGCAGTGGATGGTACCAGTAGTACTAGTAGTACTAATTGATTCAACACTACTAACTCCGTACCTACTACCTACTAATACCTACTACTAGGTACCTCTACTACTAGTACTAGCTTTTCCTCGTAGATTCCGCGATCCCGGAGCCACGGCAAGCTAAAGGCCGCTGCTAAGAGGTAAGAGGTAAGGCATTGATGGGTTGGATGTCTCCAGCTCCAACTGAGGTGAGGTAAGCCCCAGGCCAGGGCGCCCTGTCCATTGAGCGGCAGACCAGCTCCTTGTACGTAGTCGAGCTCTCCTGGATTGTGGTCGACATCATGGGCATTCTTTGCTGATTCGCGGCCACGTCACAACGCAAATGCCCAGTGATGCTGTCGTATTCAGATCCTCAAGATTGTCAACTGAATTCTATTACGAGTAAGATGTCGATCTATAGAGTACGCGTACCTACTACGGATCACTGCTACTACCTCTATAAGTAGTTAGGTAGATCCGTGAAACATCATGGGGGCACTCCGTGCCGAAAAAGGAGTCGGCACGGCCTTGGCCAGGACAAGTAACGCGGGAGTACCTGTAGTATGAGGAGGTACTCCGTACTAGTAGGAGGTAAGGAGGAGGTATCACCAGGTCTACTCCGTCCTCTGACTCTCGAAAAAATGGTGCTCGCACGAGTATTTTGAGTTCTTTGAGGTATGTACTCCGTACGGAGTACGAAGTACTCGTACTCCACGGACGGACATATCAATCTCTGTCTGGACTATCGCCGCCCTGCTCATGACCCATTCCCACTGTGGTCCGGACTGCCGGCGGGCGTCGAGAGTGCGGAGGGCGCCTTGTTTCCCACCGATTGGCGGAACGGCCGCCCGTGCTAGCCTCTCCTGGAGCCGTGGACATTACCTGGTGCTACTCGTATATTTTGGATGACTCGGAGTGCTAAGGTACGAGTATGAATCAATCCATGAGTACGAGTACGAGTACGAATACCGTGCGGATCCAATGGGGGTAAAAGAAAGAATGTCCCGAGCTGGCAACATTAAGTTGGCCGGGAGAGCTGGGTCAGGTCCACACCAGTAGGTACTAAGTGTTCACCACTGTGGATTGATTGATCCATCCATTGATCCATCCATCCATCCATCATCATTGATCAATCGATTCAAATTCAACGTGGAAGTTCAAGTGGCATCAATGATTAAGTGTTACTCAAGGCATTGATTGAGGCATTGATGGGCATTAATGAGAGTCATTACGAGTAATAGAGGTATTCCTACCGGTACGGAGTATACCTCGAACACTGTGTCTACAATGGATGGTCCTAACACTGTGTTGAGCAGTTGCTTGCTTTTTCCGGGGGGTGAGAATCGATCTATGCAATTGATGCGAATTGATTGATGATGGATGGATCAATGCCATCAACATCATACATGTACCCAATACGATCACTGCAATCAATGCGCCCGACAGTCCAATGCGCCTGCCTTTCAATGAAGCCTTCCTGCCAGATGACATTGCATCAGGGAAGTTTAGGTCGTTTCAAGGGCCGGTGCCACCTTCCATCAACACGGAGTACTTGGCTCTAACTCTGTTGGCCACCCGCACCTGCTTTATTAGTTGGGAGCTCCTGATATAGCACCGGGAAGGCAGCTGCTCGCTTAGCTTGCTCGCGACTTCCCGTGCTCGGTGTCAATTCGGATGGCTGAACTTTCCTGGCACTCAAGAACGACCCGGATGGGAAAGTCGCCAGCAAGAGGAAGGCACCAATTGAAGGAAGGAGGGAAGAAAGGAAGGAAGGAAGGAAGGAGGCGAGATAAGGGCTGAGTAATGCCGCGACGAGGAAAAATCACTGGCAGGCGGCGGAGAGCAATTACTGTAATGGAAGATCTGATCCGACTTCCTCAACGGATTGAGTACATCAATCCATCTCATGATTGCCTCACCCCATGCCATTTTACTACTACAACAGGTACTCAGTATCTACCTGGACTTATGAGTAGTAGTACCGTACTCCGTACGAAGATGTCCTCGCACGAGTGCGAGCAATCTCACCACTGCGACGACGGACTCCTCCAAGACCCGTCTCACATTGATGTAGGTACAGCTCCCCATCCTTGTCCGGCGACGACACTCTTGCATTCCTTCAATCAACCAGTGTGCGATCCGGATGCCTGGATGGACGAGTACGAGTACGAGTACGAGTACATACAGATCTGTAAGGAGTCCTCCGTACATTCTATTCACTCATCTGCTGACCACTGCAGTGATCATCTCTGCAGGATCACGAGTACTCGTACCCGTACTCGTACGGAGTAGGTAGAGGCTGGTGAGCTGGCATCATGGATCAGGTGCAGGCAGCCTCATCGATCGCCTTCCCAGCATCGCACCAGACAACTTTGTGGCGACCTGGCGGGCCCAAGATCGAACCAACAACACCGCGCGCTCAAGAGCGACTGGAGGATTTTGCCGAGAGGATGGGAGCGGCAATGGGCGCGAGACACCTCCCACCGCGCACTGAGTTCCTCTCCTGCCAGCTGTGGGGACGGTGGCCGGAAGCAAGGGCAGGGGACAAGGGGACCGCCGAGAGTTGGGGAGAGGGCGCCCCATCATCCATGTCCGCGACGCCGCACGACCATTTCGCCTCGATGACCCCGTCCGACGGCAAGAGACCGACTTTCTGCTGCCATACTGGTATGCCATCGACTTCGAACCACGAAATACTACTACCGGTACGGAGTAGAGATCAATGATATATGCTCCGTGCCTGGATCCATTCGTACTCGTACATACCAGTACAGAGAGCTCGACATGCGCCGACAACCCTCTGAATACTCCAATACTGCCAGAGTTCGTATGGAGCACATACGAGTATGTACGAGTTAGTACCTACATACCTCCACGAATTTCTCATGCAACCACCACAAAAAAAAACAGGATCAATTCTCGATGCTGACGATGCCCACTCTCCCGCATCGCATTGCGGTCAACAAGTGGCCGCACACATGTCGCACACGTTTCGTCCGCATCCAGCGAGGTTGGTTCTCCAGATGATGGGTCCTGACGCAATGGCCTCCCTTCCCCCCCCCCCGGCGCCCCGGCCCTACGATGGATGGATGCTGAGGGACGGTGGTCCCCGCCCGGCCAATGGAACCGAGGACCCCCTGTTCCAATTCTGACAGAACCTACATGATGGATCCGGGCCCTGCCCACGCCGTGGAGCGTCGTCCCCGGTCAACCACCCTCCAAAACCACTCCGGAACTATCGACTCCAGGCACCGATGGATTCTTGTGAAGCATTCCCCAAGGCACGGGATGTGGCAAAGTGCGTCTCTCTCCCTCACAACTTGTCTTCCCATCCAAGACAGTTGGCTTCAGGGAACACAAACACCATTCACAAAGTTACTGGGCAAAAGCCGGCGGCCATGAAGTCACTGCCGTTCATCTTGATATCAAAACCCTACCCGCTCCCTCCTCCCCTTCGGATGAGCGGCAACTAAAAAAAATGCCGTTCTAGGGAGTAGGTGGCCGGCAATCAGGATTCACTACTCAGGAATCTCCGTCTCATCAGCTCCACCAATACCTGTACAGAGCACCCCCTTCTACATATGTACGCGGAGCTCCGAGAACATCGCCGTCAGTGACTTGCAGATCGGATGCTGGCGTTGTGTTCCTCCCGGCCGGTGCCCAGCACGGTCGGTTGGTTCTCGCGATTCATTGATTGGTCGATCAATCCTTTGATTGTTTGATCGATCGATTGATTGCCCGGCTGACTTGGCTGGCGGGCTGGTCGAGACTCCAGACCATCGAAGTGTCCGGAGTGGGAGCCGGACAATCATGCAGAATACAGGCAGTATACCCCCTTGCTTTTGCATTTTTCCCCCCTCACCGTGGATGTCTATCGGCTTACACGATACGGCCATTCCCAGTCGGCGATCGAGCCTGCTTGAACCTTCTCCTCGATCCTCAGCTCAATACTACTCCGTACTCCATATATAATTCGAAGTACTGAGTACGGAGTATATATGCCTCACACGGCCAGAGGCGGGGGGAAGGGGGGGCCGCCAGGGTCCCAGAAAAAGAAGGGAGACGGCCGGCGACGAGTTCATAAGATATCGAGCTTCAAGAATTAGGCAACCTCTCGTGTTCTACCAGTAACTCCCTCATGCGAGTACTCACGCCTCGAAGATCACCACCTGATTGGTCTCGATGAAGCCACTCACATGTTTGGCAAAAGAAAGCAATTGCCACAAAGATCCCACTGGGGAGAGGCGTCGAGAGGCGTCGGAAGAAGCAAGATCTCACGCATGGATCAGGTGCAGTACCGACATGCCGGCGGTGCATCCAAAATTCGTGGGGAAGCGCTCCATGCCCGTGAAAGGAGACGAGTTCCGGCGCGTTCACGTGCGCGAAACATGCAGCATTATTGCATGCCGCGTAATTTCGCTGGTTCCTCCCGGTCTTCTTCAGCATACAGCATACTGCTACAAGATACAGGTAGTACGGAGGATGGAGTGGTCCGTACTCCGTACGAGCATGAGCTTCTGGATTCCTCCACGGATGGTTCTCTCAGGTGTGTACTCCGTACTACGGCAATCATGAGGTGATCTTCGGTCAGATCCATCACATATCGCATGTCTCTCCCTGTGAGTGTGAGTTGACTCTGGCATGTGCTTCGGGGTCACTGGGCGATGACTATCCCTCCGAGAATGCTCCATCCTCTCCCGCAACAAGAGACGTCGGAAGCGGGCCCCTCCCCTCGATGCATCACGAAAGCCACCTCTTGCCAGGCAAGCACCTCCCGCTTCACTAAGAGACGGGATACTCCGACGCCCGAGGATCATCGTCCTGATGATCGCCAAAGGTTCAGGACTAAAAAGCCACAGGCTTCGTAGCACCAACGCAGGATGGGAAAGTAAAAAGGACGCTACCCGGCCTGCCGACCTTGAAGAGGGAGAAGGGGGTGGAAAACGTTCAGTCTTTCTCCTCTTGTCAATGCGCAAAACCTTACCGGATGACACCAAGATGACAACTGAGTGGATGAGGAGGCGGCGGCAGACGGGAGGCGGCCGGTTGGGGGGGGAGGGGAGGGGGGGGGAAGGGCAAGGCTTGAAAGGTTGGACGGAAACCTTAGTTCATAGGCGCGGAGGGCGCATTCTGGCATTTTCACTTGTCGAGGCGACCAGATGCCTGTCGACCTGAATCTGGAAAGCATACCGGTAATCAGCTCGGGCCCAGCAACCATGATGGAAGAGCTTGGAGAGCGGACATCCACTCCACAAGAGGGCTAGGTGAGGTTGGGTGGCCGTTGCCGGGCGTCCTGCCCAAGCCGTGCTACCTGATGATGAATCCATGGGTACTACTCCGTACTAACTTATCCATGAGGTCTCCAAAGGCACGCGCAAACGTGTGTTTGACGAGAAGGATCCTGACTTGAGGATAGAAAGGTGCGCCGCGCGTCGAGCAAAGATCTATTGGCAATCAAACCTGTCGTGTCCCGAGAAATCGTCAGCGGCTGCTGGGATCAGCTCAACCATCCGTACGGAGTAGATCGGCCCCGTCGGCCCTGACGGCCCTGCGGAGTGTGCCATTGACGACTTCGCACGGCACGCCGGGACCACGAGCGAAGCTGAGTGGTACCCGTCAGTGCTGCCTCGGCTGCCCTCCGTGAAGATTGCAACCATCAGCTCCTTTCCCCTTCCCGCCAACAAGGCACGGCACGGAGTGAGACGGGCGCACTGTGCGGCTGGGAGTTCCAAGTTCCAAGTTCCCAAGTCCCAAGTCCCCAACATCCGCGATGAAGCTCGGAAAGAGGGGGGGGGGGAGGGGGGGAGCGCGTCCACGTGACTTCCTTCACCGAGCCTCACCTTGAGCCGACCGAAGCTCGCTCACCCGCCACACCGAGCCAGGCACCGGTGAGTGCCACCGCATCCTCCTGTGCCCCTCGTCCCTCGCGGGGAATTGAAAAAAAAAACAACAGAGGGACACGATGTAGCGCTCCAACCCGGCGTCCCTGGGCCGTTACTCGAAATCCGAACCGCGCCGCTGAGACCGAGAGACTATGACCGTCCCCACGCCATACACGTACATCCGGTGCCCTTGCTCGGACCAGACGTCTGCCGGCCGCGGCGGCGACTCCAAGTCCGGCAAGATGGCGGCCGAGGAGGAGGGCATGTTTGATCCGAGGGACCCGCGGTCGAGCTACAGCCTGTACCCGCTCGAGTATCTGCTCTTCTGCGAGGACTGCCAGCAGATCCGGTGCCCGAGATGCGTGACGGAGGAGAGCGTGACGTACTACTGCCCAAACTGCCTGTTCGAGGTGCCGAGCAGCAACCTGCGCAGCGAGGGGAACCGGTGCGTTGTCTCCCGTCTTCCGTCTTCTTGCTTTCCCGCACCTCTCTCTCTCTCTCTCTCTCTCTCTCTCTCTCTCTCTCTCTCTGTCTGTCTTCCTCTTACCTGCGCATGCTGACCGAGGAGGATTCTCCCTGCAGGTGCACGCGCAGCTGCTACCAGTGCCCCGTCTGCATCGGGCCCCTCCAGGTGGGCGCCGTCCAGCCCGTGCCCGACCCGAGCAACCCCCTTGCGCTGGAGAGCCGGCCCGCGAACGCCAACGGCGGGCCGTTTGCGCTCTTCTGCCAGTACTGCAACTGGACGTCGAGCGAGATCGGGATCGAGTTCGAGCGGCCGAGCGGGATCTACTCGCAGCTGTCCAAGATCAACAACGGCGGGCAGCCGAAGCTGACGGCGCGGGAGGTCAAGGAGCGGCGCAAGGAGAACCCTGACGAGCCGCCGGTGGCGGACGACCAGCTGGACGCGGACCTCCAGTTCTCGAACCTCAAGTCGTTCTACCAGGCGCAGCTCGCGGACGCGAACAGCGCCATCGGCAGCATGGGCGCGTTCTCGTCCCCCGCGGCGCTGTCGCGCATCATGTCCCTGTACACGGGGGGGCGGGGCCACGCGGGTCGGCTGCCGCAGGGCCCGCCGGACGTGATGCGCGAGGCGGCCGGGACCGACGACGGGCTCAAGGTCGCGAACCTGGACGAGTCCGGCGCGGTGGCCAAGCTCATGGCGGGCGGGTGGGACGCGGCGGCCAGCGCGGCGCAGCGCGCGCAGCAGCTCCCCGAGCCGCGGGCGGCGCGCTTCCAGGACGAGCTGCGCCCCGTCCCGTACCTGCTGCGCAGCAAGCGCAGCAAGCGGTGCCCCGCGTGCCGCCACATCATCTCCAAGCCCGAGGCCAAGGTCACGTCGACCCGCTTCAAGATCCGCCTCGTCGCCAAGTCCTACATCCCGACCATCACGATCCGCCCCTTCGCGCCCACCGCGAAACCAGTGCCCGTCACGTACCGCCCGGGCTTCGAGGACGAGGCCCCGCTGCGCCCCCACCGCGCCTACCAGTTCATCCTGACCTTCAAGAACCCCATCTTCGACAGCATCCGCGTCAGCCTCGCCACGCCCAACACCACCCCGGGCCGCTTCTCGAGCCGCGTCACCGTGCTGTGCCCGCAGTTCGAGGTCGACGCGAACACGGACATGTGGGACGACGCGCTCAAGGACGACGAGCGCAGGGGCGGGGACGACGGCGGCGGCGGCGCCGCGGCCGCTGCCGCCGCTGCCGCCGCCGCCGCCGCCGGGCCCGAGGTCGGCAAGATCTGGGAGAAGGGGCGCAACTGGGTCAGCATCGTGCTCGAGGTGATCCCGCCGTCGCTGCGGGTGGAGAACCTGCCGCGCGGCGAGGGCGTCGATAGGGCCCCGCTGCGCAAGGGCGAGGACGTGCTCGAGATTCCTATGTTTGTGCGCATGGAGTGGGAGGCGGATACGACGACGGACGGGGGCGCGGGGGCCGTTGGAGGGGCCGCGGGCGGGGCGGCGGGTGCGGCCGGCGGAGGGGGAAAGGAGAAGAGGGAGCTGGCGTACTGGTGCGTTCTCGGGGTTGGGCGCATCAGCCAGGAAGAGTAGCAGCTCTTCTATGCATCTTCGAAAGACCGCGCACGATGGGGCGTTTGGGGAGGAGGGGGGGGGGGGGGGGGGGGGG
>NQYQ01000013.1:386992-417184 GCA_003055925.1 Escovopsis sp. Ae720 | reverse complement strand
GTTGCGCGCGCTCGACGAGGGGGTCCCCGTCCCGCGGCGCCGCGGTGGTGGTGGTGGTGGTGGTGGTGGTAGTGGTAGTGGACCTGCGCGCTCCGACGCGAGGCTGGACGACGAGTCCTCGGGCGGGACGACGCGGATCGTGTGCTGCGTCGGGTGGTTTGCGGTCACGGGGTTCGGGCTCGTGTGGACCCGGCAGAGGCGCGGGGGCGCGGGGGCCGACGACGGGGCGGCGCTCAGGGCCGCGGGCTTGCTGGGGCGCGGCGGGGGCGGGGGCTTGCGCGCGAGAAGGTCCGCGGTGCTGACCGACGTCCCGGGCTGAGATGCCTTGAGCTGCTCCAGCGCCGCTGATGGGTTGACGCTCGCTTCCTCGGGCTCGGTGGAGAAGTCGATCAGCGTGCCCATCGTCGGGCCCGAGAACCGCTTGCTCTCGCTGACGACGCCGGGGGCAGAGTTCTGTCGCATCTTTGGTGCTATCCCGGGAGCGGCGGCAGCAGCGGCAGCAGCAGCAGCAGCAGCAGCACCACCACCACCACCACTACCACCAACCCCTCCCGTGTTGCCCTTGCTGTCGTTGAGTGCCATGTTGAGCATCCCCTGGCGGGCGAGGTCGAAAGATGGCTCCAGGTATGGTGTTCCCTCGGGTGTGGTGACGTCCCGTATGAAGATCGCGAGGATCCGGCCCGGGTGCGTGGCCGCCAGCTCCGTGTAGACCTCGAGGTCTGCCTCCCCGCTGTCGCCGACCAGGAGGAACTTGCGCTGCGGAAAGTCCCGCAGCAGGCGCATCAGGGTGTCCTTCTTCCGCTCCGCGACGGGCTCGAAGATGCCCTGCAGCATCCCCGAGTACTGCTTCAGGTGGAGCGACCCGGGGGGCAGGCCGGACATCTTGAAGAAGGACGCCAGCATCGGGAACAGCTGCCAGGGGCTCGCGGAGCAGTAGTGCATGCTCACGCCGAGCGCGTGCATGTCGCCGTACCACTCCCGCACCCCGTCGACCGCCATGTCGGCGAGCTCGCGCACGAACGTGCTCCGGAACATCTCCCGCGCGCCCCCCGTGATGTTGGACGCCTTGATCGTGTCGTCGATGTCGCTGATGAGGCTGACCCCGAAGGGGTCCGTGACCTGGACCTCCCGGGTGTCGGAGAGCCTCTCGCTCGCCAGCACCTTGAAGTGGGTCGGGACGAAGTCGAGCGCGGCGCGGACGTTGAAGTGGCCGGCGTCGTTGGTGAAGATGGTCTTGGACTGTGACCTGCTGTCATTGTAGAAGAATATCGTGACCGAGTGGCCGACGAGCGGGTTCGTCATGAAGGGCGCTATCCGCGCCATCAGGTTCGCGTTGGCGAGTGCCAGCTCGGCCTCGGAGAGCTCCGCGCCCGGCCGCGGGGGCAGGATGGGGGTGCCGGGCGCGGAGTCCGGCGTCAGGCTCCCCGCGCTGTGCCGCTTGTAGGACCTGGGCGTGATGTTGCCCGTGCTGTCGCGGAACCCGGGGACGCCGCCGGGCGCCTGCTCGCTGTACGCGCCCCTGCTGGCGATGTGCCGCTCCTCCTGGCCCTTGCGCTCGATCTTGGCGGCCTCCTGCGCGATCTCGCCCTGCTCGAAGTCGTCGCTCGCCTGGACCGATCTCGGCGCGGGGATCCCGCTGAGCTGCCGCGCCAGGCCGATGAGGAACCTGTTCCGCCGCGTCATGGGGCCCGAGTTCGACGTGTAGATCCAGCCCCTGACGTCGACGTCCACCACCGCCTTCTCGTCCCGCTCCCTCTCGCGCTGCATCTGCCAGTACTCCTGCTCCTGCAGGCCGCTCTGCGCGGCCTCGTGCTGCGGGTCCCAGCCGGGGCCCCATTTCCTCCGCGCGTGCCGCTTCGCGTAGCACGGGAACAGCACCATCTGCTCGTCGCCGTGCGTCGTGATGGCGACGTCCGGGAACGCCGAGGCGATGTCGACGCCGCACGGGCTGTCGAGGCTCCCGTCCAGGTCTCTCGCCCTCGTCTGCGCGTACGTCTCCCGGATCTCCGTCACCGCCAGCTGTCCCGAGCGGTAGAGGCTGCCGGCCAGGGCCGCTAGCCTGCTCCTCTTGTAGCCCCTCTCACCGCGTTCGAGCCCGCTGTCGATGGGGGACACGGGCGGCGGGATCTCGCCCGAGCCGGGGATGTAGCTCATCGGCGGCATCTTGCGTTGTCTGGTCGGCGGGTCGTTCGTCAGCGCCGCCCCGCTCGCATCGCTTCCCGCCCGCCACTTCGGGGTCCCCAACAGAAGCCGCCTGCCGTGCCGTCGGGCGATCGATCGATCGATCGCTTACGCTGCCGCTCGAGGAGGTGGCGATGTATGCGGCTCTGGAGGCCGTGCTTGAGGCGGGGGACAGGTGTCGAGGTGCAAGCGGAAGAATCCTTCGCGGTATCGCTCTCCGACCAGGCCTGGAGACAGGGATCGGAGAAGGAGGCTCTGTCTATGGCGTGAGTGTGGGTAGTAAGAGAGGATGGGTGTGAGCGTTCAGCGTGGCCGAGGTCGAAACCCTTCAATATTCGCAACGAGAACCACATTTACATACGGGAACACTTCTTCCTACTCGGCCTCGCATTTATAGCATCGTCTCCAGGGGGGGAGGGAGGCCGCTTCTCAGTGGCGAAGCATCGACCGATGTCGATCAATACGGGGGGGGTGGGAGGCGGTCGCTGTCAGTCGAGCCAGTCTTCTGACGAGCTTGCGGACGAGCACATGCGGCCTTGGTGCGGTTTGGTGAGGGGGCCACCTGACATGCGTTCCGGCAGACAAAGAAGCGCTCAGGATGCCGGCATGCCAAAATCTCGTGATCAAGGTCGAGGGATGAAGCCGGCAGGAAAATATTCGAGATAGGGAAGCTTGGGAAGTCGAAAGGCGAGTCAAGACAAGTGGGTCTTGGTCTCTTCTTATGGTGGAGTCCGGGGAAGCCTCCTGGACCAACGACAGTCGGTACTTGAGAGGTACCTGATTGTAGTGGAAACGTCACATTCAACGCCGCCCTTTCACACTTGTACTCGTACTCTAGAGGTAGCCTTTGTCGATTGTTGGATCACCGCCATGACTTCAAGATGGAATCATTTCTTCACGGCGCGATTGGTATGCTCGTACTCGACCGTGCAAGATGAATCGTGAATGCTCTATGCTATACAACTACTACGATATCTAACGCTGCGATGACCTCACTTCCTCCCCTTCCTCTTCATCTGCACCTTGGGCTTGGCCTTGCTCGCGGGAGCCTTCCTCTTCCCCCCCTTGCCGGCCCCCTTCTTCGCCGCCTCCGCCGCCGCCGTCTTGCCCTTCTTCCAGGCACCGCCCTCGGCCCGCATGGCCTTGGCGTCGAGCTTCTTCTTGTCCTTGTTGCTCAGCTTGGTCGCGGCGCCCTTCTTCTTGAGGCCGGCCTTGGGCCCGTTGAGCTCCTCCCTGCCGGCCTGCTTGGCCTTGTCCTTGTCGTGCTGCGTCTCGAACCAGGTCCGCTTGGGCCGGGCCTTGATCTCGGCCTCGTGCGTGATGATGTTCTCGCCCCGCCGGATCTGCATCTCCGCCTGCGCGAGCTGCCGCTCCTCCTTCTCCTCCTTCATGATCTCCTCGATCTCGCCGTCCATGCCGTCGATCTGGTCCTGCAGCTTGTCGACCTCGCCGGCCTCGATCACGCGGCTGATGATCTTGGCGCCCTGCGCCTTGCCGGCCTTGACCGCTGCCTTGACGACTTTGCGGTCCGGCTCGGCCGCAAGGGTCAGCGCCGTGCCGTTGCGCCCGGCACGCGCGGTACGGCCGACACGGTGGATGTAGATCTCGGCCGACTGCGGGGCCTCGTAGTTGATGACGGTGTCGACTCCCTTGATGTCCAGACCACGGGAGGCCAGGTCCGTGGCGAGCAGGTAGGAGACCTTGCCGTCGCGGAACGCCTCGACGCTCGCGATACGCTGCGAACGTAAATTTTAGTTTCCAACGGCCTCATGATTCAATCCAAACGACGCCCTCGCTCGGTTTGTCCAACATACCTGTGTCTGGTTCATGCTGCCGTGAAGCTCTGCGCACGAGAGGCCCAGGATGCCGAAGATGATGCGGGCCCTGTGCGCCTCCTTCTTCTGCCGGAAGAAGATGATGACGCGCTCCGTGTAGAACTTCTTGCAGACGTGCACCAAGTACCCCATGCGCTTCTCCTCGCGGCCCGGCCGCAGCCGCACAAACTCCTGGACCAGGGTGCCGGCCGTCTTCTTCTGCGAGTCCACCATCAGCCTGACGGGCTTGTTCAGCCCGACCTTGATCAGCCTGTCGACGGTCGAGGTCATGGTGGCCGAGAAGAGCATGGTCTGGCGCGACTTGGGCAGCGTGGTCAGGATCTCGTTGAGCTCGTCCGCGAACCCGTCCTCGAGCATCCTGTCGGCCTCGTCGAGGACCAGGATCTCGACCGTGTCGACGCTGAAGCTGGCCGAGTTCCTCATGTGGTCGATGAATCGTCCGGGGGTCGCGATGATGACGTCGGGCCGCAGCCGGAGCTCGGCCTCCTGCACCTTCAGGCTGAGACCTCCGACCGCGAGGGTGAACTTGATGTCGGTGTTGGCCGCGAGCTTCGTGGCCACGGCGTGGCACTGGATCGCCAGCTCACGGGTGGGCGTGAGGATGACGACGCGGGTCGTGGCGATCTTCTTGGGCCGGTAGAGGAGGCGCTCCAGGATGGGCAGGACGAACGCGGCGGTCTTGCCGGAACCGGTGACGGCACCGCCGACGAGATCCCTGCCCATGAGGGCGATGGGGATCGTCTTGGCCTGGATGGGGGTCGGCTTGGTGAAGCCGACGGCCGTCAGGCCGCGGAGGATGGGCCGCGACAAGGACATGGACTGGAAGGACGAGACGTCCGTCTTCTTGCCCGATTTCGGCTTCTCCTCAGGCGCGAAGAAGGCGTCTCGCTTGGCCTTTTCCTCTGCATCTTCCTCTTCGCTCTCGTCGTCTGAATCGTCGTCGGGGTGGCCCGTCGGCGTTGCCACAGAATCGTTGTCTGAGGCAGGCTCGTCATCGTCGTCGTCATTGGTGTTGTTGTTGTTGTTGTCCTCGTCGTCGTCGTCTCCTCCCTCCTCGTCATCCTCCTTCTCGTCATCATCGTCTTCGTCGTTCTCGGCGTCCCCGTCTTCCAGATCGACGTTCATGCCAAAGGCGTCATCGGCCAAGACCTCGTCGTCGTCGTCGTCCATGGCGACCTCGGCAGCGTCCTCGGAGGCATCCTCCTCGGCCGGCTCGTCCTTCTTGCCCTTTGATGCCTTTTCCTTCTTCTCCCTCCGCCGCCTGATGATCTCGTCGATGTCGACCACGGCCTTGTCGGTGTTCATGCCCTTCTTGGCGCCCTCGAATCCCCAGCCGGCGAACTCGTCGTCGTCGAAGCCTCCGGCATCCTCCATCATGAACTCGAAGTCGGAGTCCATTGCGCCGTCGTCAGCGTCCTTCTGGCCCCAGGCGCCCTCGGCGGCGTGCTCCTCGACGTCCTCATCATCGTTGCCTAACTTGGCCTTCTTGTTCTTCTGCTTCTTCACGGCGGTCTTCTTCTTCTTCTTGGGAGGTTCGAAGGTGACCTCCTCCTCCTCCTCGTTGAGGGCCTCGTCGTTGTCCGAGAGCGTCAGGATGAAATCCTCCTCGATGGGTCTCTTCTTGGAGGGCGCCATCTTGAGTGACCCTTGTCTTCGCTTTGCTGTGGATTTGCTATCGTCTTATAGCTGCTGCTGCTGCTGCTGCTGCTGCTTCCACACTGCCGCACTGCTGCTCAGACTCTGCTGCTCTGCTCTCTGGTCGTTGACGGTGGGGCAGCTCGACGAAATTTCAACGCCGTCGAAAAAGCTGCCGCATCCTGGCGCCTTGTTTATTTTTTCTGCCGTCGTCGAGAAATTTTGGCGGTGAGAGCGCAAGCTCCAATCACGTGGGGATGAGAGCGACCTCCACGAAGTACCTGTAAGTGAGCCGGCTTACCTAAGCTGTGCGGGCACTTGACAGACTGAAGCAACGCTCCCGAGTTCCTTCCTCCTCCTCCTGAAAAGTCGTCGAGTCACGTTTGACTCCGTATGTTGCTGCAGGTCCAGGGTAGAGCTCCAGGGTATGTATGTAGGTAGCGATCGTGCAGCCGCTGATGCTGGCGGGACGCAACGGCACGTGCCATTGGAGGCTTGAGGCCTTCCGCCGCCCCCTGAGATGGGCAAGATTACAGGAGGTCCTTGTCCCTGAAGGCCCCCCCGCGCGCGCCTCAGCCGGTCGAGTGGGCGACACCGCTCGCTCGCCTCAATGGGCTCCATCCAGGGCGGGCAATCAGCGCTCGTGGCATTTGATCGCAGCCCGGGGGGTCAAAAAGGGTCAAAAGGGTCGGGTCAACCAGTTGATCAACCAATCCACACGGAGTACGAGTCCGAGGACGAGTACAGGTAGGGTCGAGGGTGATGGGGTCGAAAGGGTCGAAAGGGTCAAAAGGGTCGAAAGGGTCGAGATTGAGATTGTTGAGGGTCAGGACGGGCGGGAGCGTCAAATCAAAGAGGGGGTCGCTGTTGCGTGCAGGCACACCGCGACTGTGGAATAATCGTGGAGGGATCAATTTGATTGATCCATTGATCCATTCGATTAATCCAGTCGATTGATCCAGTCGATTGATCCGGTACATGTAGTAATCATCGATCTCCGAGTCCATGGATTGATTGATCCATCCATCAATCAATGCGTCCATGCCTCTCTGTACTCGTAGATAAATTTCTTCCCCCCCAGATCACCCTTTTCCCTCCAACCCCCGAATCCACCTTGCCATCCATCTATTGCAACTCTGCAGCCTTTCGTCATCTCCTCTTCTTACCAAATCAACACCCGACGCGACCTTTTACTGCATAGCTTCGCAGCTTCACTCGTTTTACTCCTCTTCTCCCACGGTCCAAGGACGCAATAGACTGCAACGAAAATAATCCAAACGAACGCATTCATAGCTTTAGATCAAGATGGGTGAATCAAGGTTGGACTCCATTCCCCCCCCTCTTTCGGGCCCCCGATGGCGACGCTTCCCTCTCCTTCTCTCCCCCGATGAGTTGCCCGTCTCGATGACTGACCAGATCTCGTCCTCGCTCCTAGACAAGAACTCGTCAGCTGGCTCAACAGCCTTCTCCAGCTCAACATGGCCAAGGTCGAGCAGTGCGGTACTGGGTGAGTCGACGCCTTTTCCGCCCTGCACATTCGCCCATCGACCCTGCTGCGATCGAGATACCGAGATCTGACCAGAGATGTTGTTTCCCCCCTTTTGCAGCGCCGCCTTCTGTCAGGTTTTCGACAGCATCTTCATGGATGTCCCCATGTCCAAGGTCAAGTTCAACGTCAGCGGAGAATACGCCTACATCCAAAATTTCAAAATCCTGCAAAGTACGCACCCGAATGAACAAGTTCCCCCGGGCTGGAAGGGTGGGGGGAGAAGCAAAGGGGACGAGGGTTGATGGGGGCGCAAGACACCCTCCCCCTCCCCCTCCTTTTCCCCTGAGCCCCCCTTTTTGCCCCGCACGTCGAAGAGAGAGAGAGAGAGAGAGAGAGAGAGAGAGAGCGGCTCTAACCAGCCAAAACAGACTGCTTCACCAAGCACCAGATCGACAAGCCCATCCCCGTCGAGGCCCTTGTGAAATGCAAGATGCAGGACAACCTCGAGTTCCTGCAGTGGACCAAGCGATTCTGGGACCTCAACTACCCCGACCACGAGTATGACGCCGTCGCGCGACGAAAGGGCAGCGGCCTGCCCTCCAACAGCGGCCCGCCCCGAGTCGCCGCCGCCTCCAACACCAGCGCGCGACGCGGCACGACGCCCAGCACCGGCCCGCGCATCGTCAAGCCCACCGGCGCCGGCAGCGTCGTCATGCAGCAGGAGCTCACGACGCTCAAGGAGACCGTCAGCGGCCTCGAGCGGGAGCGCGACTTCTACTTCAGCAAGTTGCGTCACATCGAGCTCCTGACCCAGTCCGCCGTGGAGGAGGACCCCGAGCTGGAGAAGCAGGAGGACGGCCTGGTCAAACAGATCCAGGTCATCCTCTACTCGACGGAAGAAGGCTTCGAGATCCCCGCGGAGGGAGAGGGCGCCTGCGACGAGGAGACCTTCTAAGAGGGGACGCGACTTTTGCGTTTTCTGAACATGGAAATTCGCTGGTTACCACCGCAAAAAGGAAAGACAAAAAAAATCAAGAAAGACGGTTTGTCTCTCTCTCTCTCTCTCTCTCTCTCTCATCGGCGTTGCTTCTCTTTTGATCCACCATTGCGGCTGCATTGATGTGTATGAAGGCAATGAATGGCGCCATCTGTGTGGTATGTACGGGACTCTTGGGGATTCTTTTGCCTCCCTCGCGCATGCACACGCTCACGCACACTCAAATACATATTCCCAAGCACACACATACCCTTCCCCGACTTCCCTCCCTCTCTTATCTCTCGCGCTCTCTTCTTCCACCATCACGAGAGAGCGCACTTTGGCTGTCTTTCTTGTGAGACCAGTCACTAGAACTGTTGGACAATAAAGTAACCATTAATACCATATCCTAATTCCATGTTGGACTTTATTCTTTGTGTGTCGTGCGAGGCAAAGCGAGTGGGGGATTCCACTTTGGCAACAAATTTGGATGATTCGGAAACCTGGTGCTGGCGTGTGGCGGAGACCGGCGGTTCTCTACTACTGTTACCTACATGACATATTCACCTTGCACTTCGCGCCTACAAACGCCCTACTCAACCCTTGGGATGGACCTGAAAGGGGCGCACGAAAAATGATCTTCGTCATGGAGGTATCACGCCGCCCTGGTGTCTGGTGCGCGTCTGGTGCTTGGGTCTCCCCGTGCGTCGAGCCCCCGGATCAGCACACGTGTGCAGTTGAGATTCGATGCCCGCAGCCTCGAGTCCCAGGTCGATGCCACTGCGCCATCCGGTGACCTCCGTTGATCGATCTCGGGCGCAATGCGGAATCCGGATACGACGTCGAGGCGGTACGAATACGCCGGACGTACCCTGCAGGGACCACCTGCGCGGCAACTTTGATGTGCGAGTACGGGCAGGTAGTACGAGTACGAGTACGAGCACTAACAGACAAACAGCAGCTCAGCAGCTCAGGTGCACCTTCCACCGATTGAGCCTCGGATTCAGGTGCGGCAGGAGCTCCTTGGTGCGCCTTCTAGCGGGATCATCGCTGTGGTCCAGCAGGCGCAGGCGCCAACGACGCGGATCGGCCAAGTCCGGACAAGCTGGTCCCGAGCCCGGACGCCTGGAAAGAGCGAACCAGCGTCATTGTTGGTCTTGCTCAAAAAGCTCAGGGCTCCACTCCTCGGTCGCCTCGCGCCCATGAACACTGAACACCGCTCCATCCATGATCCATCCATCCATCCATTAATCAATCCATCAAATCATTCGTGACGCAAGCATCATTACCGATTCTCTGTCCATCAACGCCGCCTTTTTTTCCCCTCCAGCATACATCGGCGCAAACTTTGTTTCATTGTCGCAGGTCGCAAAATATAGTATTTATTGTCTCCCCCAAACGGATCGCACTGCTACAATACTCTCCTCCTGTTTCTCCTGATTCTCGAGATCGCCTCATATATATATAATTCTTCTCCCCCCCCCCCCCCCCCCCCCTCCGAACCTTTGGCTTCTTCTCTCTACAAGGCCTCATCGCCAATCGACGCACCACTGTCAGACGGACAAATTTCACCAACGGACGACTGAGCAACCATGGCGATGGCACCGCCGCCAGAAATTGCAATACCCTCAACGAGCATCTCCGACGAAGGGGCCTCCAAACCCTACACCCTCTACAACATCACCCTGCGCCTCCCTCTACGATCATTCGTCGTCCAGAAGCGATACACCGATTTCGTGAACCTACACAACACTCTAATCGAGCAAGCCGGCGCCCCGCCGCCGAATCCCCTGCCCGGCAAGCATTGGATCAAATCGACGATCCGGTCGGCCGAGCTCACAAAGGAGAGGCAGGAGGCGCTCGAGAGATACCTCCGCGCCATCGCCGAGTCTCCCGATCGGAGGTGGAGGGACGCCGCGGCGTGGCGGGTCTTCCTAAACCTTCCCAGCGCTGGCGCGACCAACTCGACCGTATCGGTGGCGGACCCGGGGACTTGGCTCGACGTCCACCGTGATCTCAAGCAGTGCCTCCACGAGGCGCGGCAGCATCTTTCGCGGAGGGATGGCGCCGCAGACAGCGGCAACCTGACGGCGGCAGCGGAGGCGGCGGCCGCAGCGAAGCGAGTCCTCGTCAAGGCCAGCGGGCTCATCGGTAACCTGACGGAGGGTGTCCAGAAGATGCAGGAGTCGGGCAGGTTGGGCGAAGGCGAGCTGCGACGGCGGCGGGACCTCATCTCCGCGGCCAAGATGGAGCGGGACGGCCTCGACAAGCTTGCCAGCAGCATGCCCGGGTCGACATCCTCTGCCGGGCGGGCAGGTCTCAGCCAAGTCCAGGCTGCTGCTGCTGCTGCCGCCGCCGCCGCGTCGTCCTCGTCCTCGTCCTCGTCCACGGTGAATCGCACCAGTCTGATAGGAAGTCGCAGACCGGCCCAGGGTGGTCGCGTGCTGGGCGCCCCCGCGCAGGAGACGGCCAAGACGAAGGAGCTCGACAACCAGGGCGTCTTGATGCTTCAGAAGCAGGAGATGCAGGCCCAGGATGTGCAGATCGACCAGCTGGCCGCCATCATCCGGCGCCAGAAGGTGATGGGCATCCAGATCAGCGAGGAGGTGGAGAGGCAGACGGAGCTGCTGGACGCCCTGGAGGCGGACGTGGACCGGGTCGACGGCAAGATCAAGGTCGCGAACCGCCGCCTCAAGAAGATGTGACTAGCCGCCTTTCCTCCCCCCCTCCTTATCCTTCTCTACTCTTTATTGATCGCCTTCGCCTGCTACGATCCGAGACGCTGGGACGGAGGCAGGCGGCGATGGGTGGAGGCCTTTATGGGTCTGGTCTGATTTTGACGAGCTTTGGGGTTCGGAGCGTTCCCCCCCCCCTTTTCCCCCTTTTCCTCGCACTTTCATCTTTTAGTTTCCAAAGGCGCGCGCATATTTTTGGGAGGCATCGAGGCTCTGATTTCCTGGAGATGGCGCATGAGGAATTAGCGAATGGAACTGTTCCTTCTTGCCTGCCATTCATTTACATCCATTTTAATGTTCTCATACGAGTATTTACGTTAATGGCAGATACGCGACAGCTAGTAGTAGGGTGGGGAGGAACATCTTCACGAGGAGACTACATACAGGTGCAACCCGAGAGGGGTGTCCTCAGGTATATGGAATCTACGAGAATTTGATCGATGACCAAGGTGCTGATCGCGTCCTCTATGTCCTCGCACGCTTATGGGGTGCATGCACAGCAGGGCAGCCGGGTAAGCATCCGGCGGCTCAGGCGGATTCACCCATGCATCAGTGGTCTTCACACGGAAAATATCACATGCTTGCGATCGATTCTTCCAAGGCCCGTAGGAGTACTCGTGATCGGAGCCGAGCAAGCCGAGCACGGGGCTGCACGAGTATGTACGAGGAGCATCACATGGAGGTGATTTCCATGATGCTATCGCGTGTCTCGGCCGATTTCTGTTTTCAGCCACGGCCTGTCTGGGCTGATCTGGCGAGTTCTATGTACTCCGTAGAGGCGAGGGGGTGGTTCGTGGAGATTCTCTGCTTCTGAATGTTGAGATGCTTCAGGTCTGCTGCTGGCTGGGCGGATGATTGGCTGCTGAGGAAAGTCGAGCAGAGCTGGGCGAGGCGAATCGGAGTATGGAGGAGCGACTCCACAGAAGCGTCGCGAATGCTGATGCCTCCTGGATGCATCCAATTTCTGTGGGATTCGGCGTGGGCGGATGGGAGAAAAGGGGCGAGGGCCCGGGCGCGAGGGGCCCACGATGGGAATCCATGGGCTCTCTTGGCGTCTATCAGTAGACTGACGGGTCTACCTGTACCGGTATGAAGCAGAGATGGGTCCATGAATGTGCTCCGTGGATACGGGGTTTAGAATGCGATCATTGCCCTTCCCAGCACACTGAATGTTGGGCTGTGATTGCCTGCGCCATCCACGGAGAGTTCTGGTTTTTGGAATCAGCAGATGCAGATGCAGATGCATGTACAAACGGACGGACGGACGGAGTGCATGGACGCATTCAATATGGACGACTGCCAGCACGACCAGTCATGTTGCTCCGCGAGCCCGTGTTGGTGTGGATCCAGCCTTTTCGCATCAATGCAACACTGGGTGGCCTCGCAGAGGTGGGAAGAGCCTGCGCGGCGCTGAGACGGCGGTCTCGTGTCGGGGCTGATGGCGTTATGTACATACGAGTACCTCGTAGGGTCTCGGGGAGAGAGACGCCGGGCGTGAACTGGTTCGAGAGTCTTGAGCGCGTCTTCTCACGATTTTCCCACGATGCCATTTTTCGCTTGGAGTCTCGAGTTCTCGATTCTCGCGTCTCGAGTCTCGACCTGGAGGCGTTTGAATCCAAGTCCGGGATGAGGCTTAGTCAGCATCCAGGAACGCGGCTGCTCATTTCGCTTTCTGGGCGGGGCTTTGTCCAGGGCGGCAGGCGCAGTGGAGGCAATCAATTTGATCGACTTGGTGTTCTTGGAAGCTGCGATCCAGCACTTGCAGGCGCCATCTCAGCAGCAGCAGGAGTGCCTACCGGTACAGTACGGAGTACGTAGCCGCAGTAGCAGCAGTAGCAGCGGCAGGAGCAGGAGCAAACCTGGACCAGCCCCCCCCTCCCCAGGAAGGAGCCTGTTTTTCAGCCGCTGATTGGCCCTGGAGAGCTTCCCGCCTGCTCTCTTTCGCCTAGCGCCCCACGTCCTTGCCCCAAGAAGCGTCGAAAAGCTCCCGTCCAGGCCCCAGGGGTGCCTGCCTGCCTCAAGCGAGGTGCGACTTCCTTCCATGTTGGCCCCTTGGGAGGTTCGCACAGCAGGAGCCAGCCACCTTTGCATCTGGTCACGCCTTCTTCTCGGATTCTCCACCATCGATCGCCATCGCCATCGTCGTCAGAATCGCCTTCTCGTTGCATCATCAATCAAATCCATCAATCCATCAATCCATCACTCCATCAATCAATCAGTCCATCGGCTTCTTCTTCCAGTCCGTGCAGTCAATTTGAGCGCGGCCGTTGGGAGTCTGGCGTCCAGTCGTCGTCATTCATTCGTGCTTTGGAGCGATCCGGGGTCGATCCATCAATCCATCAATCCATTTTTACTTTTTTCTTTCTCTTTTTCTTTTTCCTTTACGTGCCGGCTTCCTCCAGTCATCAATTTGCTTTCAGGACCCGCCTCGCTCTCACTTCGAATGCGCCTCTGCTCGGCATCTCGCCCCGTCGCGTGTTGAGACTCGTCTCTCTCCTGTCTTGGCCCTCTCGCTTCCTCTTCCTCTTCCTCTTCCTCCTCCTCCTCCTCCTCCTCCTCCTCCTCCTCCTCTGCCTCCTCCTCGCGACCACATACGAGTACTCCGTACGAGTACCACATGCAAGGCCGACCCCAAACTCTAACGCACCTATGCGACGAATCATCCCCCGGCGCTGTCATTGAGCATCTGAATTCGTCAATACGCAATTAGCCACTGGTCCAGGGCCAACACAGAAGCGTGCAGGCGCGGATGCAGATACGGCAGCCCGGGGACTCTGATGGCTGTTCCAATAGCCCTGTACCTGTAAGCCGGGCGGTTGATTGATTGATTGCGTCTCGCTTTTGGTTTTCCCCTTTCCTTTCTTTTGTTTGGTCTCGTTCAGGCTCCCTTTTCCTTGTTTTCGCATCTCGTTGCTGCATCACATCCTGCGCCTTCAAGCCCCCCCGTCTCAGGTCCTCGCCCACACCCTCCCCTTCCGAATCGAGACGACTTCAATGAGCGGTCCTCCCCCTCCACCACCTCCTCCTCATGGCGAGGCACCGAAACCCTCCTCCGGGTTGCCCCCAGGCAACTACGACATCTTTGTCATTCCTCAGCATTCCGCGGGCTCCGGATTCCTCTACCTGCCGTCCCTGCAACCAAACCTCAACAGCTTCGCCGCCGGTTTTGTCTCTGCACTGATCCTCGTTGTCTCGTACCAGAGCCTTGCTCCGGCCCTGCGAGCATGGTGGGTGGGGTCCGGAGGCCCGGGGTCTCTGGGCATGACGTTGCTCCTCCTCTGCGTAGCATTTGCCGCTTGGAGCCTGGGCCGATCGCAGAGCAGCAATGGGCCCTCCCCGTCACCCCATAGGACGCACTCGTCGACTTCGGGACAAGGTCCTGACTCATCCCGGGACGGCAGCGGGACTCGAAGAGGTCCTAATAACAATGCTGGTCAAGGTGGTGGATATGGAGGGTCCAGGAGTACCAATCCCGGCCCGCCTCCGCCGCCACATGGTCATCCTCCTGGAAACGCACCACCTCGACAAGACAAACCCCCGTCGTCGCGGCGGCAGCAGCAGCAGCAGCAGCAGCAGCATCAACAACAACAACAGCACGCAACTCCGCAGCGGCAGCGGCAGCAAGACCCCCCTTCGCCGCCAAGCCATCACGAAGGGCCGTCATCGAGGCAACAACCCTCACCGCCTTCCCAAGAGAAACCTCATTCCAGACCAGAGCCTGAAAAGTCTCGGCCAAATTTACATCCAGGCTCAAAAGCGGCTCCCGAGGCTAGACCTTTTTCTCCCCCGCCAACACCACCTCCGCAGCCAACACAGCCTCCAGAGAAGAAGGTGAAAAAGTCTTCAAAGAAGGCCCGGCCTCCACCTCCGGCGGCGAAAGAGGCTCTTGTCACCGAGAAGCCTCGGCCCCCGTCTCCGATCGGCCTCTCTCCCGATCCGAAGAAGCCGTCACCTACCGAGCACGATAGAACTCGCGACGCGAAACCGAGCCATCCAAACGCCAGAGGATCGGACACCAAGCCAGATACGCCCTCACCCGAGACAAGAAACGGGCCGACCTTCGAGCGGGAGCCGAATCCATGTGCTGACCCAGAAAGAGGGAAAAGGCCGCATCCGAAGAGCAGAGTGCCCGTGCCCTGCGAACCAGCCGACCCGCCCCCTCCGTACACCGAGCCACAGCCCCCCACACAGCCAGCGAGGAAGCCTCCAGCTCATCCCCAGGATCCGGGGTCATCGCCCGGGCCCCCAGGGCAGGCAGATCCTAGCCTCGGGTCCAACATTGCCTCCGGGTTGGACGAAGACTTTCATCTCGATCCCGATTTCGCCGAAGCAGATTTCGACGACATGGGCGGGACTTGGGAAAGGGCGAGGGAGGAGATGAAGCGGAAGGAGGAGGAGCGGAAACAGCGAGAAGCCGACTCGAAGCGCCGCGAGCAGGCCTCCAAGAAGCTCGCCGAGTTGCGCGCCAAGGACGCCAAGGACAGAGCAGAGCGCGAGAAGGAGAGACAGCGGAAGGAGGCCGAGCAGAAAGCCAAAGAAGAAGCGGAAAAAATCGAGGAGGAACGCCGAAAGAGGGAAAAGGACCTCGAGCGCTTGAGGCTGAGAGAGAAGGAGGCCAAGGAGAGGGAGGAATACAAGCGGAGGGAGGCGCTCGCGGCGGAGGCGAAGGCGAAGGCCGCTGCTGAAGCAAAGGCTGCCGAGGAAGCCGAAGCCGCCGCTGAAGCGAGAGCCGCCGCGGCAGCGAGAGCCAGAGCGGAGGCCCGAATCACTGCAGATAGAATCGCTGCAGAGGGAAGGGCGGCTGCCGAAGCGAAGGCGGCCGCGGAGGCCAGAGCCGCCGCCGACGCCAGGGCTCGAGCCAAGGCAAAGGCCGCAGCCGAGGCAGAGGCCAGGGCGAGAGCAGAGGCGAAAGCTCGAGCAGAGGCCCAAGCCAGAGAGGAAGCGCGAGCCAGGGCGGAAGCGCGAGCCAGGGAGGAAGCGCGAGTCAGAGAGGAAGCACGAGCCAGGGAGGAAGCGCGGGTCAGAGAAGAAGCGCGGGTCAGAGAGGAAGCGCGGGTCAGAGCAGAAGCCCAGGCCAGAGCAGAAGCCCAAGCCAGAGCAGAAGCCCAGGCCAGAGCAGAAGCCCAGGCCAGGGCAGAGGCTCTGGCCAGAGCGGAAGCCAAAGCTAAAGCGCAGGCAAAGGCAGAAGAAGAGGCCAGGCCGGTCGTGCCCGAGATCCGCGCGAGCAGGGTGGGCAGTGGCTATGCCTTCTCGGGCGTCGGCGAGAAGACGCAGATGTGGCCGAGCAGCCGCCCGAACATCCCTCCGTCGCCCGCGACCCCGGCCGCGTCCCCTCCGTCCACGCATTCAAGGGTGTCAGATGCCCGGACGTCGAGGTCCCACAGCCCGACGAAACGATCCGACCCGACGAAACGATCCGAATTCTCACCACCGAAACAGCCCCCCGAGTATTCGCCAAGGCCGACTGAATTTTCACCACGACCATCCGAGTTTTCGGCAAGACAGTCTGATTTCTCGGCAAGGCAGTCGGATTTTTCGCCGAGACAATCCGACTTTTCACCAAGACAGTCCGATTGCTCGTCAGCCAGACGGCCTCCTCCATCCGCCAGGACCCACAGGACTAGCACTCACGAGGATGCGTACTCGTATCGTCCGTACGACCACCCTCCTAGGGCGTATGATGACCCCACACGACCGAGTCACAAGAAGTCAGGCTCCTCTCTGACCGGATCCGACGGCTCATGGGCTCCTTCGCAGACGACGGGGCAGACGACGCCGCCACAATCGACTCGGGGCGCCTACTTCACCAAGGACCCCGACAAGATCGTCATCCACGGGGTGTACATGTACATGACGGAGTTCTCGAAGACGCCCGCCAGCCAACTGATCTCGGGGACCGGGACCGTCACGGACGGTCTCATCCTGCGCATCACGACGGAAGGTCTGTTTGTCGACGACGACGTCCGGGCCGTCCCCCAGCGCGAATGGGATGTCAAGGCCTGGACGCTCAAGTCGGCCGAGGTGTGGTGCCCGCCGCATTGCCTGAATTGGACGGCCCCGGCCACGGTCAACGCGAAGAGCTCGTCGGGCTTCTTGCACAGGATGGCGGCGGGATCTCGAACGCGCAACGCCGAGAGGGGGGCGGCCAAGACTCTGGTCGGGGAGGACGCCGATGGCTACCTGACGGAAATGCTGCGGCAGTGCAGGGACTGCTGCCGTCTGGGCTTGTGCGAGCGGACGTTCAAGGATATCAATCTGCCGTCGTCTAACGGGTCGACGGAGATCTGGAAGTGCAAGGGCCTCCATCTCCTCCGCGCGACGATTCGCGACCAGGAGGCCAAGCGCTACCTGTTCGTGGTTGAGGAGTCGGAGGGCTGGAAGTTGGCGATTGCGCTCCAGCGACTCAGGAGGGGGTCGCAGGTCCGGCAGCTCGGAGTGGGGAGCATGGCGCCGTCGGAGGCCAGGGGCTTGTTGGAGACGCTGGGATGGTCTGCGTGAGCGGGTGGACGTGCGCTGGGTGGGATGGATGGATGGCTTGCTTGCGTTTGATGCGTGCGTTCGATTTTCGTATATACCCTTGGGCTTGGATGATTATGATTCTTGGAAGGATCTTTTTCTTTTGTTGACTGCTGAGTGGCGCTTGCTCAGCCGATCTATTTCCGGCTCGATGTAGAGGGAGGAAATGAAAAGTGGCCGGCGTGCATGACTCGAGATGGATCCTATTTCAAGGGTGCTTGGATTTCAAGGGTGCTTGGATTTCAAGGGTGCTTGGAGATGATGTCTGGAATGCGTGACATTGATAGCAACGACGAGGCATTCGCAGCGTTCCACGCGCTGGGCTAATCTACATAGTCTCCTGAGGCCTTGTAAGGGCCACAAGATGGATCATTTGACTTGGCTTGAACGACATGCTCTCTCATCTTGGGGTGATGCGTTTGCGGCTATGATGAAGCATCCCATTCTCTTCATTGAGAGGGACTCTACGTCTTTTGGCTCCTCACCTTTCCATCTTCTCTTAGGCGTCCGAATCTCAAGGCCCCACGTGCTTGGGCCCCCGACAGAAGACGGAGCATACATACATATCCGCCGGCGCGCGCACCCCACGCGCGTCTCTGAGTCGTGGCTTTGGGAGTACCAAACCCGGTGATGGTTGACTCATTACGACGATTTGGCATGAAAAAGAGTGAAGGTCTGCATGGCTACCTACATACTACATAGTAGTAGTCAGGCTCACAGGTACGAGTGCTCCCCACGCCGATCTCCATTGCATACTACGGAGTAGGTAGGTACGAGTAGTGGCTTCCTAGTGACATGCTCTCGAGGCCCGATCCGAGATCTATTTTCTCCGTACTCTATACTCCATACTCCATACTCCATACTCCGTACCGGTAGATGATCCCGACGGCCAGTGCGCCTGCGCGACATTGATCTCGATGGGGCCGTCCGGGTACGGAGTGCGGAGTAAAAGTAGGAGTAGGAGTACGGAGTAGTGCTGATTCGCGCCGCGCTGTCCCGATGCAGGGCGCGCGCTCTGGCTCCGTCGACGGGTCGGGTTGCCTGACAACCTGTACGGAGTACCTACCTGTAGAGGGGGAATCGAATAGAACTTGGAATGGCCGAGTCGCGGCGCGGGGGGTGGACAATGGATTGATCAATGGATTGAGAAAATGGGGTGAGTGGCACTACGGAGTAGACGATGTGTTAGTCGCCAATGACACGCGGGTCGAATGGGTGCTGCATACCGGTATAGATAATACTGGTACTCGTAGATATCGACAGATGGGAAGAATCTTGGGGAGGTTGGCATTTGAAAAGTTGGGTGAATCCGTGGTCGAAGAATGGGGGGGATGCTGCTCCGGGGGTGTCACGTGATGATGGTGCCCTTTGGGTTTGTGGAGACGGAAAGTGGAGACGGCAGAAATGCGGAGAGTGCAGGGGCGGTGGGACGGTGGGACGGCATTGCCGAGGATCGAGATCCTCAGGGGAAAGGGGTGCATGATTAGGGCTGTGTGCACGCCGCGATGCCGCTGGTCCTAAGTTTTACCTGTACTCCGTACTCCGTACTCCGAATGTACTCCGTAGAGGACTCGGGATGGGAGGAAACGACCTGATCTTCAGACCAACCAAGGAATAGGTAGTACTAAGCCTCCAAGGTTTGTACCTATGTACGGAGTACTAACTTGTGGATTTCATTTCGATCCTCATGTTCTTCACGACTTCGATTCCCAAGGCCGCGTAAAAGTCGGTGATGCCATTGCCCATCCGCTGTGCCTGGGATGATGCGCGGGCGGGAAACTCGCCCACTCGCCCAGGCCTGGCACACAGGGTCTGCTGGCCGGTGATTGGATCTGGGGAGCCAACGACTCGTGCAGGGTCTAAGCCTATCTTGCGCTACTACCGGTACGGAGTAGCGTCGATGGCGTCTGCCGTGAGTACAAGGAAGTTGTACTCCGTGCCTCAGAGGTGCAGTGGGTTGTCAACAGGGTGGAGGCAGGCGCACTATCGGTGAAGCGGCAACTTGTCAACCGTGCCGGTGTCTCTTGCCAAATCCCGCTCGACTTGACTTGACTCGACTCGACTCGACGTGTGGCAGACTCTTTTTTTTTTTTTTTTTTTTTTTTTTTCCTCTCCCCTTCCTTTCGCGGCAACCGCACCTCAACCGCCTCCTGCCCTCCCTTGTTGGCCAGCGCTTGCCCGGGCAACATCGTCAATCATTGATCCATCCATCCTTTCCCTTCACCTTTGGCCTCCATCATTGATCTTTCTCTTCTCCTTCCCTTTCCTTGTTCTTCCTCTTCACCGCGGGTGCCGCGCCTCGTTCTTCTCATTCTGCGTCATATGCGCTTTTTTCCCTCTCTTCAATCCGTCAATTACTACTACTACTACTATTACCAGTATCTCCCACCACGCAGGTTCTTTCTCTTCTTCTCTCATTCATAGTACTGCCAGGCGGAAAGCCCGCTATCTCGAGGACAGAGGAAATCGCGAGAGTGCTTGGAGAGTTGTCATCGTCGTCGCCATAACCCGCGCATCATCTCACGCCCAGACGCTTTGATTCATCCCGTTGAGCCAGCCCGGCCAATTGACCAACGCCGACCCGGACCCTGGTCGTCTCTTTTTCTTGACCTCTCTTCCGGCTCTGCTTCATTCTTTCTTCGACTTTTCAATTACCGATATTCTTGTCTTAATCACCGCTCCGGCTCGCTGTCATCCCTTCTTTGCCCCCCCTCCCCGTTTGGCAAATCGGATCCCCTCCGCCTCCCTTCGCCAACCGCCTTCACCCATCGCCTCGTTGTCGACTGGATACTCTGCATCGCGTCTTGCATGGGCCTCTGTTCCGTCCCCACGTGGTCACCTGGGAATCTTCTTTCCTTTTCCTTTCCTTTTCCTTTCCTTCTTTGTTCCTCATCATTCTCGGATGATCTTTGATCGCTTCAATTCTACCAACACCACGCCCTCGCACACCATCGCCTCCGAGTCGCGACGAACTGACCGACGGCATTCGATCCATCTTCTCTCAACGGTTCCGTTTCAGACCAATCCCATCTAATTTCTCATCTCATCCCATCTCTTCGACACGTCGAGCAATCCACAGGATTTCGAGCCGTCGACGACAAACCTCCCAGACCGTTCTCTGTACCTCGACCCCAGTCCCCTCGAACGCCTCGATCACATCCATCACATCATGATGAAGAAGATGGTCCAGATGGATGAATCGGTGCCTGCTCAGAGGTGCATGTCGCCCGAGCAGGCCCAGGCACTCGGACGACCTGGCAGCGGTCGTCGCAGCGAACGACACCACCACACCAGCCCTCAGCACCGCATGCGGAGCATGAGCCTCTCGCTGTCCTGGCGGCGACCCAAGTCGAGCACATTTGTGCGCGTCGACGCCCTCGGCATGCCTCGCCAGCTCCACGATGTCGCCATCGACGACTCCGAAGATCATCCCCCCGAATCCTCGTCCCGCCGGTCCACCGGACGCGAACGCGCTCACAGCGCCACGAGTGCCTTCAAGGGCGTGATTCGTCGAGCCTCCCTGTCCTTCAAGGACCTCGTCCACCGCCGACTGTCCATCGCCACCGAGGCCACACTCTACGAGGAGCGGATCGCGCCTCCGAGACCAACCACGTCTCAGACATCGTCTCAACAGTCGCGCGAGGCTTTCGTCTCTCGGCTGGATTTCGCTTCGCTGAAAGGCAAAGCGCAGGCATCGGTCGCGGCCGATGACATCCTCTCTCTGACCGGCGGCGCACCCGGCAAGGCTTCGCCGGCGCCCGAGGACTTCAACCACAGACAGCCCATCCCCAGCGGCTGGGTGTACGCCGATGATGACAACGACCGGGAAAGCGGCATTGGTATCGTCGTCTCGGACCCCTTCCCCGAGACCATCGCGGTCGGGGGAGAGTCCATGTCCCAAGATGCCAGCATCAGCAGGGTCGACTTCATCACCAAGCTCCCCGTGGAGCTGGCCATCCACATCCTGGCCAACCTGGATGCGCCTGCCCTGGTCAAGGCCAGCACCGTCAGCAAGGGCTGGAAGCACATCGTGACCAACCAGCACATCTGGCGGGAGTCATGTCTCCGGGAGACGACCACGACGTACGCTACCGGTGGCCCAATCGAGCCCGGAAGCGGTCTCGGCGTTCCCCGCGTGCTTCCGAGCAATGACTGGAAGGAGATTTACCGCGTCAAGATGGAGCTCAACCAGAGATGGAAGGAGGGTCTGTCTCGTCCGGTGTACCTCAACGGTCATACCGACAGCATCTATTGTCTCCAGTTTGATGAGTAAGTCGAATCGCCTCTCTCTCTCTCTCCTCTGTGTTTTTCTTCCACTCTTCTTTACCTTTTATCAAGACTTCTTTGGCATGACTAACGCGTGTCTCCAGGTACAAGATTGTTTCTGGCTCGCGAGACAAGACGATACGGATCTGGGACATGCGCACGCTCGAGTGCACCCTGGTCATCGGTCCTCCCGAGGTCGTCTACAGCCAGTCCATGCTCGAGGACGCCGAGGGAAAGCCGACCCACTACGCGGCCTACCCGGACAATCGCAAGTCGGCGCTGTCGACGCCGAATGTGGTGTCCTTCCCGGAGCACCACAAGGCATCCATCCTGTGCCTGCAGTACGACGACGAGATCCTCGTGACGGGCTCGTCGGACTTCACCTGCCTCGTCTACGACGTGAAGGACGGGTACCGGCCTATTCGGCGACTCCGCCACCACACGGCGGCCGTCCTCGACCTGACGTTCGACAAGAAGCACATCGTGACGTGCAGCAAAGACATCAGCATCTGCGTCTGGGACCGCGAGACGGGAACGCTGCTTCGCCAACTGCGCGGCCACACTGGCCCGGTCAACGCGGTGCAGATGCGTGGCAACACGATCGTGTCTTGCTCAGGCGATTTCCGCGTCAAGCTGTGGAACATCGACACGGGCAAGAACATCCGCGAGTTCGTCGGCCACACCAAGGGCCTCGCGTGCTCCCAGTTCTCCGAGGACGGCCGCTACGTCGCCTCGGCGGGCAACGACAAGGTGATCCGCATCTGGGACGCCAACACGGGCGAGTGCGTCCGGGAGATGAAGGCGCACGACAACCTCGTGCGCAGCCTGCACATCGACAGCGTGAGCGGCCGGCTCATCAGCGGCAGCTACGACACGGACATCAAGGTCTGGGACATGGAGACGGGCCACCAGCTTCTCGACTTCCCCCGCTGGCACGCGAGCTGGGTGCTCAGCGCCAAGAGCGACTATCGACGAATCGTCAGCACGGGACAGGATCCCAAGATTCTGGTCATGGACTTTGGGGCGGACGTCAGGGGGATCGAGATGCTGGCCAGCGGGAAGCCCGGCGTCGTCCGCACCGGCGACTTCATCTGAGGCGAGGGCCTGCGCCTCCGTCTGGCATCCGGACCGACTCTCTGGAATGCGCAGCCGTGGAACCTCCCCAGGACGGCCGTGCCCCGAGAGGGTCAAACGGGCTGGTGTTTCAACCCGCTGCTCGGATGGCGGACAACGCACGCCAGTCTGTCTAATTATTGGGCCATGTCCTGAATTTTCCAGCTGACTCGATTCCGACTGAGACCGCCCTCGACATCCTTCCCCCCCCCCCCCCTTCTGGATGGTTCCTCACCTCTTCGTCTTCCTCCTCCTCCTCTCCCTCCGACCTCCCGCTACCGCCTCGTGTCAAGACTTCTTGACTCGTATCTTTTACGAATTTCTCCTGTTACGTGACACTGCCGTTCATGACTAGAAGATGACTTGGGTACGGAGTATAGACTTTCTTTTTTTTTTCTTTCTGTTCTCTGTTCCATTGTCTTTTTCTCCCCTTTGTTTTTTTTCTGCGGCACTCTCTTTTCTTTTGACTCTTTCTGAAACCAGCGTCTCGTCTCTCGTTTGTATTATGGGGTCCCTCCCGCACGTTCCGATTGGTTTGTCTCATGTGCTTTTTTTTCCACATTTTTATACTTTGGTCGGCCTCTCTAGAAAGTCTTTCGCCGTTTTGTGTGTCTTGGTTCCAGCACGGGGTTGGATCTAATGATGGCCTTTCCCCCCCCCCTTTTTTTTTCCACTGCCGCCCCGATGTTTTGGTCGTTACTTTGGTGTCTGCTTTGTGCGTGCCGTGTGCGTCTATCTTTTTCTGTTTTCTTGGTCCGTCTCGCGAGTATGGTCTTTGTTTTTTGTTCGTTTCTGTTTACGTGGCAAAAGCAAGCGATTGGGATTTTATAGACTAGAGGGATACAATGCCGAATTTTGGAGTAGATAGGTCAGTTCGAAGTAGTGTCTTGTGGTTCTGGAATGAAACGTGATGATTTGAGATGGAAGGTTGGGCCTTTACTAGTACGAGTACCCAGTGCCGGTGAAATGTGTGATCCAGTCTTGAGGTTGAACATGTTGTGCGTGGCGTGCCATTGAGGATCTATCTGCCTGATGGTTTGTGCCGGGGGGGGGGGTCTCGCGATGAATTGATCAATGTAGCTGGAGGTTTTTGGAGTCTAGATTCCGGGGGTTTGGATGCCTGGCTGGCTGAGGATGAGACTGGGAGGGGGACGACGGGTTTTGGGATGTTCTGGAAGGTGTTTTGATGAATTGATACTAGTACTAGTATGCAGATGCTGAGACGAGGATGAAGCTACTATATCGTATTGATGTGGTGTGCTTGTGCTTGTGCTTGGATTGGTTTTTTTTCAGCTCTGTGTGTCTGTTGTGGGAGGGGTCGTGGACGGGCATACATATGTATGTACTGGTACACTTGGGTTGGAATGGGCGGAGGGTCTGGGTTGCATTCAAGTTGATCCATGTCCATGGTGGTAGTAGTAGTAGTAGTAGTAGTAGTAGTAGTAGTATGCAAGTGATGAGTACTGCGTAGACCATCAATGGATCAAACTTTGAGGATATGGATGGATGGATGGATGGGATCATGCTCGACTCTTGTGAGAGACACGAGACGCGGTGTCTTGGGTTGGAGGGTTGGAGGTGTGCGGGTAGTAGTAGGAGCTTTGAGGGTGTGAGGGTTAATCAATCCGTGAATGCATCAATGGTTGATCAATTCAATGGATTGATCAATGGATCTATTGTACAGGCAGTTTAAAAGAGAGGGGGGGGGATAGGCAGTTGCGGCTTTGGTTGATCTATCCGCTCTTGCAAATGGTTACCAGCCTTGCGAATTCCGCCTATATTGACTTGGAGCAAGAGGAGCAGAATAGATTTGATTGATTGATTGATCAATTAGGTATTCAGACCAGAATCGGGCCTTTCTAATCCTCATATCAATCCATCAATACATCAATCCATTTGATCAATTCAATGGCGTTGGCCGGACGGCGCCACGCCAGGGGCAGCGGCCTAGTTCCCGCTGAGATTTCGTCATGTGCGGGAGTTGAGCGGTGCCCGTTTCATCTGGCGCCGCGCCTTTTGGTCTTTTTCTTTTGACTTGATGCCTGTGCTCGGAGTGATGATGTTTTCCTGGAAATCCAGTAAACTCTTCTATGGAATGATTCCAGCTCATCCAGTTCGGCAGATGATGGATCCATTAATTGATTCATTAATCCCTTAACCCATTCATCCATGGATGGATCGTCTTCCAAGCTCCGCTCGTGACCAATGGATGCGCCGGCGCAGGACGTTCCTGCCCTGCGGACCGGGGTGGCCTTGCATCTGGCAAGCGCGGCGGATCTGGCCTTCCTGTGGTCGACGGTGGAGAGAGAGCACGGGGCAGGCACGGCCTCCGAATACCTCTCCTCCTCCTCCTATGGTATACCTGTAGTACTACGGAGTAGTAGTACTCCTACTCCTCCTCCTCCGTACCCCGTGCCTGTCCCTGTGGCAAGTTTGTACTCCGTCGCACGAGCTGAGTCCCTCCTCACCCTTGGGCAGTCGCGGCCCTGAATCACGGAGAGCGCGCAGCCTGGGCTTCACTTGCCGCCGACTCTTCCCCCAGCACAGCGGCAAGACGTGCGGTCCTCGACTTCCCGCTCGGCGCGATGGCGATGGTTCGAGAAGGCACCACCGGGCCCCAGACAGACGCCGGGAAGGTGAATCACCGGCGGCTTCCGCAAATGTCGACTGTAAGTATGGGGTGCTACTACCTCTTTCTTGAAATGCAGTCGTACGGGGCAGGTACGCAATGGTATAGTATATATCGCGGCCTCGACTCCTGCTGCGTTCCTGCCTTTTCGTTCCCAGAATTCTCGTCGTGCCCGTCATTCCAGCCCCAACCTTTTCTTTTCCTTTCTCTTTCTCTTCTTTCTTTGATTCTCTCTTCTTCTTCTTCTTCTTCTTCTTCTTCTTCTTCTTCTTCAAATCTCACGTTTCCCTGCGTCTGCGTTTCCGCTGGTTGGAAACGTGATTCAACCTCGCCCTCTTCCCATCACCACCGGCCTCTTCAACACCTCTACATACTCTGCGAGTACGAGCACTCCACCCAACATCACCGGCAGACGGTCATTTTCTTGGCCCCAGAAGCTGCAACGTTCGTCATGTATGTATTGATCCATCACTGTTCTCGTGGCCGCTCACGACCTTCTCTTTTCAACATCGCCTCCCTCCTTCGCTCCCATATTACAACACCCAACCGCTTGCCTGCATGCCTCGCTGGCGAGCAACAGCCGGGCTGGATCTCATCTACAAGTACCTACTCGTATCCCCCCCCCTCTCTCTGCCACGACTCGGATTCTGGTCGCTGCTCCGAGTACGACAAAGAACTCCGCAGTCTCAAACGATCCGTGGACATGCAGCTGCGGAGCCCCCCCCCCCCTCTTCTTCTTTCACGCCCTCGTGCAGCGCCCAGATCGGTGCGCGTGATGGTGGTCACCGTGCTCGTCTGCCGGCCGGCATCCTGGCCCTGGACCCTGGCCGTTTCCCGGAAGTCTGGGGCATCCATGCCAACACCATGAATGGATTCAACGCCGATCCCTGCTCCCCCATTCATCGCTCTCGAGACACCGGGACACCAGGCGCTGGACAAAGGAAGAGCTCAAGCTGCAGACCCGGGGTCACCGCTTTGCTTGCCTGCTTGCTTGCCTGCTTGCTGCTGGCATGCCATCCTCGTCGGGCGCACTCGTGGTCGATCAGGCGCCAGCACACATTGTCGCCGAATCATGTTATTGTCTCAGCTCCATTCACTGCTGCTCTCTATTAAAGCCCCTGACATTCCTTCTCCCCATCGTCACAGACTTCCGCTCGCTGGGTCATGCTTTGCTCTCTTACCCATACCTCCTCTCTTCAGTCTCCCCGTCATCATAATCATCATCTCCATCAATGCCTTGCTTCGGATTCCACCAGTGGATCTGAATAGGAATTCCAGAAATATCCAACCCCCCTCCCCCCCTGGGGCCCTGACGGGCTGAAACGAGCTTCGGGCGTGGAAAGTCTGTGCCCCTTCACCACCCCTCCATTGTTGAAACCCATTGTCAATTGCAGATGCTTTGATTCTGCTTCTTGAATCACTCTCACTTCTTCTCCCTCATTCCTCGTTCCTTTTCCATTGCCTTCCTCTTGGACCTCACAACCGCTGCTGGCTCAGCGCAATCAAAGACTCAACATTGACATTGCCAGCTCTCGTACTGACCTCCGCGTCTCGCAGTCTCGTCAAGTGCCTGGAGCACGAATTTCTCTCGCCTTTCTTTTCTCCTCATTTTCCGCCCACTGCAAGGTTCCCGAGATTGCTTGGAAAGGACCATCTAGAAACAAGCCTCTTCTCGCCATCATGATGGGCTTGACCTCCATCGTCACGGCGTCCCTCCTGGCCTTGCGCCTCTTCTCCCAAGAAGTGGCCGCTGTCCCGGCGGTGGACATTGCCCTCGACGTCGAGACTGGTGTCTCCGCTCACGCCGCCGCGAGCAGCTGGTGGCTTCCCAATGTTCCCCGCAACGGCACCGTCGCCTACGGTGGAAACCCCAACTACCAGATCTACCGCAATGTCAAGGACTTTGGTGCCAAGGGCGACGGTGTCACCGACGACACCGCCGCCATCAACCAGGCCATCAGCACCGGCCAGCGCTGCGGCCAGGGTTGCGACTCATCCACTCTCTCGCCGGCCCTCGTCTACATCCCCCCCGGGACCTACCTGGTCTCCGCACCCATCATCCTGTACTATTACACCCATCTGATCGGCGATCTTAACAGCATCCCGGTCTTGAAGGCTTCCCCCGGCTTCTCGGGCATGGCCGTCATCGACTCGGATCCCTACCTCCCCGGCGGTGCCAACTGGTACACCAACCAGAACAACTTCTTCCGTCATGTCCGGAATCTCAAGATCGACCTGACGGCGCAGCCCATCTCCACCGGTACCGGCATTCACTGGCAGGTCGCCCAGGCCACATCCCTCCAGAACATCGAGTTTAACATGAGCCCGGACAAGTCGAGCAACAACAAGCAGCAGGGCATCTTCATGGACAATGGTTCCGGCGGCTTCATGACCGACCTGACCTTCAACGGCGGCGGCATCGGCGCCTTCCTCGGCAACCAGCAGTTCACCACCAGAAACATGGTCTTCAATGGCTGCCGCACCGCCATCTACATGAACTGGAACTGGGTCTGGACCTTTGGCGGCGTCACCATCGACAACGCCAACATCGGCATTGACATGAGCTCCGGCGGGTCCGTCCAGGCGGTCGGATCCGTCGTCGTCCTGGACAGCAAGATCTCCAACACCCCCGTCGGCGTCCTGACCGGCTACCACACCGGCCAGGGTTGGACCAACTCGACCCTCGTCCTCGACAACGTGGACATGAGCTCCAACGTCCCCGTCGCCGTCAAGAGCTCCAACGACAATACCGTCATCCTCGCCGGAAACACAGTCGTCGGGTCCTTCGTTCAGGGCCATTCCTACAGCGGCAGCAGCAAGGGCCAAGATGTTCAGGCTACCCGTCCTGCCGTGACCAAGCCTGGCTCGCTGCTCGACTCCAACGGTCGGGTCGTCACCAAGAGCAAGCCCCAGTACGCCGGCGTCGACGCCTCCAAGTTCGTGTCCGTCAAGGCCAGCGGTGCAAAGGGCGACGGTCTCAAGGACGACACGGCGGCCATCCAGTCGGTCTTCGACAAGATCCAGGCCGACCAGATCGTCTACTTCGACCACGGGGCCTACCTCATCACCGACACCGTCAGGGTTCCCAAGAACATCAAGATTGTCGGCGAGATCTGGCCCCTCATCGTGGCCGGCGGGACCGCGTTCAAGGATCAGAGCAACCCCAAGCCCGTCTGGCAGGTCGGTAAGCCCGGCGATGTCGGTAATGTCGAGATACAGGATCTCATCTTCCAGACCAGCGGGCCCCAGGCCGGCGCAATTCTTATGGAGTTCAACGTCGCCGGCGCCACCCCTGGCTCCGCCGGGCTCTTCGACGTCCACTTCCGAATCGGCGGATCGACCGGCACCAAGCTGCAGTCAAACACCTGCACCAAGTCCCCCAATGTCATCGCGACCGTGCCCAACCCCGACTGCATCGGCGCCTTCCTGCTGCTGCATCTCACCCCCTCGGCCAGCGCCTACATCGAGAACGTCTGGGCCTGGGTGGCCGACCACGAGCTGGACCTCGGCGACCACAATCAGATCAGCATCTACAACGGCCGAGGCATCCTCATCGAGTCCACCAAGGGCTCCTGGCTCTGGGGCAGCGCCGCCGAGCACAACACGCTGGTCAACTACAACGTCGTCGGGGCCAGCAACGTCTTCCTCTCGCTCGTCCAGACGGAGACCGCGTACTTCCAGGGCAATCCCACGTCCCTGCTCCCGTTCGTGCCCAACCCCAAGTACGGCGATCCCACCTTCTCGAACTGCGGCAGCACGGCGGCGTGCGCTCGCACCTGGGGACTCCGCGTCATCAACTCCAAGAGCATCTTGGTCTACGGCGGGGGCCTCTACAGCTTCTTCGAGAACTACGCCCAGGACTGCGTGGCCGCCAACAACTGCCAGGCGAACATGATTGACATTGGCAACTCGACGGCGAACCTCTTCGGCATCAACACCAAGGCCAGCGTCAACATGATCGTCTACAACAACGCACCCGCCGCCATGGACAAGGACAACCGAAACAACTTTTGCGCCGGAGTCGCTGCTTTCACCGCGTCTTAGAGCGACGATGAGGGGGATTCCACGGCAAGGACGCTGCCGGGCGATCCCGCGGACCGGGGCAAACCGAAGGACGTGTTCGAGTCCGGCCCGGTCGGGGTCGCTCCGCAGTCGAAGCCGACCTTGTGGTACGACGACCAGAAGACCATCACGGACGGAGATGGTGGTCTCGTATCTCCAGACCCCTTTATTCCTTGCACATATTTGATTTGCAATGTATATGAATAGGAGAGAGGTAGTCAGGCGATGCAGATTTAGTAGGGAGAGAAAGGAGCATCCATTTGATGGACTCAACAAGACAGAGGGCGAGGACTGAAGGACCGGATTACACACACATGTACTTGGGGCGGCTGCACATTTCCTAAGAATGGGTACTGTAGGGATATAGAAGTCGGAGGGAGGAAAGACTGTCCGAGTCATCACGACTTGATTATCATGAATGCAGGAATGTCAAAGAACACATTGCCTATCCTTGGATGGTGCTGTTGCGAATGAACCGTCGGGGCCACATGTGATTGACGTGGAACCCCTCGGCGAGGCGAACATGATGGCGTCGTTAGTTTCTGTGTCCACGTTGATGCAGCACGACGATGGAGTGCAACATTTGGTGGGACTGGCTGCATGCACGGAGTATGGATTTGATGGATCCATTGGATCTAATGGATGAATTCGACTTCCAAGTCTTCCAGGGGGGGCTGGAGAGCAGCCGGGGCGCGGGGAGGCTTAGACCAGAAGAGGGGGGGGGGGGGGGGGGGGGGGCGTGGTCGGGACGGGTG
>NQYQ01000013.1:353330-380929 GCA_003055925.1 Escovopsis sp. Ae720 | reverse complement strand
GGGGACGAGAAAGAGCATCTATCAGAATCAAAAGTAGAAACTCTGGCCTGGCTTGGAGATGATGAACTCGCAGCCCAGCTGCGCATCCTCCTCGAGCTCGTTGAGCTGCTGCAGGATCGTTTCGCCCGGTTCCGGCCCGTCGGTCAGCGTCTCTTTGACGTGTATGATGACGATCTTGAGCCCCTCCAGCGGCCGCCTCTCGTGCGGGATGTTGAGCGTCGGGGGCGGCGCGGGCATGTGCCTCTCGCCGTCGCCGGGGGGCATGTCGTCCGTCGGGGTCTCGGCGCCGCCGGGCCTGGAGGGCACCTGGCCCTGGCCCTGGCCCTGGCCCAGGCCCAGGCCGGACGAGGATGCGGTGTAGAGGTGCGGCGGGTGCGCGGACTTGGGCGAGATGGGCTCCTCGATGGCGACGGACTGCAGGGCCGGGGCGCGCTTGCGGATGACCTGGACCTCGGCCACCTCGTCGGGGCCGCGCTTGCGCTTCTTAGACTCGAGGATGCGGATCTTGCGGGCCGTCTCGACCTCGGCGGCGAGGGCCTGCAGCTCCTCGACGATGAAGGAGGGCTTGAGGTGCCCGAACAGGCGCTCGCTGGGCTGCGAGTCGTCGTAGCTGCACTCGATGAAGATGGCGGCGAGGAGGCCCGACGCGATCTTGGGCGCGGCCTCCTGCCAGATGTGCAGGTTGCGCGGGCTGAGCGAGATGGTGTCCGGCTCGACGTCCCCGAAGATGAGTACCTCGCGGGAGGTGGTCTGCTCCTGGATGAAGTAGGCGCTGGAGTCGTAGACGCACGGCCGCGGCTCGAAGAGGTCGGCGCCGGGGAACTGGGGCGACATGGCGGAGGAGGGCATCATGCTGCTGGGGCGGCGCGAGAAGCCCGGGGCGTAGAGGTGGTTCATGGGGAAGTGGCGGTCCATGGGGCTGTGGCTGTGGCCGTGGCCGTGGAAGTCGTGGGCGGCGTGCAGGTGGGCGTACGTCTCGCGCCGGGCCATGAGGTTCGAGACGTCCTGGCTGCCGAGCCGCGTCGAGGGCGCGTTGCAGAAGGAGCCCCGGTGCGTGTGCTTCTCCATGCAGTGGCCGTGGCTGACGCTCCACGTCTTGACGAGGAGCCCGTCGCAGACCTCGAGGTAGCCGTCGCCCAGGGCCGGGCTGCCCCCCTCCACGAGGCGGAGGTACGTCAGCAGCCCGGCGCCGTTGTTCTCGTCGCTGAGGTTGGGCCAGATGACGTTGTTGAAGATGTGCGTCTTGAGGGCCTCGATGGTGTTTGGCAGGCCGGCCAGCTTCTTCGGTCGCGTGCCGGGCAGGCCGGCGGTGTTGATGACAAAGGCGGAGATGTGGTCGAGATGCGGGTGCGTGATGAGGTACGTGTCGACCAGGTTGCGGGTAACGTACGCGGCATTCGCCTCGGCGCTGCTATAAGGCAGCTCAAGCCCGGCAAAGGGGCCGGTGGTCAAGACTCGGGGACCCGGGACGGACGATGAGGTCGGCGTGGGCGGTGGCGAGTCCGGGAGGGCTTCCGAGATCAGGCGGGTGATGGCGGAGAGGTGGACGCCGCCATCGACGGCGACTATGGAGCCCCGGCGCCAATTCTGCGGCACGGAGCGCACGAGGAATGCGGTTGTGTTGGATTCTTGAGGTCCGCCGCCGGAACCCTACGAGATGAGGTTAGTCAAGTCCTGACGGATGATGTAACTGGCCAAAAGTCCGGGTAATCATGCGCCGCCATGCTGTGCGAGGTGAGACTGCAAGCAATTGCTTTCCCCGCCGCCACCGTTACCACCATCGTGGAATTAAACTTCGACGTACCAGAACGATGACCTGCAGCGCAGGCCGCTGCTGGATATCCATTGCGCGAGAAAGGGGTGCCGTCAGGACGCCTTGTGGTTCCGGGACAGACTCGTCAAAGAGATCGTTCTCGGTAAGCGCAGGGTTATCGCCTCCTTTTTTTCTGGTTGATGCTCAATGACGGGGTGAAGTCGTTCCTCGCTCGTGTGCTTGATGACACCACCTTGTGCTTGTACGCAATTCAGCACACAGGTGTATGTCGACACCAGTGAATAGCCTCCTAAATGCTGGCTGTCGTTGAGAAGTCAAGGAATAGTGGTACGAAAGATCGAATGCGCTGCCGAACAAGGCCCTCGTAATGTTCAGTCAAAGATAAAGAGTGGTCGAGGCGGACTGCTTTCTTGTCCGTAAGAATGGGTCAGGCAGGATGGATAAGAGATTGGTATCCAGAAAGAACGAGAGGAAATGATAACGAGAGGAATAGAGGCAAAAAGTCCTTTGATGATCAAGAGCGAGATGGATGACGAGTCTTGGTGACGATGGATTCGAGGTGTCGTCGCCGGCTTAAGAGACGCCTCGAAGGAGACACGTGACCTGCTCGAGTTGACGTTTTGCCGCGAAGCAGGAGCGCCCAGAGACTCAATGGGTGTAAAAAAAAATCGAAAAAAAAAATCGATAGCTGATGGATTGAGCGATGGAGCGACCCAGCCTCGATCCTCCCGTCGGTATCGGTAAGTCTCCAAGGAGGACGGGTCTAAACCCGACGGCGGTGGCGGCGTCGGTGGCGGCGATCTCCTGGCTAGAGCCTCGAGCGAGCCGCCAGCACGTTGGAGGGGCGTTAGGAGTGTGCCTGGTGTTCCCGTCGTCGAGGAATCGGGAGCCGAGTTGGTTTGGGCCGAGATGGCAAACTCCGAGACGATCAGTCGGACTGCGGGCCGGTAATGGGATGCCGCCCTTTGTTGTTCGTCCCTGGCTAAGCACGAATTCGCTCGCCCTGAGCTGCTGGCTGTCGGCCGAGAGGTCACAGTCTCCCGCTGGCTGCACTCGGGAGAAAGTGTTCGAGCAGACAGTGGAGGGAGCGCGAGGCCGATGGTTGAGCGGCGACTCTTCTTCTTCTTTTTCTCGTCCGTCCGTCTCCCTCGTTTGTCTAGACGTCTCAAAGAAGGGAGAAAGGAGCACTTGACAGACACTTAGGCGAGCGGCTGGCTTGAAGGTAGAGGCGAGATGACGGGGTGTCGCAGAAGATCGCGAAGGGAAAGGCCCCTCTCCGGTTGTGCCCTTTTGAATGGAACGAGGCTCAAGTTGGACCCCTCTTCTCTGCCCGAGACAAGGGCTCTGACATGGAGGAATTGGCGCGCATGGCCAGGATCAATGCTTTGGATCGGGGAGAGGAGGGCTCAGTTGGCTCAGTTCGGTCCTGAGGGCGGAGGGGAGAGCGACAAGCCGCCAACGCATGGACCCTTGCTGCTTGGTGCCAGTGGTGGTGGTTTCTGGAGAGGTTGCTTGTTGCGAGCGAGGCATCGAGAAGTGAGGAGGCACCAGTCGATCGGAACTTGTCATCAGCCCGCTTCGGCGATGCCGTCGCGTCCCCACCAGCCCGTCCAACCGCCTCAGCCACAGTGCAGGTAGTGGTACTTCATACCGGTACACTTTGAGGTGCAGTGGCCCAAAGCCGTACTACTAGCAGCCATTGCGGCATCCGATTCCCTTGACCTGATGGATCAATTGATGATCGATCCATTGAAAGATCAATGTAATAGGATGACTACTACTACTGGTCTTTCTTGTGACCACATGTGCCTTCTTCAAGTGCCGCGCATCTCACAGATCATCATGGTCTGGCAGCTGACGGATTGATTGATCTGATGCACAGAGGGTCTGAGTCCTTGGATTGAAGTTAACACGGTACATCGATACCGTACTCGTACGAGTACTACTCCCGGTACCTGTACATACATACACACGGGTTGATGAAGCTGCAGGCTGACCAGTGAGCCGAGCGCCTGGCGCAACTTGAACCCGCCGTAGCGCGAGCGGCTCCATCTGGATCCCCCTGGAGGCTCGAGCTGGATCCACGGCGCCGGTTCAATTTCAAGCCACAGCGTGCGCGTGCACTTTTCGACTTGAGCTGAGCCACTTACAGGTAGTCCTACTCCTACCTGTACGAGTACAGGTACATCTCGTACTCCGTACATGCTCCATGGATCGCCCATCTTGAACGTGCTTGGGACCTCCTGGCATTTCATACAGGGTAGATGCACGGAATAGCCTCATTCATTATATCATGTTGATGTGGAAGCTGAATAATGTCACGATCAATGTGCACGAGGTCATTTTCGAGAGAATCGAGGTGCTGCAGGATTCGTTTCCTGTCCCCCCCCTCGAAAGGCTTCCTATCTCGTCTGGTCCTGTTGGTCCATTGTCATCAATTCCACCCCGTACTATCCCGGGTGTCCGTCCCTCTTGTTGATTAATGTTCTCACCACCCGCATGGATCTTTGATTGACCCACCCCTGCTCTGGGTCATGCTGCAGATCAGCGCAAACTATTTGATCAATGCCTCCACATTATTACTCGTATGTATGTACTAGTATTCATCATGCATCTCCAGGCACAGGCACGCCGCGAACCTAAGGTCGCTCATCGAGCCGTTCGCATCACGAGCCCAAGCTCAGTCCCGAGTCAGGTCATCGGGAGCAGCACGGCATCTCCCCTTTCTGGCTTTCGGCCACTGCCTCGCTTCGATTGTCATTCTCGCTTCTTTCTCCATGGCGACTTGCAATGGTCATACAACGGCCAGATGCTGATGATGTGTGCCCATGCCCCATGCGAGTACTCGTACAAGGCTATGTGGTATCACGGGTCAGGGGTTCGAAGCACCCTAACCCTGGAGACTGACCCTATGGAATAACCCTAAGAGATAACCCTAGACCGCAGCTGGACAAAACACCTTGGACCGAACCTGTCGATCTCACCATCGAGATCCAATTTGATGGCTCACATTCGATCCCATCACAGCATCCAATCACCTCTTCATTCCTTTCCCAGTCTCATGGATCATCATTGCTCTCATGATTCTGAGATGTGATGTGTGACATCACCACGACTCATGCGTCTCCATGCCCTGGAACCCCCCCCCCCACCCAAAACAACCTCCTCCCAACGGCTTTACCATGTAGCACTCCTGAGCTACACTGCTTGTCTATGTCCTCGGGTGCAGCGTTATTTGAGGCCGCATGGTTATTGATGCCCTTGGCCGACACGTCGCCCGCGGGCGCTCGCCTGTACATATCATACCCGTCCGCCTAGCTCGGATTCAAGGGTTAGAACCCCGCCGCCGCCTCGCCAACGACCCGACGCGGGAGCACTCAAGACAATGGAACAATCAATGGAGGAGGTTGAACGACGCGCGTTGCCGCTTGTCTCCGCTCACCCTCTTCGTGCCCCCATAGAGTTCCAATGGACTCGAGATCCTCTCTTCGTCTCCTCTTCATGTCCTGACACCGTGTCTTTTCCCCGCCGAATAGAAGAGAAGGTGCTCCCCTGAGGAGATAAACATAGAGTATTGGGTGGGCAAAGAGCGCAATGCTGAGCAACACACGTCACACAGAATATCTTATTGCTAACAACGCCCAGATGTATTCTTGCTGTTTGAGAGTGGCAGTTTCCTCTTATAATCACTGGGACAACTCTATACTCCTCTAGTAACTCGATATAGCAATGATAAACAGACATAAGGATCTCATCACGCCTCTGAGTCCTGGCCACCGCTGCTCGGTTCAGCCTCATCAGTCCCTGCTTCGGCGAGGAATTCCTGGGCCTCGAAATCTCCAAGAAGCGGAGCCGCGAAGAAATCTTGGAGATCCACATCCGTCCAAAATTGGCTATCAGTCTGCTCCGAGGGCCATAAGGCATCGTCCAGGAGCTCTGTGGCAGTGATGTCCTCAGGGCCCCAGCGACACATCGAAGCGAGCTCGTCATCACTGATCATCAGTGGGTTTTCGAACAATTCCTGTTGCGCCATCCCGATTGATCTATCTCTAAAGAGGGTTGCGTCCAAGAGATCGGAAACCGACATATCAGCTTGCGCTTGGATACCCGCTTCGTCTGATCCAAGGACACCTTGCCACGGAGTTTGTGGTGGAGGGATGACATCGTGCTGAAGAAGGGCATCCGACTCAAATTGCGGCGCCGAGTCTTGGTTCAAGTCCCGGAGAAGCTGCGCCAGGTATTCGCCATCGAGACACATGTCTGGATCAGGGACGCCATCGTTCAGTCTCTGACGCTTTGCCGGCAGCTGGCTTTGTTCCCCGAGCGAGTCCGATGATTCGCGATGCTCCTCCTCCCGCAGCCGCTTCTCTCCCCTCTGTGCAACGCTGCATGCCATCACATTCGTGTGCTCTGCAGCAGCCGCTAGTCCAGGAGAGGGTGTCGTCGACGACGCGAACGAAGTGCGTGAATTGTCGCCGGCATGATCGTCACGGGGATGCCGACCGCTCGCTGAAGCCCGAGCCTGCGCGGCAGTCGGACTTCCCGAGACAGCTCGAGCTGAATCGGGCATCAAGCAGAGTGTCCCTGCCCCGGTGATTGGAGCCCAGGCTCCCGGATCTGCTTTGCTCCAATCATCTGAACGCTCACGGAGCTCGCAGAGCGATTGGCCGCCGCAGACTGACATCCCGCGAGACTTTGGGGGATGGCCAGGCCCGGGAGGGGAGCACAGCTCCTGATCACTGCCAGTCGTTCCCCCGAGCTCGTCGTCGAGCTTATGGCATTTCCTGATGTGCTTCGCCTTCCTGCACGCCCGCGAAAAGAGCCCCAAGTCGCCCTGGTGGACATCGATCGTTCTCTTCTCCCCGTCCGTCTTGTGCGCGTTGCGCCTGAGGCGGGCCTTCTGCCGCGCCGCCGTCTGGTTATCGAGGTGATACCTGTTCATCGCGAACGAGAGCGACTCCTCGTGCGGCCGCGGGCCCCTCACCGAGACCCCCGCCCGCACCTCCCGCGCCCTCTCCTCCATCCACGGCAGGTACGCCTCCCTGATGATGCCCGCGTCCGTCGACTTCTCCAGCGTGACCACGCTGCGCTCCTCGCGCGGGAACGCGCGCGCCTCCGGGCGCAGCCGGCCCGAGAGGTGGAACTCGAGCGGGTCGAGCACCTGCTCGAAGCACCACAGGTGCATGCACCCGGCGATCTTGAGCGGGTCCCTGGTCCCGTCGCTCGTCTGGGCGGGTGCCTCGTCAAAGGCCACGCGGAGCCAGCCGGCCGTGATGCGGCGGTTGAAGACGGGACAGCCGGACCAGCGGCACACGCGGTCCTCGAGGTCGAGCCGGCCGCCGCACTTGGTCGGGGCCTGCTGCAGCCAGAAGATGGTCTCGCGGGGGCAGCTGCTCACGTACTCCCTGAGCTGGGCCTTGTCGAAGCAGCGGTCGACGAGCCATTGGCCCCTGGAGGTGTAGGAGAACAGATGCTGTCCGTTGAAGGTCTTGCTTCCCCACGGGGCTGGAGGGGCGATGGCCGTCTGGTAGGGCAGGGGGTCCTTTGATTCCTGGCTTTTCGGGTTTTCTGACGGAGACTGGCCCTCTGTCGAGTCTGTGAGACTTCCGGGTGACGATGCGAGCGAAGACTCCCCGCTCGTCGCGGGAGCCCGACGCGCCTGTTGATGTTCAGGGGTCTCGACGCCCAGTGACCAGGCGCTCCCTGCGACCTCAAGGCCCGCCAGCTGTTCAGACGCCAGGTCGGAGAATGGCTGAAGGTCGTTGAAGAGGGTCAGCTCGCAGGCATCAAATCCGGGATACCTAGCATCTGTCATCAATGCCTTCGATGAGGGGAGCATGTCGTCCTCCGTTGAGAGCATAGGGATGTCGGAGAAGAAGTTCGACCAGTCGAAGTCCAGCCAAGCATCGCCGGACACTTTGCAGCTGTTAGCTGCTTTTGCCCAGCGGGTTGAGGAAAGATGCAGGGTCACGACTTACTCGTCATATCCATCAGGTCTTGTACGGGCAGATCATGCACCGCCGTGGAGACGGGATCTTGCAGCAGCGGGGGAGTCAGGGGGGTGATGTCCCCTGCATGAACTCCCGGCATCTCATGCCGCTCTCCGTCGCCGTCGGATTTGCCGGCCAGAAGCAGGTCAGCAGAGTCGCGAGTATTCTCAAAGTCGACCATCTTGAAGCAATGTTGCAAACCTTCTCCAAGGAAATCAGTAAAAGGGCAACAAGAGGATTGAGGTATTGTGAAATGTTCTTGATTCGAAACTATCGTCTTCTATCATTTGCGCCAGAGTTGCGCACTCGGGGGTTTTATAAGTCCCTCGCCATTGGCATCCCCCCTCCCCCCTCCCGCATTGACTACATGTATGATGTCAATGACACCCATCCCACGCGTTCGTGATGGATGGGCAAACGGAGGTTCTTGTAGGAGCATTGTCTCGCGCGCACGATCTTCAGAGACGCACGAACCACATGCAAACGGAGGGGACATTCAAGTCAGGACACGACAAAGGACAAGACCCTGTTTCCCACATCCACCTCTGAATTCCCTCTTCTTTATTCCTCTTCAAATTCTGGCACAATGAGGAACCAGTGCCTTGCGTGAAAGTGGCCGTGTTATTTGAGGACGTGGACGAGGTTGACAAGGCGCGGCGTTTGCAGGGCATGGCATGGCATGTGTTCAGAGACGAAGTTCAAACGGGCATGGAGGCGTGAGGGTCATTGTGATCTCGATGCTTTGTATTCATATTCAGCTATAAAAATTCTATGCTCAGGAAATAGCCTTGAGCTCCTGCCGCGAGGCCTGCTCGGGGAATGAAGCAGTGAGAAAAAACAATCACGGATCTGGGAAGAGTCAGCGACGAGCTTCCCACGAAGGTTTGTTTGATAATTTAGCGGGGGGGAGGAAACGCATCAATAGGAGGTAAAAGTCAGGAGTGATGTATAGCAGTTTGTCCACATAGTGTTCGGAACAGGTCTGTGAATGCAAATCTCTCATCATGGAGATGCGGGGGGATGGCTTGGAACAGGCAGGAGGAGGCATACGGAGTAGACTCACACTTGATGGGGGCATTCTGCGGGGGATGGTAGCTGGATGTTTAGTAAAGAAGGAGTCGGGCGGCTTGAGAAATGCTCGCGGCGTCAGAGCCCCGTGCATGGCATGGCAAAATGGATCAGTTGCTTGATCAAACCATCACGGATTGGTGATGTTGCCTATGTGGTGATGAGGGAAGATCTGGATTTTCTTGGAAGAAGTCGAGACGAATTTCTGGTTTTATACTCCATATGTAGCTTGAATGTGGGCCGGAGATCGGTCATGATATATTCCGGTCAATCCAAGAATATATTCGAAGTTGTAGGGTAGGCATTTCGATGGATCACAGTCGCATTGAAATATTGCACGATGTTGACTTCAATCCAGCATCAATGTCGATTCCAGCTTGAGATCTGGTAACGAGGATCAATGTGGGAACAGATTTCCCCTGATTGCTGCCCTTCAGACTTCAAGAAAACGTTCTCGTCAAGCTTCCAGAGCATTTTGTCGACAGGGTTCCTTCGCAAATGCATACGGAGTACTCCGTACATGTATCCAGATACGGAGTACCTGTACCTGTAGAGACACATGGAAGCTGGCGTCATCTGGGCCACCATGCAGTTGCACGATTCTGGGAATAGCCTCATGCGCACTCGCACAGTCAGCACCGCATCTCGTAAACATACATACAGGTGTGACCGTCGATCTTGGAGGCACCGCGTCATCACGCCACCAAGCCGATCGAGTACTCATACTCGTACTCGTATCAATGCATCAATCCTGGCCAGCTGAGCTCAACCGCCTCCTCATGGCATGTGCGATCATACCAGGTACTACATACTACCTGTAGTACTAGTAGGTACTACTCATGAAAGGGAAAAAAGAATTGAACTCAAGAGTCAGCAAAAAAAAAAAATGTCCAAAATAATCGCTAATGACTCGGATTGAAGCAATGGGAATGTGCTCTCGGCAGGGCTTGAACCTGCGACCTCCGCATCACCAAGACTTGAATGGAAACCCAAGTATTAGTACGAAGCTCTGACCAACTGAGCTACGAGAGCGATGATTGGCTGGCCGAGAATCGTGACTGCCATATCAAGAGTCTGGAGAAGATGTGGATTCGAGGCAGGAAGGTGCGTTGGTGGCGACCTGGAGTTGCCTTCAGCTTGGAGCCTTTGCCCTTGAGTTACCAAGTACGGAGTACGGAGTAGTACCTCTAAGGGCTTGAGGGAGACTCGGATTGATGCGCACAAGACGGCCTTTGAGCGTCGTACTCGAACTCGGCAGATCATGCAGTGGCTTCTTTTAATCCTCGAAGACGACTCCATCCCTCGGACTCGCTGCGGATCCCCTCAGCTTTTAGAGCCACTGCAGGCAGATGCGCTGTCCACACCACCTATGGGAGGTAGTACCTAGTATCTGTACTACGGAGTAATGTGTCACTTCCTGGTACCTGTAAATCGGCTTCGTCCGGCGCTCGTCCCAGGTAGCGCTAGGTACTAGTACTCGGTCCACGTACGACTCGGGAGTACCTGATCCGAGGGCCCGGCGACTCAGGCCATTGATGCGGATGATGACAGTCACGGCCAGGGCAGCGCCTTCCCTGGCGAGGATGCCCCGTCTCACCTGCCCCGTTTGCATGTTGAGACTATTTCGTATCGACGGACTCGCTACGTCACGAGACTCCGAGTCCTTCAAGGAAACGCTCAACTTGCATCCTCCTCCATACCACTCCGGAACAAAAACGAGCGAGGAAAACGAAAAGAGAGAGAGAGAGAGAAAAGGACCGGCATGGCTCGGCGCCAATCCCTCATCTCTTGACAACATCGCTTACCCACCCCTCGTCCTTTCTCAGAGACGTCGCCCTCGCCGCTCCATTCCCTCGTTTACCATGGCGGACTACCACCCCGAGCTCCGGGCACAGCTCGACAATCTTCAGCGCGAATTGGAGGTGAGTCTGTCGGTGACCTTCCCAGCGCTTTGCCTCGACACGCCGACGTCGCCATGGCTGCCGCTCATTTGCCTTTCCCTTTTTCTCTCAATCTCGATAGCTGACCTGATGGACCGTAGGAGGGCGATATCACAGAGAAAGGGTAAGCAGCGCGCGGCCGAGATCAGGGCATCCTGCCCATTCTTTCCCCCCTTCTCCGCTCGCGATGGGCTTCTCCTCCATCGCCGGCTTCCCCTCCTCCCCCCCCATCGTCTGACGACCTTGAATAGTTACCAGAAACGCCGAGCATTGCTACTTTCCCAGTATGGCCATACCTCGAGCCCGGCGCCTCCACCTCCTACCGCACCCGCGCCCGCACCGCCTCGCTCTGGCCTGCAGATACACTCTCCCGAGAGCTCCGCGCATCCCTCGAGTTATGACCGCCAAGCCTCCTTCACGGCCTCCACAAGCAGCGATTCCTTCAGGGACTCCTTCTTGAACCCGGGACCGCCCGCGCAGCAGCGCAACTTTAGCCACGGCCCGCAACAATCAGCCTCATATGCACCCGCCGACGCAGGTCCCTACGCTCATCTGCGGCCCGGCGCACAGATCGTGTCCGAGAGAGCCACTTCCCCGTCGCATCGCGAGTCGCTTTATGTCGGCACTGAATCATCCGACCCGCCCACCCGAAGCGGGACAATGGTCTCGGGCGACTATGCCTTCAATCCCGAGCGCCACGGCCCCACGTACGCAGACTCGCATCAGCCCGGCGGCGGCGGGGATGGCAGGACAAGGACTCTGCTGGACTCCCAGGGCTTCTTCTCCGACTTTGCTGGTCAGCAGGCATACGATCAGAGCCAGTACGAGTACCCATACGAGGACCACCAGGCCATGAATGAATACGGCGCCGACCCGAGATATCCCTCCGCCGACGCCTTCTCCCCGTCTGCGGCCATGGCTCCGCCTATGCTCTCCGCCGCAGATCTTCCTTCGCAGGAAGCCCTCGAGTATCAGCTGCCCCTCGAGCCGAGAGAGGTGCCCTTCGCCATCCTCGACCCCCACGACAGCAACACTCCCATGTCTACCTTCGACAACATGGCCGCCGTCCTGCGCCACCGAGGTCGCACGACCGCCAAGGTGCCGGCCTACTGGGTACTGGACAACAAGGGCAAGGAGATCGCCTCAATCACTTGGGAAAAGCTGGCCTCGAGGGCGGAAAAGGTTGCACAGGTCATCCGCGACAAGAGCTCGCTCTATCGGGGAGACCGCGTGGCCCTGGTCTACCGTGACAGCGAGATCATCGACTTCGCCATCGCCCTCATGGGCTGCTTCATCGCCGGCGTCGTCGCCGTTCCAATCAACGACTTGCAGGACTATCAGCGACTGAACTACCTGCTTACCTCCACACAGGCTCACCTGGCCCTCACGACGGACAACAATCTCAAGGCCTTCCAGCGAGACATCGTCGCCCATAAGCTGACTTGGCCGAAGGGGGTCGAGTGGTGGAAGACGAACGAGTTTGGCAGCTACCACCCCAAGAAGAAGGACGACGTCCCTCCGCTCAAGGTGCCCGATCTGGCCTATATCGAGTTTTCTCGCGCTCCCACCGGCGACCTCAGAGGCGTCGTGCTCAGCCACCGGACTATCATGCATCAAATGGCTTGCTTGAGCGCCATCTTGTCGACGATCCCGAGCAACGGGCCCGGCGACACCTTCAATACCTCCCTCAGGGACAAGAACGGAAAACTCATCGGGGGCGGCGCGAGCAGCGAGATTCTGCTCTCGTATCTGGACCCCCGCCAGGGCGTCGGAATGATCCTCGGCGTTTTTCTGACCGTCTACGGGGGCCACACGACCGTGTGGTTCGACCACAAAGCCGTCGAGGTGCCAGGGCTCTACGCGCAGCTCATCACGAAATACAAGACAACCGTCATGATCGCCGACTATCCCGGCCTCAAGCGCGCGGCGTACAACTACCAGCAGGACCCCATGACAACCAGGAATTACAAGAAGGGGATGGAACCCAACTTCCAGTCGGTAAAGCTGTGCTTGATTGACACCCTCACCGTGGACTGCGAGTTCCACGAGGTCTTGGCAGACAGGTGGCTGCGGCCCCTAAGGAACCCGCGCGCGCGGGAAGTCGTGGCACCCATGCTGTGCCTCCCGGAGCATGGTGGGATGATCATCAGCGTCCGCGATTGGCTCGGCGGAGAAGAGCGCCTCGGGGTGCCGCTGAGTCTCGAGCAGAACGAGGAAGCGGATTCGTACAGCGACCCGGACGACAAGGAGTCCGAGAAGCCTGCGAACGGGTTTGGAAGTCTGCTCAGCGGCGGAGCCACGACCCACAAAGAACAGAATTGCAAGACGGAGCTCGGCGAGGTCATCCTAAATCGCGAGGCTCTCAAGACCAACGAGGTCGTCGTCATCGCCCATGGCGACGAGGCGCGGAGGAAGAAGAACCTCGAGCCCGGCATGGTTCGGGTCGGAGCCTTCGGCTACCCGATCGCGGACGCCACACTCGCGGTCGTAGATCCCGAGACCGGCCTTCTTGCGGCTCCCAACTCCGTAGGCGAGATCTGGGTCGACTCCCCCTCGCTGTCCGGAGGCTTCTGGGCTCAGCCAAAAAACACCGAGCTCATCTTCCACGCGCGGCCGTACTTGTTCGAGCCGGGCGAGCCCACGCCGACCCCCGTGGAGCCCGAGTTCCTCCGGACGGGACTGCTCGGCACCGTCATCGAGGGCAAGATCTATGTCTTGGGCCTGTACGAGGATCGGATTCGACAGCGGGTCGAGTGGTCCGAGCATGGCCACGAGATCGCAGAGTATCGCTACTTCTTCGTCCAGCACATCGTCGTCAGCATCGTGAAGAATGTGCCTAGGATTCACGACTGCTCCGCTTTCGACGTCTTCGTTAACGACGAGCACCTGCCGGTGGTCGTTCTCGAGTCGCTGGCCGCGTCGACGGCCCCGCTGACCTCGGGGGGCCCGCCGAGGCAGCTCGACACCGCGCTCCTCGATTCCCTGGCGGAGCGATGCATGGAGGTGCTCGTGCAGGAGCATCACCTCAGGCTCTACTGCGTCATGATCACGGCGCCAAATGCCCTGCCTCGAGTCGTCAAGAATGGAAGACGGGAGATTGGGAACATGCTCTGTCGCCGAGAGTTCGACCTCGGCAACCTCCCGTGCGTCCACGTCAAGTTCGGGGTGGAGCACGCTGTCCTGAACCTCCCGATCGGCGTCGACCCCATGGGGGGAATCTGGTCCCAGCTCGCGTCCGAGTCGCGGACCAACGTCCTCGCGCCTGCCGACAAGCAGTATTCGGGTATCGACCGGCGAGAAGTGGTCATCGACGACCGGACGTCAACGTCGCTTAATAACTTCAAGTGCATAACGGATCTCATCCAGTGGCGCGTCGCTCGTCAACCCGACGAGCTCGCCTACTGCACCATCGACGGCCGGGGTCGAGAGGGGAAAGGCGTGACGTGGAGGAAGTTCGACTCCAAGGTGGCCGCCGTGGCCATGTACCTGAAGAACAAAGTCAAGATCCGACCCGGCGACCATCTGATCCTCATGTACACGCACTCGGAGGAGTTCGTGTTTGCCGTTCACGCCGGCATCAACCTGGGGGCCGTCATCATCCCGATCGCTCCCCTGGACCAGAACCGACTCAACGAGGACGTCCCGGCGTTCCTCCACGTCGTCGCGGACTACAAGGTCAAGGCCGTCCTCGTGAACAGCGACGTGGATCACCTGCTCAAGGTCAAAGCCGTGGCGAGCCACGTCAAGCAGTCGGCTCAGATCCTGAAGATCTCCATGCCCAACACGTACAACACCACGAAGCCACCCAAGCAGAACAGCGGGCTCAGGGAGCTGGGGCTGACCATGGACCCCGCCTGGGTCCGGCCGGGATACCCCGTCCTCGTCTGGACATACTGGACGCCGGACCAGCGGCGCATCGCGGTCCAGCTGGGGCACGACACGATCATGGGCATGTGCAAGGTGCAGAAGGAGACGTGCCAGATGACGAGCTCGAGGCCCGTCCTGGGCTGCGTCCGTAGTACGACGGGCCTCGGGTTCGTGCACTCGTGCTTGATGGGCATATACATCGGCACTCCGACCTACCTGCTGTCGCCGGTCGAGTTTGCGCAGAACCCCATGTCCTTGTTCGTGACGCTGTCGAGGTACAAGATCAAGGATACCTACGCGACGCCGCAGATGCTGGATCACGCCATGTCCGCGATGCACGCTAAGGGCTTCACGCTGCACGAGCTCAAGAACATGATGATCTCGTCAGACGGGCGACCCCGGGCCGATGTGTTCGGGAAGGTTCGGATGCACTTCGCGGGGGCGGGTCTCGATCGAACGGCCATCAACACGGTCTACTCCCACGTGCTCAACCCGATGATCGCGTCCAGGTCGTACATGTGCATCGAGCCCATCGAGCTCTGGCTGGATACGAAGGCTCTCCGTCGCGGTCTCGTCGTCCCCGTGGATGCCGAGTCGAACCCGCAGGCGCTGCTCGTCCAGGACTCCGGCATGGTGCCCGTGTCGACCCAGATCGCCATCGTCAATCCCGAGAGCCGCATCCACTGCCACGACGGCGAGTACGGAGAGATCTGGGTGGACTCGGAGGCGTGCGTCAAATCCTTCTACGGGTCCAAGGATGCTTTCGACGCCGAGCGCTTCGACGGTCGGACCGTGGACGGGGACCCGAGCGTGCAGTACGTGCGGACCGGCGACCTCGGCTTCTTGCATAACGTGAGCCGGCCTATCGGTCCCGGCGGCGCCCTTGTGGAGATGCAGGTCCTGTTCGTTCTCGGCAGCATAGGGGAGACGTTCGAGATCAACGGACTGAGCCATTTCCCGATGGACATTGAGCTCTCCGTTGAGAAGTGTCACCGGAACATCGTGCCCAATGGCTGGTGAGTATTCCGAGTCCCCGATTCTAATATGAAGAGAAGAGAATGACGCTGACGATGGTCTAGTGCTGTGTTCCAAGCTGGTGGCTTGGTGGTTGTGCTCGTGGAGGTCAGCCGCAAGCCGTACCTTGCTTCCCTCGTGCCCGTGATCGTCAACGCGATCTTGAGCGAGCATCAGATCATTGTGGATATCGTGGCGTTTGTGAATAAGGGCGACTTCCCGCGGTCTAGGCTGGGAGAGAAGCAGCGCGGCAAGATCCTGGCGGGATGGGTGACGCGCAAGATGCACACGATGGCCCAGTTCGCCATCCGGGATCTCGAGGCGGGGGCCTTCGGAGAAGCGGCCGAGACGCCCGACAGCCGGCGCGTGTCGACGTCCAGCGCGCGCAGCATCAGCGCCCAAGGCAGGGCGATGAGCATGCGCAACGTCGAGTACGCGCCGCAGATCCTCGAGCAGGAGGAGTTCTCTCACCACATGGACCAGATGGCCGGCCTGGACGCCACCTCGATGGGCGTCCCGGCGAGGGACCAGACCACGCCCACGGGCTACCACCCGAGCATGGGCCAGGGGCAGCCGGCGGACGCGGCGGCCGCGTCCCGGCAGAGCTACTTCCCGGGCCACGCCGTCAGCCAGGGCTTCTCGATCGACTTCGGCGGGTCGGAGGCCAACGACGGCGGGCGCCCCCCCGCGATCGAGCCCAAGTCTGCGCAGCGGTCTGCGGCGCAGGGCCAGGGCCCGCCGCGGATCCAGCTCCCGAGCATCGACGGGCGCGAGGCGTTCGAGTCCTGGGGCAACGGGGACCAGGACGACGCGGACTGGACGACGAGCGCGATGATGCACATGAACCTCGCGGGCGGCAGCGACGCGCGAAACAGGTGAAGAGCAGTTTCTCCGGCGACGCTGTCGACGAGCGGGGGGCGCAGAGGACGGTGGGCCTGCTATATCTTATAATGACGTTCAGTTTTTCTTGGATCACGATTTCGAAGGAGGAGGAGACAGGAGTTGGATTGCGATGGGATGCTTCATTGTTTAGCAGGCATTGCGTCATCATGCTGTTTATAACTGCCGATGCTGTCTTTTTGGATTGTCCTTTTTTTTTTTTGTGGTTTCTTGGGTCTTGGAGACGAGTTCATGTCTTGGGTTACTGAGTACATTCTATACATTATAAATAGAGAATCGCTCATGGAGGATCATGTTCCCATCTCCTTTGGCTCTCAGGCTCACTGAGTACCACTCATTCGTGAACCTTGCGCTTGTTGTATCTTTGTCCTTGCTGCTCGCTCCCCTGGTCATCAGCGCTATGGAAGCTCTTTGTTTCGCATGGCTAAAAAGGGGCGCATAGAAGAAAAAAGGGGCCGAGCAGGTTCAGGTAGTTTGTGCCATGTCCGTCCATCATCTCGGCCGATAAACCTGTGCCCTCGTGAGATCCGTAGACTCCATCCATACCGATTTGCAAGATCCTCAAGACTCATTTATGTCCCTCAAGAGTATCAAAGCCCCAGCCTCATATCCACATCCCGCCCTCTCCACACGAACCAGATCACTCCCCCGAAGCGTCTCGGCATCAACAGCCAGCGTTCTCGGCACCGCCGACACGCGGTCCATACTGGGCAGTGCGTCCTCCCCCCCCCGGTCCATCCCTCTTCGCACCTCCCCCGGCGTGCTATACACCGGCTCCGCGTCCGGGCTGACTTTGAGATTGCGCGAGAAATGATGCCCGGCCGAGGGTGCGCCGCCAAGGGGTCTGCGTGGCCTGGTCCCGCTCCAAGGACTGCGAGAGGGAGTCGCTGTCGACCCTGCTGGTCCAGAGCCCGTCGCTCGCCGCGTCCTCGGCATCATCTGCCTCTATGTTCGCATTCTCCGGCAAGGACACCGGGACTCGGACCGAGGCCGGGACGGACATGACCCCGATGTCGGCCGCGTCGTCGCTGCCCAATGGCCGGACCGCCGCCGCCGCGGCCAGCCCCTCCTCCTCCTCCTCCTCCTCGTCCTCCTCCTCCGATGTGTCAAGTCGTCCAAGCATGCCCCTGCCATTGCTGCTCAAAGGCCGGGCAGCCTGCGCCGGCACGCCCCGCAGCGCGAGGAGCGAGGCCGCGACAGCCTCGCTCGCAGCGTAGATCTGCGCCCGCTCCACCCCCGTCCGGAACGAGATCCAGCGCTCCACGACCCTCAGCAGCCTAGGCTCCCGCGCTTGACGCCCCTCTGCTCCAATCCTTCCTCTTCCTCTTCCTCCTCCTCCTCTTCTTCTTCTTCTTCTTCTTTCTCCCCCTCCTCCGCCGCTTGCGCTCCGAGAGCGTCCCCCCCGCACGCGCACGCGCACGCCGAGCTTGTAAGCATGGTACCGCGCGCGCGCGACCAAGCCAGCCCTCAGATCCGCCAGGTACACCAGCGACCCGCCCACCACACTCAGCGCACACGCCCTGCACTGCTGCCGGTGGTGGTTCAGCGTCGGGCTCGTCATGCTTACACCCAGACACCCCTGCTGCCACCAGAGCCCTTCCCGGCCGGACCCCCGCCCCGCAATGCCGGCGGCGAGCGCGCCGCACCGCGCGAGCCACGCCTCCACGCGCGCGGGGGGCTCGTGGCCAAGCGCGAGGATCGGCCCGAAGCGCTGCGCGTGCAGCCCGCACTCGCGCGCGACGAGGGCGGCGAGGGCGCGGACGGGACGACCCTTGAGGAGGGCGTGGGCGGGGCACGAGCGGCGCTGTGGGATGAGGAGGAGGCGGGAGGCGAGCCCGCGGCGGAGGGAGGGGTGGAGGGGGCTGACTTGGGGATGATGATCGTTGGAGGAGGAGGAGGAGGAGGAGGAGGAGGGGGTTGGGGGCGGGGAGAGGAGCAGGAGGAGCTGGGTGAGTGCGTCGTCGGGGAGGGGGGGGTTGAAGATATCTCGGGGGGGAGCCATCCTGGGGTTTGATCTTGAGGTTGTGTGGAAGATCGTGAGATGGGGGATGGTTTGAGGGTTGTGGGGAATGAGGGCTTTGGTGTGTTAGGGGAAAAGAGAAAAAAAAAGGGGGGGGGGGGGATGCGGTGTGGTGATTCATCCGCGCTGCGTGGGACGACATGGATTCACGCGTGCGGATGGGATCCGGGGCTGCTGTTTGGCGATCCGTTTGCGCTGCTGCCTTCAAACGGTGCATGAGTGGTTTGTCCGGGGAATGGATGATTCGCTTCGCGCTGCGAGGTGTTAGTCCTGCAGTGCTCGTGAGGGCGCATTCAGGGGCTGCTATTCAGGATCAAGTGAGCGCACCAAGGGCGCATGCTCAGACAAGATTCAACTCATTGATATGAAGCTCACCATGCCCTCCCCCCCTTGCGTAAAAATCGAGGCGAAAAAAAAACTTCCAAACAGGATCCTGCCCATCCCGCACCAGCTCCCCATTCGCACGCCGGTCCGACTTTCGACAGGTGCTGCTTCACGATGGGGACCGTGCTCCGAAAGAGCATCAACTCTTTGAAGAGGAAGTCGTGGGTATATTGTTCTTCGACGGACACGCGGCCGGACACGCCGAACCGCAGCTATACCAAACCCTCCCCCCCCCTTTTCCTGCCCCGCCTCGCCTCCTCCTTCCGCCCATCACCACCGAGGCGCAGAAGCACGAAAACGCCAAAATTTTTCCATTCGACCCCACCCTTTCCCCCTCTGCCTTCCGATGGGAAACGACGAATGAAGAGATGACAAAGAAAAAGGAAGTGCCTGGAATATGAGAATCTCAAAAAGGTATACGACCATGAGCGAGAAAGGAGAAACAAAAAACGAAAAGGAAAGATGTAAAAAAGAGAAAGAAAAGAAAAAGGAAAAGAAAAGAAATGGACGCAGTCCTATAGCTGAGACGCTTTAAGTACATTGACAAAATCAGGGATGCTGGGTTCCCCTTCTCTCGGGGGGAGATAGGTTTTCTCTCGAAAGAGGAGAAGGGACCAAAGGTGCGGAACGGAGTTCCTTTCGCAGCCGCGTGTGAGCGATATGAAGGGGTCCCGGTGCTCATATGTTCAAGGGAATCCAAAGTGTTTGGGGGAAAAAAAGGTTTCGATTCAGCCACGAGAGAGACCGATCCAGCAGGCGGTTCACCCCACGTAGTGGGCGTGGCGTGCCTTCTCCTGCTCCATTCGTTTCCTCTCCAGGCGGATCTTGGCCGCCTCGGTCCCGTCGTCCGGCTGGGCCAGCTCCTTGAACCAGGGGTGCTCCAGGGCCTGCTTGGCGGTGATGCGCTGCGCTGGGTCGTACACGAAGATCTTTCGCAGGAGGTCCAGGAAATTCCTGAAGAAGGTGTTGCTCGGGGGGATGATTTCCTGTGTTTTTGTCAGCCCTGCAGTACAAATTCGACCAGAATCATCTGTCTCTCGACGAAAACAAAAAGAAACCTACGTTCAGGAGCTTCATGGCTTTGACGAATCGTCTGGAGCCTCTCGTCGTCTCAGGAGTGGGGTAGTCCAGTTTGAGACGCTTGAAGTACCTAAAGAAGAGGGGTCAGTCAGCAATCTGCTCCAGCGCCATGTTGGAGGGGAAGCCGTACTTGGAAGCCTGGTTTCCACCGCCCCGCGTGGACATCTTGTTGACGGCCTGGACGAGGCTCGGGTCGATCCTGGAGCCGACGACGGCCTCCATCATGGCCAGGTGCTCCAGGTTGTCGTGAGTCTGGAAGAGGGCGTCACCCGTGTAGAACTCGACGAGGATACACCCGATGCTCCAGATATCGCAGGGGAACGACCAGCCGAGCCCGAGGATGATCTCCGGGGCGCGGTAGTGGCGGGTTGACACCACGGATGAATGATATTCGTCCTGGAACGTGGCAGACCCAAAGTCGATCAGCCGGATCTCGGTATCGAGCAGCACCCGCCGTTGATTCGCCTGCCTGCTGACGGTCGACGACGAGGAAGGGATCTTTCTGTTATACGTGAACGTCTGATAATTGTTATTATAGAGCAGGATGTTCTCGGGCTTGAGATCCGTGTGGATCAGGTTGAGGTCGTGGAGGACTATCGACGACGGGTTAGTGAATTCTGCATCACCCATGGTCTCGGTTCTTCTGCCTGGTCTCAAACTCACAGGCGACACTGCTAAACAGTTGCCGGGCAAAGCTCTGGATGTGGCTATTGGGAAAGGGCACAAAGGCGTTGCCTTTGAGGAAGTCGAATACGCTCTGCCCCAGGAGGTCCATGACGATGCAGACGTGGCCTCGGAAGTCGAAGCAGTCCCTCAGGTGGATGCACCTGTTCCGGTCGTCTTCGTCGTTGGCCTTTATCGTGGCCAGGACCCGCAGCTCGATCCTCGACGCATCCCGGTACTTTTGTACGGACCGGATGATCTTGATCGCCACGGCCTTGTCCTGCTTCCTGTCGTGGGCCTGGACGACCTTGCCAAAGGTCCCCTGCCCGAGCAAGCGGACGATCCGATCTGTGAAAGAAAGTCAGCGGGAAGGAAGACGGGGGACATGGACGAAAGGGGCGATGTCGCTTCTTACATTTGTCGGTGAGATCTGCATCGGGAACGACGATGTAGTGGCCGTCCTCGTCATCTACCTTGACGCCTTTGTTATAAGGGTGCTGGGAGGCAAGTCAGTCGGTCGGTCGGTCCATTGAGGGCGTTGTGTATCCTGGTGCGGCCAGCTACTGGCCAGGCCCCGCATGGCCTATCAAAGAATGGGAGGACGGTGAAAGGACAGATACGCACATCTGGAATGGCTCGCACGTGTACCTCGCCGGCCTTTTTCGGGGGGAAAGGCGGCGGCCTGTACGCGGCGAACGGGCCGGTGAGCACGTCGGCCTCGCGCCGCTTGGCCTCGTTGGCTGTCTGCTGGCGAGTCGTCCGCTTCCGCTTGGGAGGGGCGACTGCTTCGACGTACTTGCCGTTGGAGACGAGGGACGTCGTGGCTGTCGTGTGCAGCGCGGAGGTCCTATCGCTCGAGATGGTGGAGCTCGCGGGCGTGGAGTCCGGTATGGAGATGTGCGTGTGAGAGGGCGCGTACTGGACGTGGTAGCCGGTCGAGGGGGCCTCGTCTCGCCTCCGCTTCCTGGCAACCTGGCGGCCGGCGGCATCCTGGGCCTGGGCCTGGGCCTGGGCCTGGGCGGCGGCGGCAGCGGCGGCGGCGGTGGTGGTGGAAGCAGCGGCGGCGGTCGCAGCGGATGCGGGGGCGGCGGCGGCGGCGGCGGCACCATTTGCGGCTCTCCGAGCGGCATTAGCGGCCTCGGGCTCGGGGGTGTCGTCGATGACGATGATCTCCTTTGGGAGGCCGTTTCGGTAGAAGAGCTTCCAGTCAGGCTCCCTGGAGCGACGGCGCTTCCTCGAGGGCTGGTCGTCGACGACGGTCCTTGTGGACATTGTGTTGGCGGCCATGGTGTTTGCCGTCATGGTGTGGCTGGCGACGGAGGAGGCGTAGTGGTGGTCGTCATAGCGTGATGACGAGGCGACCGACTCCGCGCCGTCGTGGTATGTGTACTGGGGGTGGACGCGGGAGGTCGAGGGCTGCCGGTGCAGCGGGGGGTTGACGGCCTCTGGCGAGAGGTGGTAGCCCGTGTTGTCGGAGGTCTGGAAGAAGGGAGGCAGGCGTGTATGGCTCTGGGACGTCGAGGATACGGCGGCTGGCGGGCCCGGCATGGGCTGTGGCAGCAGGGTGTTGGGCGGCACCGCGCGATAGCCGGCCGTTGTCGAGGCCATCGGATGGCCCTGGTGGTGATGGTGAGGGTAGGCGGAGGGATGGTAGCGATGTGTATGGTAAGGAGGCAGGGTGGCCACGGCTGTCGTTGGCGTCGACATGCCTGTTGTTGTCTCTGTGCGGTCTGCCTGGCTGGATTTCAGACGGTGATTTCCTTGAGGCTCTCCTGTGCCGATTGGGGGGCGGACGGGTCGGAGTTTGTGATTGCTTGGCGTCGTCGAGAGGCGAGAAGGAGGAGCGTCGCGAGCGGCACGGTCGGATGGGTGACGAGGCGATGTGATTATTGTAGAAGAGAACGTCGTCGTCGTCGTCGTCGTCGTCGTCGTCGTCGTCGTCGTCGTGGTGCCGGAGAGGAGAGGTGTGCGGAGGAGCGTGGTATCAAATGTATTGATTGATTCTTGTTGAGGGTGTCTGACGAACGGATGGGAGATTTGTAGGTCGGACTAGGAGTCAATAGACGGAGAGCGACCGAAAGCGGGCAGCGCCGTTTTGCGTGTGCATCTGGAGGCAGTCGACGGGGTCGTGGTTCGTGGTTCGTGGTCGTGATTGTGGTTGTGGTTGTGGTCGTGGAAGAAAGGACCAGTCGTTCGGCTCAAGACACACTCGAGGTCTCGTCTCTGGTGGGCGCGGGAGGGCCTCTATTTTTGGAGGTTCCTTGCCAGGACACAATGAGCCGAGAAAAGGCAGCGTTCGTTTCTCCGTGGGCCAAGCATCCGAGGAGGGACGATCATAGCAAGACGGAGTCGAGGAGGATAGAAAACACCGCTCTCCGTGTGTCTCTGGGGGGGGTGTCTCTGCCTCGCTGTCTCGCCTCTTTCTTTTTTTCCCTCGCGCGCGCGCCAATCACGACGGTGAAGTTGAACTCGTTGCTTTTGGATTTTTTTGGGGGTGGGAATTTCGTTCCCTTGTGCCTTCGGCTTTGCCTTGCTTCTTTCTTTTCTTCCTTCGTCTCTTTCTCTGTTGTTTTCGAAGCGGGGAGGAGCGGCGCTTTTTGGGTTTTCGAGGAGCGTGTGTGGCGTCTTGATGCGAAGAGATGCACCGGCGAGAAAGATCAGGTCATTTGAGGTCCAATCTCGGGAGGAGAGTGGGTACGTAGAGAGAGGGAGGGAGGGGGGAGAGAGAGACGAAGAGAGAGAGAGAGAGAGAAAGAGGAGAGAGAGGAAAACGAGTCCACGGGCGGGCCGGGAGATGGAAGGGCCAGAGTCTCGGAGGGGACGATATTGGGGGGGGGGGGAGGACGAGTACGAGTAGTAGCGGAAACGAGCCAAGAAAGGATTGATGGATAGAAGAAGAAAAAGAAAAGGAAGAAGAAAAAGGAAGAGCAGCGAGCTCGATGCCAGAAGAAGAAAAAAAGGCGAGGACCCGAAGGGATTTTGCTGCGAGGACCATTCAATTCAATAGACGAATCTAATCCAGGATGACGGCAAAAAAAGGCGAGCGAGAATTGGCGGGCTCGATCCATCCATCCATTCAAGTTGATCCATCCATTTGATGAATCCAGTGTTTGGACTGAATCAAATCGACCCCCATTGATTGATGGATTGATGGATTGGTTTGATGGATGTGCTATTGGTGGACTGAATGGATTGATTGATTGATGGATGGATCAATGGAACAGGTGTTGTTCAACCTTCATGTTCATGTTCCATCCAATCCATCAATTGATCAATCAACCAGTCCATCCATCAATTGATTCATTTGATCCATATCAAATCCATCAATCCATATCAAATCCATCAATCCTCATCAATCCATCAATTAATCCATAGGCCGACATGGACGCCATTCAGGGCTCTCCGTACTAGTAGTACGGAGTTGAGCTCGGGCAGTCACCCGCTGGCGAGCTACCTGTAGAGCGCTGAAGAGCCCTCCGCCCGGGCCGTGGCTACAGTGGCTACAGTGGCTACATACATGTAGTACATACAGTGCTTGCAGGGCCTGGAGAACTTCATGTTGGGACCTCATCATCCATTAATTGATTGATGGACTGATGGATTGATCCATTGATCAAATGGAGATTGATCCATCCAGTCTGGCTTGGAACCTCCATCAATTGCTGGATCGTGCGATGATGATGATCTATCTGGATCAATCCGGGCGCTCTCCAGACAGCTGTCGTCAAGGATACAGGTCAACTTGGAGCAGGAGTAAGATATCCAGCCCCTTGGTCATTCTGGATCCAGCGCGGAGCATCTTGATTGATGCTTGCGAAAAAGATCAGCTCGCGGACAGACAATCTCGACAAGAGCGCGCGTCCATCCGAGTCCATTTGCACCCTTTCATCTTGTTCAACCTTTTCGGGACGGTCATTTGGCCCGGAAGCGTCGCGGGACCAACGCGTGTGGCTCAGCGTGGCTTGACGTATTGACGAATGGATCAATTACCTGTAGTACTCCGTACTCCGTACCCATTACAGTGCGGCGCGCGCCGTATCACATTCGGAGCACTACTGGTAGGTAAGCCTGATTACAGTATATAGTATATACTGGGCACGGAGCACATCCCGCACCTCTTTCGTGGTCGTGAGCTCACCATTATGCGGCCCGCCTCCAGGGCTCCTATTCCACATACTCCGTACTAGTCAGCGAGGCCTCCTCTGGATTTCTCGACATCCGACGTTCGCGCTTCTCTCTTTTGATCTTCTCTCCCTCTCTTTTTCCACCTTTTTTTTTTTCATTCAGACCTAACACTGCATTGCCCTCTGTCTCTCCGAGTCCGAGGCGACACGAGCGGAGCATCGCCACTAATTAGGAAAGTGTGCGGTCGGGGAGGGGGGGGCACGGTAGTTCCTTCCTGGCAATTCCGGCTACAGCAGGTGCTAAATGAACGGCCCTTTTTTTCGCCGGAAGTCGAACGCCTCAGCCGGAGGATCTGCCATCTGATTCTGATGGCATTCCTTGATCTCCAGCCATTATCGGTATCCATCCATGGATCAATCATTGATCAACTATTCAAGTTGATGTGCCACTGCGATCCAAGTAGAGTCGTACTGAATCCGTACGAGTACGAGTACTGACCTTCAAGCGGCCCTTCTTTCAGATCGCAATCACACAAACTTACGAGCACTTCCTACAATTACTACTATGCACTACCTGTCTACGGATACTCGTACGGGGCACAAGGGTCGCTAGTATGAGTAGTAGTACTCCGTATTCTAGAAAGATTGCCTTCTTCGTATGGCACATTCTCCGTAATTATTCCCAAGGCCGTGCCTCATCCCCCCTACTACTCCGTGCTCCCCAGAGCCAATCGACGTCAAACAGACAGCGAGCCCCAGGTCAGCATATCGTAATTCCGCCGTAATCTCACCAAAAAAAAAAAAAAAAAAAAGCACGGAGCCTGGCACCAGCTTCGGCTTCTCCATTCTCCGGTCCAAGTTTACTCGTACACATTGATCAAATTACTACGCCGCACGCTTTTCCTGTAACCTGTAGACCGCACTCCGTCCGTACGATTCACTGCAATTGTGAACCTGAAGTGATCCATTGATGGATACGGAGTAAGATATATTGATGTACTAAGTCGCCGTACACAGTGAAGTCGTCGCATTCCTCACTGTGCCGGTAGCGGGTTGCAAGGCGGGCAGGTGCCGAGACTTCTTCAGCCCGGTCGCGCCTCCTCCCAGAATTCAGCGGACGCCCGGCTAATCTTTCCCCTCATTTTCCCAGGATGGATCATTGATGGATCCATGGATTGCATCTTCCCATCATCATCTTCCCATCCATCTTCCCATCTTCCCAACTTCCCATCTTCCCATCTTCCCATCTTCTTTCCATCTTCCCATCAATCTTCCCATCAATCTTCCCATCTTCTGCATCCATTGATGTCCATTCATCGATGGCTTGATCCCTCCAATATCCCACCTCTTCACATTCAAGTTGCTCTCCGCGTCCGGATCATGTATTCATCCAGGCGCCACACCAGCCGCCCTCCACGCGATCGACGGACAGCAAGGAGCAGCGACAGTGAGTGAGTGCATGTGTCAGCGCATCCGGCTGCAGTGCAAACGGCGCCGCAGCCCCAAAACGGGCTCTCAGTATGTATGTGCGGAGTATGTATTGATGTATGTTGTTGGGGCCATGCCATGCGGGCCGTCCAGTTGCATCAACCACAATTCTACGGAGCACTCTCCGCACTGGTACGGTAGACGTCCGGGACCAACAGGCCCGCGCGTTTCAATCTCATTGGCATCCATACGCGCATAGCGTGAAACCGCCTAGCCCTGAACCGGAAACATGACCTCTCTCCCCAGCATTGGCTAGCCTCGGTCTCGTTTCGACGGGCCAACGACGCGAAAGACCACACGGGATTGTGCAGCAAGGTGCGGGCAACCCTCTGCACCCTACGGAGTACGAGTACAGGTAGATACGACAAGGCAGAGGGCATTCGTCACATCTCGTGAACGACCCATCCACTCGGGCTGACAGGCAGCAGAGATGATGCCGAAATAGAGGGGAACTACTCTGTACGGAGCACCGAGTACGGAGTATGTACGGAGTATATCGACACACGAAGCGAGAACGCCAGTATTCGTCCTCCCGAGGAGCTGAAACGCGGCGGAGATCGCCAAAGAAAGTTCAAGCCCAAGAGGTTGGAATTCCCAAGAGCCGCCTATCAGGACCTCAGCCAGCTCTTGCGATGCCGAAACCCTCCGGGCCACGGAAGACCTTTGCCTCTGGACTCGGGTCCGGTATGTCTCCAGGCGCGGAGTCGAAGGGTTGGAGACGTGATCTGTGATCGGCACTCGCGATGCCACAGGTCACTGCCGTGGCAAAAACCTTAAAAAGTCCTCCTGAATGTTGCCGGATCTCGAATCGTCTCCTGACGGCCTCCAAGACCACCGGCCTCAAACCTTGCTCGCACGTACGGAATATACTGGTATTCGCACGAATGCTCCGCACCATCATCACATCAAGATACCTACGAGTACGAGTACGAGTACGAGTACGCGGGAATACTCATGTACGAGTAGTACCGAGCAGGCACCGGCACGCCTCGCGACGACCCCGGGTCGCCGATGCCCCGCCGAGCTGCATCCTGTATGACACGTCGGGGGCACCTGGTTGGACGGCCGCAGAGAAGGTGGCCTCCTCCGCGCAGAGAACCGGTCCCCTACGGTACGGGTACGATAGCAACGTCCCCATCGCGAAGCCACTACTCGTACTCGTACCACTTGAGTGGCCGCGCACCTCCTCCAGCACGGGGTATTAGGTCCTCTGGGGCTCCCAAAAAAAAAAAGGGCCCTGCGTGCCCCGCGCGATAGACTCGTCGGAAAGCCTCGTTGGGGGGGGGG
>NQYQ01000013.1:339392-350865 GCA_003055925.1 Escovopsis sp. Ae720 | reverse complement strand
GGGGGGGAAATGGGGGGGGGTTTTGGGGGGGGGGGGGATCAAATGGAACAAGGGAAGAAAGAGAAGACGACGCTTCGGTCTATGGTACCAATGAGCGCAGATCTACCGCCGCGTCTTTGCTGCGATGAGGAGGAAGAGAATGGAGAGAGGAAGGCAGAAGAGGAGGAGGAGGAGGAGGAGGAGAGGAGGAGAGAAGGAGAGGAGGAGAGAAGGAGAGAAGGAGAGGAGGAGGAGCCCGGGCGGCTCAATTGGAGATGTGGAGGAGGCACATTCAGGCCGGGGGTCGGCGGGGTGGTCAATGGGTTGACGTGGATGCGGAGGATGAGGTGGAGGAGGAGGAGGTGGTGGTGAAGGATAGATGCGGTTGGATGCGGGTTGGATCCAGAGTGGTGATGATGGTACGAGTGGGAGATGGAGCAAGTGATTCCATCGGTGCGCTTCCGATCTCGGCGGGTTGGCGTATGTATCTTAGAGGAAAGAGGAAAGATCAATTGCACGTACTCCGTACACGATGAGATGAATTGATGCCTCTACTCCATATCTTCGAAGCAATTGATGATGCATTGATTGATCCATGAACCAAGCAGAATCTGGAGTCTTCAGAGTCCGACTTCCATCATATATCAAATTGATTGTTTAATTTGATATCAAATCATTGAGGGGATCGACAAGCTGGATTCAATTGATCCCGAGTTCACTTTACCTACCCTGTAAGAGCCCGCGATCGGACATTGCACGCACGATCAATTCACCAGCATCACCACATCATGAGCCGCAGCATCAATTGCATGCACGATCAATGTGACCTTGAGCCAACTTGGATCAATGGATCAATTCATCAATTGATGTCTTCTGATCCGACGACCCAATCCAGCACTAGGTAGTATCGACCTCCCATGATCTGCAAAAACGGGCACCTGGAGTGTCGATCCCAGTTCGTCATTCCCGTAATAGGAAGTCATCTCATGCGAGCACTACCGACATGGCAATGAACAGTCTCCTTCTTCAGCTAATGCCATGGGTCGACCGACCAAAGACCCGAGAGACGATTCTGTCAGGAGAAGTCTGACCTTTTTCCCCCAGAGGTAGAATATCTCGTTCACTTAGAAACCCTCAATCGAGGTTTCCATGGCGTTCACTCTACCTAAGTATCAATCCCTTGGGACTTCTCACACGGCACTTGGATGTCCGCTTCAGACTGTAGAAGAACCTTGACAACATACTCAGGTAGTGGTATCATCAGAATCATCACTCTCTTTTCTTTTTGAAAAGACCATTCAAAAATCAACAAGAGATCAATGTCAAAAGATCGATTAATGGGCCTGCCCATTTCTTGAGTGTGGCCTAATGCCCAGGTCGAGGGGGTAGCTCGGGGCAACACTCACTTTCTCTTCAGACTGAAGCTCTACCTACTACTGTCCATCCATCAATGTTTTGAACCATCAATGAATCCATCCATCGCTTTTCCCCTCTTCCTCCTCCTCCTCCTCCTCTCTCTCTTTTCTCTTTGACTCTGAAGCTCTTGAGCATCGTGACTGCCCAACCACTTTCGCATGCCGCTCGCCAAATACTACCGTCGTCAATATTTCGATCCCCTAATCTGCCCAAAGACCCAATCATGTCTACTGCCGAAGAAGAGATTGACGTCCAACAGGTCAGGAGAAGAGTTCCGGACGAGCGCGTCGTCGACGCATACGACCAGATCAGGAAATGGCTCTTGATCCCTCAGGGCACCAAGCCCGCCAACCCAAGAATCCTAGGCGCCGCCCCCCCCAAGGATTGCACGACACCCCCCCATTCCAAGGAGGCCAGCAGGATCTCTGCCCAGACCCCGTCGATCCCAAGCATCACCGACGTCGGCCGGAACGAGCAGCACGGGCATCCGTCCGCGTCCGAGGGCCCAGCCCAGGCACCGGACGAGGCCCGATCGCATCACGAAGAGGCCCAGACGGATCCCGACGACGACGACCGTTTCCGAACCATCGTGAGCAAAGGGTCGACCGTGAACGGTGACGACGCAGAGTCGAAAAAGACCGGCAACGTCGGCGCTCGGGCGGACAACGAACCCCAGATCTCAGGCTGCTACGTCGGAAGATGGCTGGCAGAGACCGATGACCCCCCCTGCGTGTCCATCCAAGACGACATCGCCAGGTGTTACTCCAGAGACATCGACACCTGCACCGGAGAATTCCTGCCGGAGATGGAGCATCCGACCACCCTGATGGAGAGGCAGGACGGGCCGAGCAAGAGCTTCCAGGACATCGCCTGGCGACAGGCACACATGAGCTCGGAGCTGCACATCCAGCGCGAGATCAGCGCCCGCGAGAAGATCGCCGCGGCGGTCCGGTCGCAGGTCCAGAACGAGCAGGCCCAGGCCGATATATCTGCGCAGCACAACATCAGCAACAGCAACAACGCCGAAAACAACAACAACAAGAACAACAACATCAACAACAACTACGACAACAACAACAACACGCGCACGGCCGATCAGCGCGCGCTTGAGGAGCGCCCCTGGCCTAGGGCCAACTGTACCGTCCGGCCCGCCGAGCCCAAGGACTTCGCGCAGATCGCCGCCATCATGACCCTCGAGGGCGCCGCGCCGGCGTGCCCCCAGATCGTCGAGTCCCCAGCCGTCATCCGCCCCGCCGACGTCGCCGCCGTGTTCCACGCGTGCCGCAAGGCCATGCAGCCCTTCGTCGTCGCCACGCCCCCCGACGAGCAGCTCCTCGACCGGTCGCGCTGGCCCGCCGGCGAGGACGCCGACCGCGCGTACTCGGAGTACGTGGCGTGGCGGTGCGCGGCGCGGGCCCCCCCCGCGCAGCAGGAGCGGACGGTCTTGGGGTTCGCGTTCCTCGGGGACGCGCGGGTCGGCATGCTGGCGCCGAGCAGGGGCAGGGGGTCCTACGTGTGCTCGGGCGCCGCGGGGTCCCGGTTCTCGTGCCAGGTGCGGATCGCGGTGCACCCGGACCACCGCGGGAGGGCGTACGGCTCGGCGCTGCTGGACAGGGTGCTGCTGTGCGCGGCGCCGTACCATAGGAGCGCGATCGACTACGCGTGGAAGTGCGCGGACGCGGGGCTCGTGTATGAGCCGCTGGCGGGGCGGAACCGGAGGCAGTATAACAGGGTGTACGTGGAGGTCCTGAGCGCGGCGGCGGCGAGGGCGGGGGCGGGGGCGGGGAGGCGGGCTGCCGAGGGCGCGCGGGACGAGGGGTGGAGGGGTGCGTTCTTGGGGAGGTTTGGGTTCAGGGAGGTTGTGAGGTTGGAGGATGCGGTTAGGACGGATAGGGGGCTGGAGAGCGAGTGGTTGGATCTGACGCTGTGGGCGCTCGAGGCGCAGCCGGCGGCGAACATTCACGAGGAGGGGTTCGGGCCTCGGAGCGGCTGAAGCCAGGGCTCTCGGAGATTTCTGAAGCGCGCCGGGTCCGGGACGGGGGGAAGATCTGATGAGCAGTCATCCATGATGATTCTGGAGATGTGGTGAAGTTGGACGGTTGGAGAAAAAAAAAGGGGGGGGGGAGGGGGGTTTTGTGATTAGTCAGCCGAGTGACGCATCACGTGTAGGGTATGTCCTCGGACTTCATCGTGAGCACGTCCAACATCAATATGTAGTCGACGTTGGGAGCACGCATCGCACATCAGGAAACATCGTCGAACGCTGATATCAAGGCTTGGTTGAATCGACCTTACAGCGGTTGAGATCTGGAATCATATCCGTGATTATCGCGCATCCGCGGCGGGCCTGGCACCATGCTTTCCATCCTGCGAAAGGCGCGGTTGAAGGACAAGGAGATGAGGATCCTGATGCTGTACGTGTGCCCAACTCCACGGATGACCATCTCAACAAGAGAAACGAAAATGCTGACCCTCGTTCATCAAATGCTCTTTTGTCCATCAGCGGCCTGGACAATGCGGGCAAGACGACCATCGTCAAGAAGATCATGGGCGAGGACGTCAACACCGTGAGCCCAACGCTCGGGTTCATCATCAAGACCATCGACTACGACGGGTGAGCCATGTTCCCCGAGAGCCACACGGCGAGTCTGGAGCCTGGAACTGACACAAACCCCACGGTGTCTACCTACCTACTAGGTACAAGCTGAACATCTGTGAGTGCATCCATCCATCTTAGATGTGACTTGAGGTCCCGGGATGGCGGCGCTCTTTGGCTGAACCGTGTCAGGGGACGTGGGCGGGCAGAAGACGCTCAGGTCGTACTGGCGGAACTACTTCGAGAAGACGGACGCGCTGATCTGGGTCGTCGACTCGACGGACCGGCTGCGGGTGGATGACTGCAGAGAGGAGCTCCATGGGCTCTTGCAGGAAGAGGTTTTTTTTTTTCCCCGAGATCCCCCGGCCGCGAATCTTTGGAGGTAGAGCCGTCGCTGACCATGGAGGTGCGCAGAGGTTGGCGGGCGCGTGTCTCCTGATATTCGCAAACAAGATGGACGTGGACGGGTGCATGACGGAGCAGGAGATCATCTCGGTGAGTGGAAGGTCCCGTCCCCCTCGATCCCTCTGCATTCACTGGGTCGCTTTTTTTTTCTCGGTCGCGCAACGTGATCCGCGACTGACCCCCGAGTATAGCTTCTGCGGCTGGGGGAGATCAAGACGCATCAGTGGCATGTCCTGCAGAGCAGCGCCATGACGGGCATGAACCTGCAAGAGGGCCTGGCGTGGGTCGTCGGGGACGCGAAGAAGCGGCTGTTTCTCTACTGAGCTGGCTTGCATGAGGAGAGGAGAGTCGAGACACGGCGAGGCGAGACGAGAGACTGGAGAATGGATGGATGGATGTTGGAGCAGGAGCGTCGTTGTCAGGGGCGATGAGGATCATATGGCGATGCATGGCACGCATGTATTTTTTTTTTCTTATTGATTTTTTTTTACTTTTATTTTCTTTTTTGCAAGCTTGGTGGTCGTCCTTGGAACGCGCGGAGGTGGTATTGATGGATTGATGGATGTATGGGCGGCGGTTGGGACGGCAATCGACGGAGTGTTCCTCCCAGATGAGACATGAGCACGGTCTGAAGTGCAAAAGGCGGAGCAGTCTGGAGGCGAGGACCTCGCCGAGGGGAGATCTGATTAGCGAGCATGTATTGACTCCATTGCTACGGAGTCGATCCGGGACCAGCGATGCTTCGATGCGCCTCGATCTGCTCGTATCCCTGTGAGTGATTCCCTTCCTGTCTTGAGCTCCGTGGATGATACAGGTATGGGAAAAGGGGCCAGGCTACTACCTTAGTCCGTACGGAGTATTCCCGGTACGAGTACTCGTACTCGTACATGTAGACAGGACCCTGGAGGATGCAGGCATTGATCAGATCGATTGCTTTCCACAGTGGTCCGTGGGAGTATTACAGGTATGTACGAGTACTACCTCTACCTAGTACGAGTACGAGTAGTAGCAGTGTTAGTTGGGTGCAGGATAGAGATCAAATAGACGTGAGGAATTTTAAGATGAGACCTGCATCGCTCAGGGACGCTGCGATGATGATGCTGCGCGCCTTCCGCGACGAAGAGCCCGGGCGGCGCCCCCTTGCGGCTGCAGCGCGAGACTCGGAATTGAACTCTGAAGGGGCGAGGAGGGCGCAGTCGAATTGATCAATCCAGAGTCCGTGTCGTGTACCGGTAGTACTCGTACTCGTACTCGTAGTAGGTATGTGACCTTGTCGAGAGCTGAGGACGCGAGCGGGCCCGCCTATCAAGGCGAGGAACGCACCTGTCAGCGAGCTCTTGGCCAGGGAGGGAGGCTGAGATGCGGCAGTGCCGGGGTCGACGATGGACCCACGATGGACCCACGATGGATCCACGATGTAATATTGATGCTCTCCAGCCTGAGGGTCTGCTCTCACCACCGACCGCTGAATGGATTGATTGATCATGGATCAATGAATTGATGGATCTAACTTGGATGGATCTACGCTGCCAGTGCACACACTGTATGCAAGTTGCGCCTTAGCCGGCCGCAGCACGCATGGATCGATGGATGGACTCATCCAGGATGGAATTGATGGGTTTCCATGATCTTCTGGCGTCAGCAGAGCTCCATCCAGCCATGGATCGCTCCTGCTCGTGCAGCTGTGCACATCAGTTACCCTAGAGGGCCGCCCTGGATGGACAACATATGTACTCCGTACTCCGTACTGGTAGACGGCAGGAGCCCTGGGGGCTGCCGCCTTCCGTGCCGGCCAGCCACCGTGAGAAGGCGTCTGATTGGCCGGGAGCCCCTCGACGGCAGCCCAGAATGACGCCCCACCCGCCTAGAAAAACAACAAACAGGGCAAACATCGCGCATCCAAATGTCGTCGGGTCGTCCACTCGAGTACTACTAACTCCTACTACTCCGTACCTCCTCTACTACTACTCCTACTATCCATCCATCCATCCATCCATCCAAGGTCGACATCGATCCCTCCATCTGCCACCCTTCCATACATACGACTTCCGCGCTCGACATCCGTCCTGCATACATCAATCAATACATTGATCCGACTCGCATCTACCGCCGCCGCACACTGCGCAGCGCAAGCACCCGCGAGCTCGCTACCTACTACTCCGTATCGTTCTATTCGTCTTCCCTCCCCCCCCTCGAACCGCTTTCCGTCTCCGTCTGGTCTCTCCTCATACCTCCTGTACCTCATATTCCCCCCTTGCCTCATTTCCACCTCACGGAAACAGCACAAGGAGAGTACGAGTACGGAGGATTACTCGTACCGAGTACAGTCACCACCTCTTCTCAGACCAGCAGCTAGCCACTGCCCACGGATACAAGCAAGCAGTCTGGCAGCTCGCACCACCACCACCACCACCACCACCACCGACCCGAGCTTCTATCCGACGTCCAGCCATGTCGGACGAGGTGTCACAGTTCCTCGAGCAGGTCCAGCGCCTGCGCGGCCAGCAGATCGAGGACGATGAGATGCGAGCCCGCGAGCGGGAGGAATTCCTAGCAGCCAAACGTGAACGCCAGGCTAGGAGAGAGGGTGAGTGCATGCTATACTGTAAATGCGTCCAGACTCGCCCGCTGCGCGTATTGCCCTCCAGCCCCCCTTTTACGACGCCCATGTGAGAAATCTCGCACCACGCGACACGGCCTCTTGGGGCCGTCTCGGACGTCCCTATCTCACTTTCAGCTTCACAATCCGCTCTCCTCGGCGCGTCCGCAAATCCCTCCTCCTTCTCATCACCATCTTTTTTTTTAAAAAAAAAAAAAAAAAAAAAAAAACCTCCCCTTTCATCTCTTTTTTTTTTGTTCCCCGCTGCTGACTCAAAGCTCCTCTTCGCAGAACGTGCCAGATCCATCTCGCCGCAGAAATCATCGCCCGCAAACACCCCCTCACCGAACCCGAACCGCAGAACCGTGCATCTCTCCGAAGGGCTCAAGCTCGACTCGCCCGGAAACGACAATCTCGACAGGTTTCGCGAAAAATCCCTCGGGCCCGACAAGGCCACCACCGTGGTATCCGTCGCGGAAATCGACACCTCGTCCGACCAGATGGCATACTCTCTACCACCCCTCAGGGATAGCCAGCCTCAAACGGACCAGGACTCGAGATCGAGCGACTTCACAGCGTCTCCATCCAAAGGCTCGCCCTTCCCCTGGCAGAGGAGGCCGAGTCGGCCGGGATCGCGTCCTCTATCCATGGTCGCGACGCACAATGCGACGGAGAGATCGCTGAATGATCCCGCAGCTCCGGAACCGCTCCTGCCGACATCCCCGATGCAGAATCCTTCCAGAGACCAGATTGCCCAGTCTCTCGCGTCCAAGGACCCCGCCTGGTTCCGTCAGACCGCCGACAGGGGCGCCAGCTCCGCCGCCTACAGGAAGAACCAGGTCGAGGACGAGGACCGCATAGACATGTCCTCCGCCCGCGCGCAGCTGCCGGGCATGTCGACGGAGCCGTCGAGGGAACGGTCTTACTCGCGCTCGGGAAAGTTGGGCGCCCCTCTCGCGCTCAACACCGCCGGCTCTGATGGCACAGCCGAGAGACCACTGATCGAGCCCTTGGTGCCGCAGATGACCGGCAAGTCCTCCTCCATGCGCACCGGCTCCCCCACCAAGGGCATGGGCGGTTTCGTCCAGAGCGCCATGATGAAGCGAAGCGACAGCGTCAAGAGGTGGAGCGTCGCCAATCCCGCCGGTCTGTCCCGCGGAGACTCGATATCCATCAACCGCGGCGCCGTGCCACCCCTCGTCACGCGGCCGAAGAGCGTCATCGACACTGTACCACCCACGACAGGCAGACCGGTCTCGCGGCATGCCGAGCTCGACGACACCCTCGAATCTCTCCCATCCGAGCACAAATCGCCACAGACCCCGACGAGGACCAGTCCGGTCCAGCCTCGAAAAGTGGTCGAGGAGGACCCCGCGTTCCCCCTCAGCCCCTCAAAGACCGCAGACACCAGACGCTGGAGCCCGATCAAGTCTAGCTGGCTGGAGAGCGCTCTCAACCGCCCCGAGACGTCGCCCCCGAAGCCAGCGCAGCCCAAGTCGTCGTCCCAGCCGCCCGCCTGGATGGCCGAGCTCAACAAGCCCAAGGAGCGGCCAGGTCACAAGCATCAAGTGAGCATCAGCGGCCTCAAGACGTCATCGCCCATGGGCACGACCACCACGATGAACCCGAGGGGCCTTGGCGGGATCTTCTCCCCGCCCGATGTTGGGGGCCCGCGCGGGACGACCCTCAACCTCAACCTCGGCGGAGACTCGTCGTCAGCATCTGACCGTGAGCCTTCCAAGGGGCGGTCCCGGGATAACGACGAGGGCAAGATGGAGCGGCAGGGATCAGTCAAGCAAACATTGGCAGCCGGGAAACCGAAACCAGACACTCCCCCCAAGAAGGACTTCCGCTCCAACTTGAAGCCTAGGGCGCCCGAGCCGACGACGGCTCGGGAGGAGGAGCCGGAATTCAAAGCCGTCTTCGGCACGCTTCGAAGGGCGAAGACTCAGAACTTCAAGGCTCCCGACGAGCTCAAGGACAACATCCTGCGGGGCAAGGCCTCCTTGAACCTGACGGATGGCCCCCTCAAGCCCACGATAAGGGACGACTTCAAGGATGCCATTTTGAAGAAGAAGGCCTCTTTCGCGAGGGCAAAGCTGGAGGGCACCGGCGTCGTCACGAACGCGGCTCATCATTTCGAGCAGCCGATTCCCGAGAGTCTGATGAAGAGGGCGGAGTTGGGTAAGAACACAACCGGGACGGCGAACACTCACCTGGCCGAGAACGCGAGGCCCCTGGATGCGACCAAGAGAGATTCCTTCAAGCCGGTCCCCGGCCCGAAGCGGGTGTCCAGCCCGGTTCACATGTCCGCCAGACAGTCTGCTCCCGTACTGACCCACGTCAGGAGCCCGCCGCGCTCCAAGGCCGGGACCGAGCTCAGCGAGATCTCCGAGTCATCAACCACGCGCGCCTCGCCTCCCAGCCCCCGCAGCCTCAGGGCCAAGAAGAGCGCTCCTTCAAGGCTGGGCGATCGTTTCAACCCCGCCCTGGCCGGACTTCTAGCCAAAGGCCCGCCCCTGGCGACCAATGGGGGTCGCGAAGCATCTGGCGCCTCTGAATCTGCTACCGAGCCGTCGACCCCGGGACCTCAGCTGACGCACATGACCAAGAACCGTGCCCGCGGGCCGAAGAGGAGGGCCCCGACGACGACGCCTACTGCGTCGGCGGTCTCCCTTCCCGACTTCAGCATGTACAAGTCGACCGAGTCCTTGGTCAAGCCCAAGCCCGAGAGGCCGATCAAGTCGGCGCACTCCTCGTTCGTCGCCACGCAGGACGCCTCGGGCGAGTATCGATTCCCAGGCAACGGGGACGCCGAGAAGCCAATGTCCATCTCGGCTCAGGTCCAACAGGCTGTTCAGGCGTCCGTCAGGGCCAGGTCCGGCTCGATCGAAGCCAGGAGCTCCGAGACGAAGCGGCCGATCTCCATGATCCACCGCCGACAGCCTACCGCGCCGGGCAAGATCATTTCCGATTTCTCGCTGCCTTCCAAGTTCACGGCGGACAGCTCTCAGCCCGAGTCGCCTAGAAAGCTCGACTTGAGGAGGATGTCCAAGTTCCTGGATCAGAAGACGGCCACGAACGACGTCAAGCCCGAGCTCCGGGAGATGAACAGACTGACGCACACTAGGACGGGGTCTTGGTCGCCCGTCAAGGCGGAAAAGTCGTTCCCCGAGCCGATCCAGCCGACTCCCAAGAGGCATTTGCGAAGCGAGTCGATCCAGTCCGTCAAGACCGCCGCCGCCATGTTCGGCGGAGCGGCCGTGAGGTCCCCGACCGTCGGACCGAGGAACTCGACCTTCATCCTCCCGCAGGAAGCCAATCTTGCGCCCGTCGCCCAGAAGGGCCCGCCCCCGAGGCCCATCTCGCCCAAGCCAGTCATCGCCAAGTCCGTATCGCCCAAGGAGACGTCACCAAGAGCAGCTGCTCGCCCTGCCCAGGTACCCGAGGAGCCCCTGGCTGCGCCCCTGAACCAGTCGCCCATGAAGCAGGGCGGCGATGTGTCTCACCTGCTGAACGACTTCTTCGAGGCGCCGCGCCAGAGAAAGCCTTTCCAGGTCGACACCGCTGAGATCCTCGGCAAGAGCTACAAGGGAAGCGCCAAGATCAAGACGCTCTTCTTCCATATGTACCAGATCACCGCGGACGGGAAGCAGATCCCTGTCTCACAGCAGAACGAGCGTGTGTTGTTCGAGCAGGAGATGTACGTCGCGTCGCACAACTTCACCAACGAAGCCGGCTGGAAGGTCCGCGAGGTCTACTTCTGGGTCGGCGACGAGGTCCACGACGAGAACGCTCGGGAGGCCGAGGCCTTCGCGCAGCGCGAGGCCAAGCACGTCGGCGGCAAGCTCGTCCGCCTGCAGCAGGGCAAGGAGACGGGAGAGTTTCTGCAGGCCCTCGGGGGCGTGCTCATCATCCGCCGGAGGTCGAGCATTAAGTATGACTCGCTTGCGCCCAGCATGCTCTGCGGTCGCCGATATCTCGGCCAGGTGGTCTTCGACGAGGTCGACTTCGACACCAGCAGCCTCTGCTCCGGCTTCGCCTACCTCATCGTCCACTCAGGCAACTGCCTCCTGTGGAAGGGCAAGGGAAGCAACGTGGAGGAGCTCAGCTGCGCGCGCCTGATCGGCATGGACCTGTCCCTGACCGGGGAGCTGGTGGAGTACGACGAGGGCAGCGAGCCTGCCTCCTTCTGGGAGGTCCTGAACGGGGGCGCGAAACCCCACTCGGCCGATCACTGGAGGCTCAAGCCCGGCTACGAGCGGTACAACAGCAGACTCTTTTGTTCAGACGAGGACTCGAAGCAACAGGTAAGCAGCAAAGGCGACGAGTCGTCAGAAGTGTTTATCTGAAAGGACCCCGTGCGCGCGCATCTGCATACCCACTTCTTCGTTCTTCTTCTTCTTTTGATTGTCCTGCCCTTGTCCGCAGCCGCCCTCGTCGTCCAGAATCCGCCATAAATTCAACCTCGCCCCCCC
>NQYQ01000013.1:325044-339367 GCA_003055925.1 Escovopsis sp. Ae720 | reverse complement strand
CCCCCCCCCCCCCCCCCCCAAAACCCCCAAAATTCACCCCCCCCCCCCCCCCCCCCCCCCCTTTCGTCCTCGCGCTCCGGAGCTCTGCCTCCTCCTGCACACCTGATTGTTTGCCCGCCCGCCTGCCCGTCCATCTGCCTGTCTGTCCGTCCCCGCACGCACGATGCCTAACAGGTCTCAAGATCTACGAGGTCGCCCCCTTCAACCAGCAGGACGTGTCGCCGCGCAGCATCTACGTCCTCGACGCCTTCTTCGAGGTGTACATCATCGTCGGCGCGCGAGCGCAGTCGCGCTATGCCTCGTTCCGCAACGCGCTCGAGTTCGCGCAGGAGTACGCCATCTTCGCCGCCAGCGTCGAGGACCGCCCGTTCGTCCCCATCTCGACGGTCGTGCTCGAGGGCGCCCCGCGGGACCTCAAGCGCGTCTTCCGCAAGTGGACCGACCAGCACTGTCCGACGATACTGAACGTGAACGGCAGCGCCGGCGCCAGCGCCGGCGCCGGGCCGGGTGCGGAAGGACCGGCGGGGGCGGGTCCGGCGTCGCGACCCGGGTCGAGGGCGGGGCCTGCCCTGAAGAGGGTTAGGAGCCTGAGGATCGTGCCCCTGACGCAAGCGCTGCTGGCGCTCAAGGAGTGATTTGATTGCATGTTGCGCGTTGCACATGGGCATACAGCCTGCATTCTGATTTTCTCATCTTTCAATTTCTCTTCAAGTTGTGTTCCTTTTTTTCCTCGCATCATGAGAACGAGACGACATGGGGCCATAGAATCTGAGCACTTTTTTTTTTCCTCTTGTAACATGGCACGGCACAGCATGGCATGGAATGGAAGCAAGCGGCCGTCACATGTAAATCACGGCTGTTCCTTTATTTTTATTCTTTTGTTTCTCTAAGATTTCTCTCCTATGAGTTTCCATGTGGTCAGGTCACGCTAGAAGGCGTACGAAGTACGAAGTACGAAAGTATATGGAAGGGAAAATGCCTGATGTCTTTTAACTTCGTTTGTTTGGCAAGACTTGGGAATTATGATGGCAGGTTTCATGTCTCGTGTGCCGGTATAGGGATGCACGCTGTTGATGGATACGTGTGCGTCTGCTGCTGCCTGTTATTGATTTGATCAATCAATGTATGATGAAATGCGTACCTACTCTGGGAAGGGAAGCGGATGGTACTACTAATTACTATGAGGAGTGCTGATCTCGGTCGAGATGCAGATTGACGGATGATTGGAGGTATGAATCGATTGATGTATTTGAGATCACGACTGGATGGGATGAATGAATGCATGGCAAGGATATGATCTTTTTATGTATGAGGGTATCAAAATAACTTTGTGCTCTTTCTTTGGCCTGATTTTGCTTTGTTTTGTTTTTTCGTAGATCCTTCCGGCCTTAAATCGCCAGTGCTCTATGGTCCCACGTCGTCCTCCTCGTTGCTCTCGAGGACGCGCCCTCTGCTGTCTAGATGTATGCCGACTGTGTCGCGCCGCGTCCGTGCCGCATCCGAGCCATTTCGCTACTATCCTGGGTGAGTCGTGTTGCGTGACTCCATACATTTGTATATGTACTCGGGGAAGAAAAGTCCCTTTCTTTTGCAGTCTTTCTTTTCTTTTCTTCGGCGCGATCAATGGCTGAGCTGGGCGCTTGCCTCGACGGTCTCGGCAGCGGCTTCGGTAGGCTTCTCCTTCTCCTCGTGGCTGACGATCTCTGCGGTGTCGGCGGGCGCGATGCGCGCGGGGACGGGCATGGGCTGGCCCCTTGCCTTTGTGGTGAGGGCGACGAGCTCCCTGAGCATGAGCTCCTGGGTCGTGCGGACGAGCTCGGGGACGTCGGCGGCGGTGAGGCCCTCTGTGGGGATGGGGTCGAGGACTGAAAGAGAGAGAGAGAGAGAGAGAGTTAGTCACGGGGAGTCAGTGATGGCGCGCGCTCGAAGACGTGATGAGGAGGAGGCGGAGGGAGAATTGGGGAGGAGCGCACTCTTGACGGGGATGGAGCCTGCGTTGAAGCGCATGCCCTTGATGTAGAAGACGTGGGAGTAGTTTGCGACGACGCAGGGGACGATGGGGACGCCGGCCTGGACGGCGAGGTGGAAGGCGCCCTTCTTGAAGGGCAGGAGGACGGGCTCCTCGGCGTAGGAGCGGGTTCCCTCTGGGAAGATGTAGACGCTCTGGCGCATGGACTTGATCTTGCCGGCGGCGCCGTCCATGGCGGAGCGGGCGTCCTTTGAGTTGGCGCGGTCGATGAAGACGGTGCCGCTGAGGGCCATGAACCAGCCGAGGAAGGGGACCCACTTGAGGGAGGCCTTGGCGGTGACGGAGCAGTACTTTGGGAAGAGGGCGCCGAGCATGAGGATGTCGAGCTCGGTCTGGTGGTTGCCGATGAAGACGGCGGGGCGGGTGGTGTCGAGGACGCGGCGGGGGTCGTCGATGGTGAAGTAGGTGCCCGTGGTGGCGCGCATGAGGGCGGAGAAGGCGCGGCCGGTGGCCCACTGGGCGATCTGCTGCTTGCCGACGAGGGCGAGGGCGACGGAGGAAACGATGCCGTAGACGGCGGCGGTGGCGGCGGAGAGGTAGGCGGCGAGGGAGCGGGCGAGGAAGGCGGCGCGGGGGATGATGGCGGACATGGCGAAGAGGGAGGCGGTGGCGAGGCCGTAGTAGGCGAGGGATTTTGCGAGGCAGCTGAGGATGAGGCCCATCGTCATCTCAAGGGGGCCGGGCCTTGAGGTGCGGAGAGGGTGGGAGGAGGAGGAGGAGGAGGAGAAGAAGAAGGAGGAGGAGGAGGAGGAGGAGGAGGAGGGTTGGGGTTACTCAGTCAGTACTCAGTCAGTACTCAGAGGTAGAGCGAGAGGAGATGGGCGCTGCGCTGGGATGAAAAAGGAAGGAAGCAAGGAAGTGAGAGGGCGAGATGTGCTGCAAGGAAAGAGCCACGGGTGCGAGTACAGGTACTTTGCGGAGAGGAGGTAGTACCGGTAGTAGAGGTAGTAGAGGTAGTAGAGGTAGTAGAGGTAGTAGAGGTAGTAGAGGTAGTAGAGGTAGTAGAGGTAGTAGAGGTAGTAGAGGTAGTAGCAGGAAGAGGTATTACTAGAGAGCGAGAGATTGATTGATGACTTCAATGAAGCCAGAGTGTGTGCAATCGACGGGGGTGAGGCTTTTCAAGGGATCGTGGTCATGGCGGGAGGGGAGGGAGCAACGAGGTGAGGGCCGGAGCCGGGCATGTGCGCCGGATGTAGCGCGTTGGGTGAGTTGGATCAATGCCCGTTGAATGGGGGCAGCGTGCAGGTGGACGAAGTCGGTGCTCGGCGGCGGGACGGTGAAGCCATCGACATGGATCGATCCATCCATCCATCCATCCATTCAGATCATGGAGGTGCAGGGTCCAACTTGGAACAAGAAGTTGTGAGGCGATGTTCCTGGCGGGCGGTAGATGTACTTGTACTTGTAAGGCTGGCACCTCGGGATCCCCCTCTAGTGGATGTCAGGGGCTCGGGCGGTCGATGGACAGGCGCTGCGAGGCGCTACGGGGCGCTACGAGGCGCTGTGGTGCGAGAGAAGTTGCCTTGGCCAGATGTACCGACTACCTGGCACCAACACGGTCCTCAGGTATCATTGGAACAGCCCGGGCCGGTTCAAGTTCTCACTGCACTTGACATTGGTGAATTCAATCTATGTAATCAAGTCCGGCCTTGTTGGGGGCCTCGGGTCGCGGTGATGGATCGATCCATTGCTGGATGGGATCAATTCCAGTCAACATTGATGGATGGCGGGGCAATTCAGGATCCGCGGGGGCATCATGTGCTTCGCCTACCCTGCAACATGAATTGGATTTCGATCAATTGCACGTGCGCGTGCACGCATTGATTGCACGACGTCAGTATCAAGGCCTGCCTACCCTGTACTCGAGGAATCATCATGATCCACGACTCCAAAACTCCAAATTCCAAACCTCCAACCACGACTTCGCGATCCTCCACGGCAGTCTCCATTCTCCATGCTCCATTCTCCATTCCCCATTCTCCAATGATCCAACACACCGGCTGCGAATAGCGTCACGTGGACTCTCGCATCGTCATCCTTGCTTGCGCTTGCGCTTGCGCACCGTGCGGCGTGCGCTTCCTCTTCATCTTGCATTCCTGCACCTCGCCCTGCAAACCTCTCCGCACCGGCCCTCGCCGCCGCATCATCCCTGCTCGTCCATACCTCATACATACAGGTACATGTCCCCAAGCCGCCGACCCACGGCACCACCGCAGCCTGGTCCCTCTTGAACCGGCTCCCTCGAATCCATCAATTCGGTCCATGGGCCAAGCCGGTTTTCATCTTCTTCTGCACCTCAAAACCGAGCAAGCCCTCATTCTGTCCATCATTAGTAGTATTTCCTTCCTCTCTTCCTCTCTTCCTCTCTCTCTCTCTCTCTCTCTCTCTCTCTCTCGTGTGTTTGCTCGAGCTCACCTGGGTTTGTATGCATAGACTCTCGGCTACATCCTCGACGTCGTCTCACTCGGGCCTGGGCTTGCCGCGAATCCTTCGCGACCGCATCTGCCATAAGCCGCCTTGCTTTTCTTCTCACCCTCTCTCGTATCCGGCCTTGACTCGCGCATCGTCCCCAATCGTGCCATCATTGACCGAATCCGTTTATTTGTCGCCTCGCCTCGTCTCGTCTCGTCGGCTCCATCCATTGTCCGACTCGGGTATCATGCTCTCGTCCGTCCCATAGAATCCATCCACCATGGCACCATCCCGCCGCGGCCAATCTTCCTCGCTCTCGGTCCAGCCACCCTCCACGAACCCGGTCGACCTGCCTCCCATATCCGCCCTCTTCCTCGTCGACTTCGATGTCAAGGCCGGCTACACCATTGCCTGGAAGCAGGCCGTCGCCGGCCTCGAGATCGAGGGCCTCGTCGAATACAAATCCCTGCCCTCCGGCCTGCACACCGTCCCCGACGATCTCATCTACTTCGTCCACGATGGCGCGCACGCCGGCCTGAGCGCCTTCATCAACGAGCCCTGCGAAGAGGAGGAGCTGAGGCACGCTCGCATGATCGCCGTCGGCATCCTAGTCCCCCTCAGCTATGGAAGGCTCGGCAGATCCTGGCGCCATGCCCAATTCCTCAAGGATATGGCCTCGTGAGTCCACCAGTCGAGCTTGCCCCGAGCTCTGCCTCCTCCTCCACCACCACCACCACCACCACCATCATCATCACCCAAGCTGACCGCCCGGGCAGGACTCTCGTCAAGGACCGCAACAAGACAGAGCTGCTAGAGGCCTACTGGCACGCCAACAAGGCCGGCGACGGCGACCCCAAGCTCTCAGAGCCCCTCGCGAGCGCCGCGCTCTCGCCATTGAACGAGCGCCCCTCCAAGATCCGCGGCAGGTCGCGATCCGTCGTCTCCAACTCTGCGCTTTTCAACCCCGATCACAAGCTCTCCCCCTTCCACCCTGCCTGGAGCTTGACCAGTCTGCTGGACAGATTCGGTCCCCTGATATTCCCCATCCACCGCGCGGCTCTGCTCCGGAAGCGCATCCTAATCTCCTGCCACGCTCCTGTCAATCAAGTTTGTGATTTTGGTAAGTCAATATTTCCCAACCTCGCTCGAGAGTCTCGTCGTCAAGAACCGCCACCCTAACCGGTGCCGCAGTATATAATATCTCCATCCTGTCCAACCTTCCTCTTGCAGTCACAGATGCCCTGCCCTCCCCGTCACCTCCCCATCGCCTGCGACCCCTATTCAACATCGGCGTCCACGACATACCATTCCTCATTGAGGACCTCGAAGCCTCCAAGCGCAGCCGCAGCGGCGAGTGCGTCGTCGACGACGACTCCGGCTCCGGCTGGATCGCCTGCACCACCGACAGCATCCTCGCCATGAAGGACACCCTCTGGGACATGCTCGTCACAATGCCCCCCGAATACTCCGCCAACGCGAAAGATCCCGTCTGGCCCGTGATAGAGTGCCCCCGCGGCCAGCCCGTCAAGGCCACACAGCGCGATCTCCGCCGCTTCAACGCCCTCCGCACCGGGCTCGCTCGGCTCGCCGCCACCGCCGCCACACCCGGTCCAGCCCCCGCACCCCCCGGCTCACAGCCCCCCGCCCGGCTCTCCTCCAGCCAGTCCTGCCGCGCCGTCAAGTCCAAGCCCGAGTACGCCACCGACCAGGTCGTCGAGCCCCTCAGCTGGACAGCCCTCGCCTACAACGGGTTCATGTGGTGGGCCAGCGCCGGCGAGCAGATCCGCTCCGAGGAGCAGGACGAGGCAGCCCAGGACGCCGCCCTCCTCATCGACAACGCCCCCGCCACGCCAACCCGCAGCTCCTCCATGTCCGTGCCGCCCGCACCGACCCCCTCCTCCACACACCCGGACCACCCCCCCGACGACTCCATCGCCTCGCTCTCCAGCCGCCACGCCTCCACCGACGCCGAGGCCCGCGTCGAGCTCGCCATCATCGCCTACTTCCACCGCCTCACCGCCCAGATGCTCACCGTCCTCGTCGACCTCGTCGACGCCTCCGACGACGCACTCCCCCCGCACGGCGACGACGACCACGGCAGCGCCGGCGCCGGCGCAGGCGACGAGTACGAGGGCCTCCTGCCCAACGACTTCGAGGACCCGGGCGCGAACCCCGTCGCAGTGGACTCTCGCTCCGTCGAGGCCATGGGCCTGGACGTCTGGAGCGCGAGCGACGCGCTCTTCGTGCAGCAGCTCGTCGCGCTCTACTTTGGCAGGCAGGCCAGCGTCGACGGCAAGGGCATCGAGATTTGCGGCGTGCGCGTCTGTTGAGCAACCTGTACCTATGAATTATGGATTCGAAACGGCGCAGGACACACGAAAAAAAAGGGGCCTTTCGGGCCAATTGCATTGTTTGGTCATGTTCAAGAGAAGGGGGGGGGGTATCATAATTTGGGATGGGATTGATGGCTGGGCAAAAAAAAAAAAGTCAGTAGTGAGGGGAACTTTTCGCGGGGCTGCTTTTTCTTGCCCTCTTTTCTTTTCTTTTCTTTTCTTTATTTTCCCTTCCTATTCCTCCGTCCCTCCTTTGTTTTTAGATGCTTGCATGAGGGAAGTGTTCGCGCACACACGACGCAATTCGCAGATGAATAGATTCTCCCCCTCCAACAAAACTGTGACTGCCTCAAGAAAGACCCAGCCCCCGAGCCAGCAATACGAACCAACCTTAGATATTGATGTAACGAGCATGTCCCCCCGCCCACCCGCTGCATCTTCATCCTGGGTCAAGCACATGTCCATGTCAAACAGCTGCTTCGGCTTCGGTGCACCCAAGCTAATGTAAACAAACACCCGCATGAACCCTCGATTCCCGGTATATCATGGCTATGACTATTCGAAGATAGAAGATATGTACAAACTGCATTGCATCCCAAGTGCTGCGAATTCCATTACCTTTTTTTTTTCGTGTGTGTGTCCTGTCTTGTCCCTCGGTCCCCCGTTGTTTCTCAAGACCGAAGAATGTGCCGTTGTTTCCCCATTTCCCCCGCTTTCCTTTATGACTCGTCCTCGGTGTCCGTGTTGGTATCGCTCGTGTCGTCCGCCTCCTCCTCCGTGCCGGACTCCTCGTCCGAGTCGTCCGCCGCGCGCTTCGGCCTGGGCGCCTGGCCCGTCTTGAGGGCCTGCATCTGGCCGGCGATGGAGTCTGCGCGCAGCGGGTCAGCATCTCCGCGTCTAGCGGTGTTACGAAATCTCGCGGTGTCAGGGATCCTGCGCGACTCACCCTCCTCCGGCTCGCTGATGTCGTCCTCGGCGACGATGCCGGCGGCCTTGCTGGCGTCCTCGACGACGAGGGTGACCTCCATGCGGGTGTCGAAGCCGACGTACGAGTCGCAGACGACGTGCATGACGAACGTGTAGTGGCCCGCCTGCGGGGGCGCGGCGAACTGCGCCTTGAGGGTCTGCATGGCGAACGTGGGGCGGCCCTCGGCGTCGAAGATGGGCTGGTCGAACTTGTCGAAGGTGAAGGGCGGCACGGCCATCTTGTCCTGCTTAGAGTCGCTGAGGAACGCGTACCACTTGGGCGTCTGCTCGCGGGCGTAGTGCGGCGCGAACGTGAGCGGGGGCAGCACCGAGTCCTCGTCGACGCTGACGGGCTTGCCGTCGGCGCCCGTGACCGTCTTCTTCTTGCGGCCCATGAGCGCGTCGAGGTCGTCCTCGGCGGGGTCGACGTCGTCGAGCGCCGCGTCGTCGATTGCGGGGATGTCCTCGGTGCCGGGGGGGATGAAGCGGCCCTTGATGACGAGGCTGACCAGGGACGAGGGGATGATGACGCGCTCGCCCGTGACCTTGAAGAAGGCCTTGGCGACGCGGAGGAAGGGGAGCTTCTTGCCGACGCTCATGGCGGTGCGGTACTGCTCCTCCGTCAGCAGGCCGTCGCCGACCGTGAGCTGCCTGCGCTCGGCGTCGGGGAGGTCCATGAACTGCTGGACCGTCTGGTGCGTCTTGGAGTCGCCCTCGACCGCCGCGGCGATCTTGTCGGTGAAGTGCGGGAGCTGGAGCAAGGGGGAGGACCTGGGCGAGATGGCCTGGATGAGGCGCTGGTTGACCCGGAACGAGCCCGCGATGGGTCCGATGTTACCGTACGCCAGCGCGATGGCCGCGAAGGACTGGTTCAGGGTGCGCGCGATGGCGCCGATCTCGAACTTGGCCTTGGTCAGGGCGGCGTCGTCGAGCTCGACGCGGCCGAGGTACGCCCACAGGAGGGCGAGGACCTTGCGCCGCCGCCCGCCCTCCATGTCCTCGAGCTTGCTTTTGTCCTTGACGGAGAACCCGCAGGCGAACGCGGACGTCTCGCCCTCTGCGAAGATGCGCGACTCGATCTTGGCGAGGTTCGACTCGGCCTGGTCGCCCCGGAGGATGGCGCTGAATTCCTTGCCAGAGCTGAGGGCCGAGATGATGGCCCCCTCGTCCATGCCCTCGTCGTATTCCCGGAACAGGTTGTTCGCGCTCTCCATGAGCACGCCCTCCTTGGACCTTCTCTTGGTTCCGTACCACCACGAACCAACCATGTAGGGGAGCAGGACGCCGAGCAGCCCGGTGTAGAGGAGGACGAGGTACTTTCCGTTGCCTTCGGCGACGATCCACTGAGGGAGGGCAATGCCAATACTAAAGCTCTGCTTTCCGTCGGGATGGCCGTACTGGATGTAGTTGTTTCGCACTTCCTCGTCGGTCAGGGCCTGGTACGCCTTGGTGAGTTCCACGTATCGGTCGTTGAGTATCTCGATCGTCTCGTTCTTGGCCGGGTCGGGTCGGATCTTGTCGGGGTGGTATTTGAGTGAGAGCCGCTTGTAATGTGATTTGATTTGCTTCTCGGTGCTTCCCTGTATGTGCGGCAGACTGCATCAGTGGATTGACCTTCATCCAGGACTGCCAAGTAGAAGAGGAGTGGTCTGACCTCTGAGATTCCCAGGATGTCGTAAGGATTCCAGATCTTGGGGATGACCTTCTGTGTGACGATGATGAGATATACCATGCCCGCCATGATCGCCCAGCCGGCGATGGCGAACAGCGCCCTCTTGATCTTCCTCTGCTTCTTCTTCTGCGCCTTGCGCAGGGACGTCACGACGTCGGCATGCTGGGTCTTGTAGTCGGTCTTGATGCGCGGGGCCAGCGCATCGTTGTCCGTCGATTTCGAGAGGAGCGTGTATGTCAAAGGGAGGGTGATGGTTCCGGTGAGGGTCAGGATGAAGAAGGGAAAAAACTGGCCCTGCAACAATTAAATAGGATCAATCAGCATTCTCCTCATCCATCAAGCTCAAACCCAGAATTCTCCACCACCCTGAAAACCTCATGTCGATCCATCGCCGCTGTCGTGTCGCCGCCGCGGCCGCCGCGGGTGTTGGTATGGAGGGGCCAGATTGCAGCCCGCAGGGAAGCAATCCACACGGCTCGGGCTCACGCGAGAGGAATAGGGGCCGCGCCTACCTGCTCGTCGTACGAGTAGTCTGAGCTCATCTTTGGCGATGTTCAGGAGCTCAGCCTGCTCGCGATGAAGTCGGGGGAAGATCTAGATGCAGCCGGACGAGGGAAACGGGTGCGCCTGATGGGGGGTCGACGGGCTTGGTGAAGCGTGGCCCTTGAAACGAGCGTCCCTCAAATACCAACATCAGCCAAATTCACGTCCATGTGGAGACGAGGTCGCTCCCCGGCTTCGGCATAGAGGTTTATCCGGTCGGGCCCCACAATACCGACACCGTGTTCTCAAGGAAAGTGAACCCAAGGAGCATCCAGGCGTCCCCAGGAAGGAGCGCATATCCTGGAGGTGCCGAAGTGGCGCTAAGCCTAACCAGGCAACAATAGATTGATGGCATGACGTGATGGCTTCAAGCCTTCAATTGAATTGAATTGATTCAATCAGTACGGAGTAGTACGAGTACCGGCAGATGCAGTGGACTGATGGAAAAGGTACCAACAAGGGGTATCAAGGCTCCGAGTCCGGTCTGTCTGCACAAAAACTACAAGATTGTTCTGTTGACGACCATTGCAAGTCATCGCTCTTTGAATTGTGCCCGTGTTTGAATGCTAAGGTCCCAACCCATATATGCAATATCTTTCATTCATATGTCGCGGCCTTCTATAGAGATGCAATTTGGTCCCAACAAGCCCGAAAATATCTACAGAAATGCAGCGGTTCTTCTATGGATCAGTCAAGCACCACGCCCACCTCCCCTTTCACCCCTTGAACTCTTTCGATCAATTTCCTTCAGATCCTCGATGTGCTCCTGCATCCGACAGCTCGGTGATGTTGTTCTCAATGTCTGAATCGTCATCGCCATCCGTGGTCGTGGACGACCCGGCAGCCAGCTCGCCCACCAGGATCGTGCTCAACTCCTCCTCACTGTGCAGGCTCTGGAATTCTCCCTGCCCGGGCCACTGCCTCGTCCCCCTCCTTCCTCGCTCAATCAGCCTCTCGAGCTTAAGCCTGTTGGACAAGAACTTGAGCTTGGGGAAGGTGCTCTGCTGTCCTTCGTGGAGCATGCGCGCCAGGCGCTGGGGGTCCGGGTCCGTGAGGATGTGCCAGTAGTCCGACGGGACGGACTTGGGCCAGATGGTGATGGTCCCGCTGAACTCCTGCAGCCACAGCTGGCTCCAGTCCTGGCCGAGAGGACGGGGCAGGAGCTCGGCGTGGCGGATGAACTTGAGCCACTTGTTCAGGTCGAGCTTGAGGTAGTTCTCAAACGCCGACATGAGATAGCCGCCCCGCCAGCCCTTGCCCTTGCGGTGCGTCACGGGGAGCCCGACGGCACCCCGCGGGGAGAAGAAGAAGAGGTTGATGTGCGGGTTCACCTGGCTGACAATGGTGAAGTTGACGTTGAAGTGGGTGTTGAGCGCCTTGAGGGGGATGTCGGTCCGCAGGCTGCCGTCCTTCCACTTGTGGCCGAACGAGTACGGCGCCAGGGTCCCGTCCCGCTTCTTCATCATCAGGACGACGGGGTTAAGGATGCCCGGCACGGCAGCTGATGCCAGCACGGCCGACCAGATGACACAGTCGGGACTCGTGAGGTAGTTGCAGAGAATGGTCGGCGAGTGAGGATCGGCCGGGACGCAGCTTACGTTGAGGATGCGGCCAGTCCGTTTGTAGGCCTCGCGGAACGTCATCGAGCCGCGCGTGAACCACGAGCAGCGCTCGGCCCAGTCCAGCGAGTCGAAACGAGCTCCCGTCTTCCACCAACGGGGGACCCAGGCCGTCATTGGCTCCCGGCAGGCAGTGATCTTTGACGCCAGCGCCGGCACCAGTAGCTCCTTCAACTCTTCATTAGTCCTCGTAGCGACGAGCGCCGCGACGAGAGCGCCGCCGCTGGTGCCCGTGATGACATCGGGGAGCAAATCGGCATCAAGCATCGCTTTGACCACGCCCAGGTGGTAGTAGGCAAATGTCGCGCCTCCCGAGAGACAAAGAGCGGTTCGTCCGTAGTTGGCGTTCATGTGCTTGAAGAGCGCTCGCTTCTGCTCGGACTCGAGATGGTCGTTGTCGAGAATGAACTTCAGGCTCTTCTCCACTTTGTGATGGTCAGTCACTCTCGGAGTAATCATGTCAGGGGCCTTAAGAGAAGGGGCGCGTGCAACAGCTCACCTTCATCGACAAAGTTCTGGACGAGGTTCTTAGTGCCGTAGTAGGTTTGGCTGTAGAGCCTCGGATTTTCCACGCCAACAAAGTTATTCTTGACGCAGGCCTCCATCAAGGTCTTCAAGTCATCCACCGACCGCTCCAGTTCGACCGAGTCGCCATTCTTCGCAGCAGCTTCGGCCCTCACCCTGGTCTTTCGAATCTGACCCCACACCCGCTTCACCGTCTTCGAATCGTAATAGGCAAAGTCATTGACCTCCTTCCATGTCTGCCTCCCCAGGAAGATGTCGAGGGCCTGTGCAGCCGAGACCCAGCTGTCGTAATCGGATGTGCGACGCAGGTTCTTTCGCAGGATCTCTCTCTTGCCGCGCCACGTGAAGAAATGCTCGTAGACGAAGATGTATAGTCTCGTGGAGAGGTAGAGAATGCTGAGGCCTATGAGCCACGAGAAGACGAAGAAGAGGAGCGGCCACTTGGAGACCTGGTAAAGGTGGCCCTCGCGAGTCTCGTCCGTGGTGCGGCTCCCGAGCAGACTCTCGACAGTCTTCTGGTCCGACCTCTTCCTCCTCGAGCCTCGCCTGTGGCGGTACAGGCTGGGGTTGATGGGCGCCCAGTCGTTCTGGGCCGTGACGAAGGTTCCCAGGTTGGAGGATGACGAGTTCGGAAGATAGCCCCCCACGATATTGGCAGAGGCGGCGATCGCGGCGACGTCGTCGTCGTCGTACGAGTATGCGGCATTTGCGAGGTTGGCGGAGCTGACGCTTCCGGGCGACCTGATGCTCAGGTTGTCGTCCCCGGAGGGGCTCTGCAGAGGGTCGGGCACATGCAGGGCACTCTCGAAGGCGGCCAGGTCGTGGAAGTCGAGGAACTCGGCGTCGCAGTCGGGTATGACGGATAGGTCGAAGGCCTCGCGAGGAAAGCCGTAGGCATCGTCGTACGGGGTGATCTTGGGCAGGGACTTGGACATTTTGGCCTACTATCGAACGGGGCTGCCTCCGTGGAGATGAAAAGGATAGCCCGGATCTGGGCGCTCCATGGGCGTCGGATATATTGGTGGGATCCGAGATTCAGGAGGAGATGAAGATGGGAGTCAGAGAATGAGACTCCCCGGCGGAGTGATCTCGGCCCACGGGGCAAGTTGATTCAGGCAGGACAAGCTTCCGGGTCGAACTCAGACGTTGGCACGGAGTACGGAGTACGGAGTACGAGGGACGAAGTCGCATCTGACACTCGGATGAAGATGGATGGTTGAAATCGCCAGTGAACCAGGCTCCAGCTAAGCCTGTGAGCGGACACAAGGAGGAGGAGAGGAGGAGGAGGAGGAGGAGGAGGAGGAGGACGGGGCGGGGGCCTTTGCAGAGCGCAAGGTATCATATCAAGGCGCAGCAGCAATCGGGAGATCACGTCTCATCTGCCAACGAGTACCTTTGCAGCGAAATTGGCGTAGAGAGGCTACCTAATGACTGCTAAGGCGCGATGGAGCTGTACCTGAAAGGAAATGAGAGGGTACATCGGAGATGACGTCGGCTGCAGCTGGCTGGACCGTGAATGCTACCTGTAAGGCGAGAGCGCCCGAAGTTCTTGCCCAAATCTCGATTCGCTGGCCTGTGGGTCTCGTTTCTAGTGCCTGCAGCAACTTGAAACCAATCAGAAGAGCGCTTTTCGGCTTTGGGCCTTGCAAGGAGCACAGTATGAATTGCCGTTGGGATTTTACCCCATCGTACTCGTACTCGTACTCCGTACCGAGGCCAGACGAGGGCCTCCAGGATGTTGCGCATGTGGTTTTCATCATGCTCGCTCTCCAATCACCCCCCGTGATACCTTGTCTCTCAGAGGCAACAAGCTTTCTACTACGGAGTACGGAGTACTGGCATGTGAATTTTGAAGACTACAGATACCAGCAGTCGCCCAATGATGGGCTCTGTGGCCAACTGGGCCGCTCACGGCTCGTTTGAGCCCCGCCAAAAGACTCATCTCGCTCCCAGACGGACGAACGGACCTCATTGATCCATTCTCAAACCCAGCCACGGGTTTTACAGTCCATTCCTACAGATGGCGGTCCGCGGAGCTCATTGAAGCTTGTTGAATGTCTGAGAGCCCGTGGTGGACAGAGTCACATGATGATCCTCCGGACCGATGCCGTACGGAGCCCCTGGAGATGACAGGTGCGTGCTCTGCGGCCTGGGAAGTCGCGAACGATGCCACGGCCGGGCCGATGGATGTTCCTTGCGGCAAGGCGGGGAAAGAAGGGGGGGG
>NQYQ01000013.1:307827-325032 GCA_003055925.1 Escovopsis sp. Ae720 | reverse complement strand
GGGGATCCTCTAAGGATTCGGACATCACGATCCCTTCTCGCCATTTTGCTGCTCAGACAACACATTCATCACCTTGAGGCTCGGGTGAAGAAGCGATTAATGTTGATGCTGCATCTACGAACCCACGATCTATGGGATACGAACCCGATGAGATGATCCAAGCATGGAAAGCAGGCGCCCTCGGGTGACCGGCCTTAAGCGGGAGCTGAATGTCTCCCCGAATGCCCGGCAAGGAGGATTGGACATCAAATATTCTTTTCATACCACGCGGAGAACATGACTGGTGAAAAGATAAGCGTCGCGCACAAAGACGTGGCAAGGTAGTATTCCGTATGATCCGTTGAATCCTTGGTGGCCTTGATGCCGCTCGCCCCTCTCATCTCCTGCCCAGCCAATCTTCACATGATGATCCTGCTCTGGGGCCATGTCAATTGGAGAGATGCATGCCGTTCGTGCATACAGATGAGATCATCCTGCTGGTATCTCGAGCAGCACAAAGGTGGACTCCATTCACGAGATGGCCGCCGCGTGGAAATTCTTGCACGGTTTGTCGAGCTTTATCAAGAGCTCAGGCATCATTGCTCGCATCTCCGAACCTTTCAACTCTGACCTCCAGCCTCTGACCTCCAAACAGATAATCTTTTCGTTCGATTGACAAGCACGAGCCTTCGCATCAGCCAGCATCGCCATGGCGCAGACGCTACCCATCGACGTCGTCTTCGCAATCATCGAGGCCGGGGCTCCCGTGAATCCGGGGACGATTCTCCCAGCATCCGATGGAGTCACGAAGACTCTGCTTGCGTGGACGCAGGTATGCCGCGCGACCTCTGTCTTTGCAGCGAGGCTTCTGCGCAGACACTGCATGTATATCGACACGAAGAGGAAGCTGCTGTCTTTGCTCAACACCATGCGTCGTGAGGATGTCAGCAGGCCCGATCCTCTTCTTCACAGCCACGATCCTCCCCGTAGGCGCCCCGGGGCTGCTTCGCAGATGTTTCTCAGCCCGTTCTCATTTCTTCTAAGTATGTCAAGGCCCTGGGACGACGCCGTGATCGCCGCGGGCGTTCGTGAGTTATTGTTCACCGTGGCGCCGACCCTCCGCCGCATTATCGTCGACATGCCCCTGCGAGACTTCGATCTCGAGTTGGAGGAGGACGACATCAGGCCAACGCTCCGGGAAGGGTTCGACGCTCTGGTCAATCTGGAGGAGCTGGTCAGCGTTCGCGACGAGCTTCCCCTCTGCGCCCAATCTGGGAGTCTCGACGATGAGGACATCTGGTCGACCTCCTGGCCCAAGCTTCGCCGCCTGGCCCTGAAGAACGTGTTCATGAACCCCGACGTGGGTCTCCTGGACACGCTCGCGAGCGTCCCGTCGGTCGAGTCCGTCGTCTTGACACAGCCATACGGGCTGTACGACTGGCACCAACCCAGCACCCTGGGGGAGCTTAGGTGTTGCTTTGACATCAAGCAGGCGTGGATCAACGGGCTATGCTCCAATGCGGATCACGGAAATTTATCGCGGCCCCCGGAACTGACCATACTGTTCATCAGCTTGCCGGAGCAGATCCCCATCTGGGGCGAGCATGAGAAGAACTGGGAGAAAATTGACCTGGACGGCTGCATATGCCTTAAATTCCTCCCGGCCCACTCACCCAGCTCGATCTCAGAGAGGCGAAACCACGACGTGGAGAACTTTGTCCGAGGCCTGGCCTTGGACGGCAGGCTCTTCGATGAGGATCTGGGTGAGAGGATGGATCAGCAGAGAAGATGTGCACCTAGACCCCGTTGATCGACTTAGGTGCTTCTCTCGTGCATTTCATTCCTTGACGTACTCGGGACCAGCGGGGTCTGTGTCTCCCTTCCTGCCAGGGGTCTCCCCAATTTATTAAAGCGACGAAATGGTCCAGGATTGTACGGTGGTATAAGATTGATAGTACTCAAGAAGTTCGGAGTAAGGAGATCAAAAGTGGAATTCAAAGCTTCCGACCAACCAGCCCCTCCATCCCCCAAGCTTCTCGCATGAAGTGCTATGTGTACTCCGTACGATTCAGGGTCTCTCACATCTCGCAGCTCGAGACTCGAATCGCCATGGAATCCATTGCATCAAAGTGCCCTGAGAACCCTGATGGCCCGTCTTCTTGGTGGCTTGTTGGAATTGGAATGACTCGGAGGCAAGGAGGATGAGACTGGATGATGGATTGATGGATCCATGAAGTTGATCAATCGATCAATGCCGTACGAGTCGGTACCTGCTGCCAGTAGCAAGCGATGAGGATCATTCGAGGATCCCGGCATTAGTACTATACTACTACTACTGGCAGTACTACTCCGTGGTACAAGAGCGAGAAACCTTTGGCACCGGGCGATCCGTCATTGATGTTGGTACCAGTTGTCACCACCTCGAAGTTATTCGGCCATAGCGGACTTTATATACCATCACACCAGTCCTACGGAATATACTATTGAATTGATCAATGTCAGCTCTGATTACTACGAGTAGAACTTACTTTTAGTAGGTAGTATCTCTTGAGGGTTCGGGAAAGGCCGATCCTCCAGCACGGCGCACCTGCCCTGCCGTGCGCGTCACCGGGATCAACGGCAGGAACAACCGGTCGACAGGGATGTCGAGAATTGTAGAACCTTGATGGCCGCCAAGCTTTCTGCCGGGGAACCGCACAAGTCTCGGTACATGTACTTTCAAGCCGAGCCTCCTTGAACAGGTAGGTAGGTAGTACTGCCTGCACTAGAAGTTACAGTATGCTATGGCATCGAGATTCATCTCCTCCACCTCTTTTCTCGGGAATGAAGGGAAGACGCTGGGATGTGCAATCCGCCCCTATTTTGCCAATTCTATGAAATTGATCTCGTGGACTTTGTGGGATCATAGCAGTACATGATATTACGGTAGAGGTAAGGTCTGCTCGCAGCTGACTCGGGCGTCCGAGCGGGAGTCGTTCAGGCGGCGAAGAGGTAGAGCTACAAGTCGTCTGCAGGACGTGATGAAACACGTGACCCTCAAATCCCCCGGCCCACTGGCATGATGATGGCGCAGGTCCAGCTCCAGCCAAGGCATTCACTCCGTATTCCGTACTCGTACTAACGGAGCACGAGTCCGAGTTCCCGCTTGAACAAAAGTTCCCAACTTCAGTCTTATAGGAGCGCTGGAACCTGCCTCTGCCATCATACCTGTCAACCTGTCTTGCAGAGAGTCGGTCACCTCTACTCCGTAGCCAAGACATCAATTGCTTCCAGACCTCGCACGAACGACTCCCGAACATCCTCATCTTGACAGATCCTCAGCTCCCGCTATTTCATGAGGCACCGCCACCGAGATGGCGACGATGGACCTCGATAACGACACCCGAGGGTGGATCTTGTGTCTTGTCAGCGGCGCTGGTACGTCAAGCCTCAAGCTTACCTAGCCCTCACCCTTCATCGCCATACAGAGAAGTCTGGAAGAACTTTTGCTGATTCTTTTCTCTACTCGGACAGCTTGCATCGTTGGAGCATCGGTAATATGCGTCGATATCATCGTGGACCTGCTCCCGGGCAAGAAGAAGTTCCGGATCCAAGAAAGTAATGCTTTTCTTGCCTGCTCCTTGAGCTTGAGTTTCGGCGTCCTGGTAAGTGGCAGACCCCCCGAGTTGTCTCTTCCTGCTTCCCTTTTTTCCTTTGGAGGGAGACCCTCTGGCGGCATGGCTTTCTGACGGGCGCTTTGCAGCTCTATTCCGCTCTCTGTAGCATGCTCCCCGAATCGAGGGAGTACTTCAAGACGGAAGGATGGTCGGACCAGTCGGCCGGTCTGGTCATGATGGTCCTCTTCGCCTCCGGTTTCGTCGGCATTCAAGCGGTATCTCGCGTCCTTCACCAGCACATGCCATCTCACGTCGTCGACTGCGATCACAGCCACAGCGAGGTGGCACAACACGATTCTCACGACCATACCCGCGGCCGCGGGGTCTCGCGATCGAGCCACGCCCGAAAACGCCCCTCACGACCCTCGAGCGCCAAGATGCCGGAAATCGTGGAGGACAGGGGCGCAGACATGAGCGAGGTGGCGGGTACGGGAGACCCTGCCCAGCGGATCACCGAGTCAACCCCGCTGCTCGACGCGGCTCACGACACATCGCTGCGAACAGCGAGGTTTCCACCTTCCACTTCGAGACCCGACGGTCACAAGCAGAACGGCTCCCACTTGCTCGCTCCGAGCGCCCGAGCGCCATCCGGCGACGCGGCTGCCGATCGACGGCCGTCCATGTATAAGGTGCAGAAGCGTGTCATGTCTTTCGTCAAGGATACCAAATGCAATTGCGACGAGTCCGGTTCATGCTACGGATACACAGACCCTTGCGCGCAGGAGTGCTTCAAGCACCTCAGCAGCCGGGCCTCGAGCAACGCCCGCGACCTCCCCGTCCTCCGGACCACCACCACCCATTTCCACTCCCAGCCGGGCTCCCTCTTCGCCGACCACCACGCCGAGCACGCGGAGGAGTTTAACGAACGCCCCGTCAGCCCCCATTTCCGCGCAGCCCGCTCCACATCTCGCGACACGCTCGCCCCCGAGGACGACGAGCCGGAGCACGAGGACTACTTCGGCGGCCGCGATGACCGCGAAGACGACGTCGAGGCCCAGCAGCAGCAGCAGCACCACCACCACGTCCCCACGAACGCCTTCCTCTCCATCGGCCTGCAGACCTCGCTGGCCATCACGCTGCACAAGTTCCCCGAGGGCTTCATCACCTTCGCCACGAACCACACCAACCCCGACCTCGGGTTCAACGTCTTCGTCGCCCTCTTCGTGCACAACATCACCGACGGCTTCGCCATGTGCCTCCCGCTCTACATGGCGCTCGGCTCCCGCCTGCGCGCCATGGGTTGGACCTTTCTCCTCGGCGGCCTGTCGCAGCCCATCGGCGCCGGGGTCGCCGCTCTGTGGCTTAAGCTCGCCAAGCAGACGCACCTGGCGCCCGGCCCGGTCGCCTACGCGTGCCTCTTCGCCATGACCGCGGGGATCATGGTGAGCGTCGCGCTGCAGCTCTTTGTCGAGGCCCTGAGCCTGAACCACAACCGCAACCTCTGCATCTTCTTCGCTTTCATCGGCATGGCACTGCTGGGGTCGAGCAATGCCCTGTTCACTCATTGAACTTCATTTTCTCGCGCACCAACAAACATCTCGACCTTTTGTTCGAAAGACTGTTTGGGGGGGAGGGCATTGCATTAGGTTACTTTGGAGTTCTTTGGCGTGACATCTTCTTCACTTCATTGTTTTGGTTTTCTCAGGTTGGGGTGGCGAGCTTTGATAGGGTTTGGCTTTGGTTTACCATTCAAACATTCAGGGTCTTGCATACGTCAAGGAGTATCATTATCATTTCATTCACCAAACAGGTCTTTGTCCGGGTCAAGACTTCCGATTCGTACTCGCTTCAAAGAGATGGGCTTTGAGATTGGAAGCCCCTGTTTCAGGGGAGGGCCAAAGGGAATAGAATTCAATAAAAAATCATAATACCAAGGTCCAATTGCTTGCTCTGCTCTATGATTATGTCTGTCGTGTAGCAAACACGCTATGCTTATATACATTTGCTCTCACATCTCTTACATCTGCTTTCTTCCCTTTTTATTGACCTCCTCTCGATGGTCGAACACACCACCACGCCCCAGGACTATTCCTAGAAAGGAACGCCAAGCGTAGGATCCACGGTGAAGTCCAGCCCCGCCTCGTCGTGCGCCAGCATCAGCACGTCCGGGCCCTCGCCGAGCCAGCCCCCCCCGGCGGCGGGCACAGACACGGGCAGGCCGTAGTCCATCTGCGCGGCGGAAGCGGCGGCGAAGATCTCCTCGTGCTGGAAGAGGGCGGCCTGTGCCCACGCGAGGTCGTTGGCGGTGTCGAGGCCGTCTTCGATGTGGCTCAGGCCAGCGGCGTGCGGGTCGGAGAGGTCGGGTGAGAGGAAGATGCTCTCGGGGGTAAAGTCTGAGTGGGGCATGTCCTCGCACTCGAGGCCGGCGTGGACATGGTTTCCGTCATTGTCTATGTCAATGTCGTCGTTGTTGTTGTTGACACGGCCATCTTCGTAGTCGTTGCTGATTTCGTCGTGATTGTCGTTGTCGTTGCCGTTTTCGCCATGGACGTGCGCGATGTGCGCATTCAGGTCGAAGTAGCGCGTGAAGCCCTCGCCGCAGCTGGGACATCGGATGGCGTTCCTCCGGGCGTTGCTGATGCCCGCGAGCTCGTCGATCACGTCGGCGGGCTTCCTGCTGCCGCTGCTGCCGCTTCCGCTTCCGCCGCTTCCATCGGGAGCGATGCGCGCCGAGTGCTTTGGCCGCTCCTGGCCGAGGTGTATGAAGCGCACGTGGTCCTCGAGGCGGACCTTTGTGCTGAACTTGTCGCCGCAGCCCCTGTCGTTGGACCAGAGCTCGAGGCCCGGCCCCGCGAGGCGCACCTCCCCGCAGACGAAGCGCACGCCCTCGTGCGCGGTGCGGATGTGCACGTTTAGGTTGGACCGCTTGGTGAACCTCTTGCGGCAGCCGTCGTGCGGGCACGCGACGGTCCTGCGGTCCTCGACCGTCTTGCCCGAGTGGTGTATGTCGATGTGCGTCTGGAACTCCCACTGCGAGGCGGACTTGTAGTCGCAGAACAGGCAGCTCTGGTGCTCCTGCTTCATGTGCTGCTGGAGCAGCGCGTCCGTCGTGAACCCGACGCGCCGCAGGGCCCCCGCGTCCCCGTCCCCGCCCGGCAGCGGCTCCGGCGGGCACTCGGCGCACCAGTAGCGGGGCTCGCCGTGGTCGCGCTGGCGGTGCCGCGAGAGCGCGGGCTTCGTGTCGAACCCGCGCGCGCAGCCGGGCTCCGGGCACGGGTACGCGCTCTGGCCCATGTGCTCCTTGCGGACGTGCTTGTTGAGCGTCTCCTTCTTGCGGAAGCTCTGCCCGCAGGCCTGGCAGCGGAAGCGGTCCGCGCCCTCGTGCACGGCCTGGTGCCGCTTGAGACGCGTGCCCGTGACGAAGCTCTTGCCGCAGCCGTCGCGCGGGCACGCGTACCGCCGCTCGTTCTTGTGCACAGACTTGACGTGCTGCTTGAGGTGCTTGTCCTCGATGTAGTCCTTGTCGCAGCCGGGGTAGGTGCACTTGTGGGGGCGCGAGTTGGTGTGCGAGTTCATGTGGTCGCGGAGCCGCGCGGGGCGGTTGAACGACTTGGCGCACCCGGGCCAGGTGCACGCCAGCGTCTTGTAGTCGCTTGGGAACTTGGTCCGCGGCGTCGTCGCGGCCGTCACGGGCGACTCCATGTTCGCCGACGAGCTCGGCGTCGCCATGGATGTGTAGTCCTCGTCATTATCGTCCTCGTCGTCGTTGTCGTCGTCGTTGTAGTCCTCGGCATCTTCGAAGAGGCCGTCTATTGAATCTCTCGTGTCGCCCTCAAGGCCTGCTGCGCCGTGGGTGTCTGAAGGGAGGGCGTCCTGCCCAAATAATTGCATCGCGGAGAGGCAGTCGTCTGCCTCAATGTGGCGTCGTTTCGATGGCGATGCATCAAGCGCCGCCTCTGCTGTGTGCGGGCGCTTCGCCATCGTGTTGCGCTTTTCCTCTGCCGTCACCACTCGAGACGTCGCCAGTCTTCAATTCATTGTCGGGCCCAGAACCAGTGCAGTCAAGAGGCACCTGCAGTCAAAAGAGACGGACAAAGAGGTCTGGCGGCAGAAAATGCAACTTTTTGGGCGGTGTGCGATGTGTGCCGAAATCGATATGCGAGGGCGGGGCTGGTGTGGCTCGGTGAGGCTGGTGAGTCTCGGTGTGGCTCGGTGAGAAGAGCCCCCTGCCGCGGACCCACTCGCGACGCCGGCGAAGCTACGGAAAAATCTGAGATTCCCATCGCGACGTTTGGATTAATGATGCAGGCCTTTTTCTTCGCAGAGAGTCCTGACAACATAGGCTGAGACCCTCATCCACTGCATCATCTCAGTCTCTCTCTCTCTCTCTCTTGCGACCGCGATCCTCAGCCGTGATTCGAATTCTTCCCATCCTACCTCACATATAATCAATACAACTCGGCAAAATGTCTGACTTTGGCGACGACGATGTCAGCGTTGGCGGGTAAGTCCCCTGGTCGAGCCCTCGTTCTGCGCCGGCGGTGCCCTGACTGAATACCTCGACGGCAGCGATGAGCCCATGCTCGAGGAGGAGGACATGAACGAGTTCTACGAGCCCGAGGCCCCCGAGGACGACGACGAGCACGCGCACGGAGAGGACCAGGACAACATTGTCATCTCGGGCGACCCCTCGGCCGCTGCCAACGCCGGCAAGGACAAGTCTGTCAAGGACAAGAAGATCCCCGACGATCAGCGCATGACGACCCCTTATATGACCAAGTACGAGAGGGCGCGTATCCTCGGCACTCGCGCGCTTCAGATCAGGTTTGTCATGGACTATACCCGCCATGGGGTTTTGCTGGCAAGGGAATGGTTTTGCTGATGGTCGGGCTACCGGGAAACAACAGCATGAACGCGCCGGTGCTGGTGGACCTTGAGGGCGAGACGGATCCTCTGCAGATTGCGATCAAAGAGCTGAGGGAGAAGAAGATCCCCCTGATCGTGCGGCGATACCTTCCGGACGGCTTGTGAGTATCAATTTCCCTGGGAAACTTAGCACTGCATCAAGTTCAAGTTGGAGCAGCGACTGACTGACATCTCGTTTCATCAGTTACGAGGACTGGACCTGCGAAGAGCTCCTCCAGTAAAATTGGCGTGATTTACGACTTTCTTCCCTTGATTTTTCATTCTCACCCATTCCTCCGTTCGTGCGGGGAGGCGAGTAATTTGGATACGGCAGGCTGTGAGGCACAGAGTCACAGACTGATCCCTGGTCCATCTCCTCCATCGCCTCGCCCTACTGGCTAGCAGCCGAACGACAAATTTTGATTTTCAAGACACAAAAACACAGCGCGGCGTTTTCTCGAGGCTCTTCATCGTTTGGGCATTAGACGAGCAAGAAGACAGACAGGGCAGATGCGCCCTTTGCCTACTACGGGTAGTAAAATGGCGACAATCAGATCTGGACATGGGCGAAATGATGGCCGCGCGGCTTTTCCAATGAGCAGCAGGTGATCACTTGAGCAGAGACCAGCAGTCAAGAGCTTTGGAGAGCAGGCCGACCCTCTATCTGAGACAGGTCATGTTGTACATACATACGGAGTATACCGAGCGGTTCTCAACAGCCTCGCCCAAGCATTGATGCGATCTCAGCCTGATCTCAAGGTGTTGATGTCTCTGCGAGGAGGGTACTGCGGTGCCTTTGAGGAGTCCGAGGGGTCCCGGTCTACTTACTTACTTATTTAGTAGTAGTAGTAGTATATGACGAGCCCCTTGGAGGTGCCCAGTCCTGCTTCAATCTTGGGAGAGAATATCGACCTGATACTTGACGGGGCACTGCGAGGGGCAAGACTCAGGCGAGGAAGGTGGCACTTTTGGATCTGCCAGTTCTTGCCATAATTCGATGGCCATGAATCAGAATTTCTGGAAGGCGCTCTCCCTGATTGACATCATCTCCTTCTCTCTCCCGCTTATCCTCGGCGTTGCTCTGACACGTGCCCCCCCCCCCCCCCCATTGAATGATATCTGCACTATGAAAAGAACTACTATAGGGGCTAGAGTAGCGGTTTTACCACTCCGACTCCGGTCAATATGAAGTTTTTCTCGTATCCCGTACTCCGCATCCAGACCGGTGTTTCATGCAGTCACAGCGCATTTGCGCCTCTATCGGCCACTTTGGCGGGCCCGAGGCCGTGAGACTCAACCCGACTCGAGTCGTCACACGGTATTCCCGCAGACCCTCGCCGTCACAGCCCGCGTCACCACTGCTCACTGCGTGCAGCGCCCGGAGGTCGTAACGCGCATGTGGGGAAGGAGCTCCCGCGCCGAGGCGACCAGGAGCCGGAAGGAGCTCCCTACTCCCTAGGAGGGGTGGCTGTGCGACATCTGCGACGCGAGGCAGGTGCGAAGGCTAGAGAGAAGAAGGCTCTGCAGGTGCGACCGGGAATTACGTCAATGGGCGAGGTGAAACGACTCGGGGAGAAAATCCCGTCTGACGCGACGAGGCAAACAGAGACACAATCAGCAATAGATCGGCATCATCGTCATCATCACCAGCATCCACATTCGTTTGATCGGGGGTTACAGATTGCAGATCCGAGGTAGCAGATCTTATCACGAGTACGGAGTACGGAGTAGTATCATACATATAAGGACCCGAGTCCAGAGCATTCGCTTCGCTTCCCATCCTCGATTCGCGTCCCGGCTCGTCGCTTTTTCTCTGTCCCCAGACATTCATTCGTTTTCTACATTATTCGCTCGCTAGTCTCCGATCTCGCCCGTCCACCATGCTGTTCGCCGCCGCCGTTGCTGCCGCTCTCTCCTCGTTCCTTGCAGTATCCGCAGGACCCATTCAGAGTCGTGAGGTTGGAGGCGTGAGTCCATCTACCGCGACCTGACACTGTCACTCACCTTCGTACTTGGGATGGTTTCTTCCCGGCATGGAGGTCCTGCTGCTTATGACGGGACGGCGCGAGGCTGAATCATTTTTTTTTTATTACGAACAGGTCCTCATCTGCACCGGCGCCAATGCCACCGGAGCTTGCAGCTACAGCGTCTACAACTTCACGCAATGTTACCAGCTCGACAAGCCGTACTACGAGAATGTCCGCACGTTCGCCCCCGACGGCGAGTCCTTCTTCTGTTACCCCCGCATGACCAACTGCGGCGAGCCCTGCTTCGGCCCCACGGGCTGCACCGTCGGCCCCGTCAACTTCACGTATCCTCACAAATATGACTTTGCGGCCATTGGGTGGAACACACACTTTAAGAGCTTTGACTGCTACGGATACGACCACAAATGAGGGACTGGGAAACCAATTCCCCGAAGAGGAAGGAAACGAAGAAAAAGGAGGGCGAGACTGTTGGTCTTCGTTGGGCGTCGACTGCACCGACGCATCAATAACACAAGTACTCACTTGAACAACAAATCGGGCACTGGGCACTGGCGGTATGGCGGACGGGCGTGGTCTGGAATAAGGGGCGTTTTTGGGGGGGGGGGTCATGGCATGCCTTGAGCTTTTCCGCTCGGCTATTATATCCGGTGAAGGGCTGACTTTTGGGGGGGCTTTTTTTTTTTTTGCTTCTTTTGATGACAAGTGGAAGTTCTCGGCATCGGCAATGGGAGTTTGTTTCTGAGGTGGGGATTTCTCGGTGGGGGGGGACGAGGGGTGGGCGCCGGTCTGGATAGCTGGCTGCATCGACTAATGCTGGTGGTTCTCCGCATTGCATCACCAACCTCTTGCTAATGACATCAATAGAGACATCCTCCAAACCTTGACCTGGAAGCTCCGTCTGAGCCATATTCATCCTCTCTCGCAAACACTCTACATGTACTCAATCTCGTCCTCTCGTGAATAGACGAAATCGCTCATCACCTCGAAAGATCCAATTCCCAGACAGTCCACGATCGAATCATCGCAGACAGAAGCACAGAAATCCTCACCCAACCATCATGACGGGCCTCACCCTCAACGCCACCATCCACAGCTTCGGCGGGCGCTTCCTCAAGCTCAGCCACCAGTCCACGTCCACCAACACGCCCATGAACTTCACGCTCTTCCTCCCCCCGACGGCCTCCCCCGACACGCCCGCCCCCGTGCTCATCTACCTCTCCGGCCTGACCTGCACCCCCGACAACGTCACCGAGAAGGGCTTCCTGCACGCGCACGCCGCGCCCCTCGGCCTCGCCCTGCTCTACCCGGACACCTCCCCGCGCGGCACCGACCTCCCCGGCGAGCACGACGCCTGGGACTTCGGCAGCGGCGCGGGCTTCTACGTCGACGCCGCGCGCGAGCCGTGGGCCGCGCACTACCGCATGGAGACGTACCTCACGCAGGAGCTGCCGGGGCTCGTCTTCGGCAACTTCAAGGAGCTCGACCCCGCGCGCGTCTCCGTCGCGGGGCACTCGATGGGCGGGCACGGCGCGCTGACGCTGTACCTGAAGAACCCCGGGCGGTATCGGAGCGTCAGCGCGTGGGCGCCCATTGCGAATCCGAGCCTGTGCCCGTGGGGGGATAAGGCGTTCACGGGCTATTTCGGGGACGAGGACAGGGAGGTCTGGAAGAGGCACGACGCGACGGAGCTCGTCAAGCACTGGAAGCACGGGCCGTTGAACGCGCTCGTCGACGTCGTACGTCCTGATCTGACTTGGGTTTTTTTTTTTCCTTCCTTCCTTCCTCCCTGACCTTTTTATAAGAAAAGGGGTTGGGGAAGGGGGGGGGAGAATAGTTCCCTTCCCCAGATTCGGAATGTGAGCTGATGTATGATGAGCTGCTAGGGCACGGCGGACAACTTCTACAAACAGAGGCAGCTGCTGCCCGAGAACTTCGAGGAGGCGGCCAAGGCAGCGGGGATCCAGGGCCTGACGCTCCGGTACCAAGACGTATGTTCTCTTCAAGTTTCGCCGCTTTTGCCCCCTTGAAGCCCCCCCCCCTTTTTCTTTTTTTTGGCGCCTTCTCCTGGATACTTGTCGGACATGTGTGATGGGCTGACGCGAGGATGCAGGGCTACGATCACTCGTATTTCTTCATCTCTACCTTTGGCGAGGACCATGTCAAGCACGCCGCGAAGCATCTTGGTCTGTTGTGAGCACTCGCCGCAGGGGAGGCATCGACGGTCTTGGAGTCGACGGTATCCGGGCGGGATGGGGGGGGGTGGGGGGTTCATATGTTCATCCAGTTTCACACGAAGCTCAAAAGGGGTCCGATCGATTGCACGTGCGGGGGAATGCGGACCGTAAATACCTCCGACCTTTACAATCATCCTCCGCTTTGTTCGACTGTATGAGGAGCACTACCACTTCGAAATATGCGAAGCTGTCTCCGCGAGAATCCATTCTTGAAGTTCTATTCTGCTCTTCGCTCTCGGTTCTCCACCAGCTGAAGCCCAAACCACACAACCATTAACATCCCCATCACCAAGTCCCAATCCTTCTCCCCCCCACGGCTCGACCCGCCCCGCCACACTACGGCAGCGCAGGCACCGCCTTCCCCTGCCCCTCCGCATCCATCGCCGCCGCCGCAGCCGCCGCCGTGGCCGCAGCCGCCGCTGTATCCTTACGGATCCGCTTCAGCGCAATCTTCTGGAACCGGCTCAGGCTCTTCCACCAGTGCTGCCCGGCCTCGTGGTCCGCGATGCGCTCCAGCAGGTCGGCCGTCTTGACCCGCACGTCCCTGTCCTTGTGGAACAAGCCGAGCGCGATGTAGAACAGCCCCGCGTGGGACTCGGGCGCGACGTCGAGCAGCAGGCAGACCTCGTCGTAGGAGTGGATGTGCTGGTTGAGCGTGAGGTAGATGTCGCGGCTCTGGTCGGGGGTGAGGCGCTGCAGGCGCAGACGGTCGTGCATGTGCGCGAGGTCGAGACCCTTGAGCGGCCGGGCGTTGTACGAGCGCGAGATGTCCTGCACCGTGGTTAGCTTCTCTCTCTCTCTCTCTCTCTCTCTCTACCCTTCTCTCTCTGTGTGTGTATATATTGATATCTCTCTATCGCTCGCTCGCTCGGGGTATCTTGATCGCAGGGCCTGGCTACGCACCTCGATGAAGCTGTAGTAGCTGCGGGTGTTGCGCCAGCCCTCGATGCGGGCGGCGTTGCTGGCGAGCTCCCTGTACTTGGCGGTGTCGTCGGTCCAGACGAAGCCGTGGCCGCTGATGGCGCCGATGGGGAGGTCGTGACCCTCGCCGCTGGGGTGCAGGGCGCTGGACCCGTAGACGCTCTCCTCGAACTGGGCGGCGATGCGCGTGAACTTCATGATCCAGTCGCGCCACTTGGCGCGGATGGCGCGCTCGCCGCGCCTGGTGGCCATGCTGCGGAGGATGTCGCCCATGAAGGCGCCGTCTCCCGTGAGGTCCTGCGTGATGTTGTTGGCGCCGCTGGCGATGCTGGCGAGGCTCGGGTGGCGCTGCTGGAAGTACAGCACTCCCTGCGGGGTGGGCGGCATCTCGATGCTGCTGCTGATCTTGATGCGGCCGGTGGGCAGGTCGCACAGGATGTCCCACCACTCCGGGTGCATCTCGAACGTCGGGTTGGTGACGCCGGCGATGAAGCCGGGCACGTTGAGCAGGTCGTCGACCTTGGTGAGGTCGGTGTAGGGGAAGGCGTGGCGCGTGAAGCCGCGGAGCATGCCGCCGGAGGCGAGCGCGCACGCGGCGAGGACGGCCTCGGCGACCTCGCCGGAGGGCATGTTGTGCCCGAGGAAGATGACCTTCTTCTGCGTGAGCAGGGCGTTGACGAGGACGATGATGGGGTGCGTGTTGGCGCCGTTGGTCGTCAGGTGCGGGTGCAGCGCGAACGGCTGCGGCGACTTGGCGTGCGGGTCCGAGAAGTTCTGGATCAGCTTGATGAGCGAGAAGTCCCCCACGGTCTCCGGCATGACCGCCGTCGGCACCTTGATGGGGATGGGAATGCCCTTGTACATGACCTTGCTCTCGAACTCGTGCGTGTCGCGGGCGACAGAGTACGCCGAGTGCCCGCCCTCGTGGTACGCCTTGGTGCCGGTCCTGGAGATGCTCCTGAACTGGGGGCTGCGGCTCCTGTCGACGGCTCCGGCGGGGCGGAGCTCGCTCCTGTCCTCCGCCATGCGCACCTGGATCATTCGCTCAAACTTCTCCACGAAGAGGTCCTTGTTCTCGCTGGCTAGGAGCAGATTCCGCTCGAGGAGGCTGAGCTTGGGCATGAGGGACAGGTCCATGGCGTTGACCGACTCGTACAGCATGGAAAGCGTCTCTGGCTTGGGCGATTTGAAGTACTCTTCCAGGGCGAGCAGCAGGAGCGGCTAAAGGGGGGAGGGGGGCCGCGCACGGAGAATCAGCTTCACGTCTCTCGGAACACAAGACGCCCGCGGGAAAAGGAGAGGGATGGGGAGTGTCATCACGCACCTTGTAAATATGCAAGAAGGGGTGTCTCGTGCAGATCGCCATTGCCTTGACGACGGCGCCTCGCTTCACGCTCTTGTCGTGCTTAGTGTTCACCAGGTTCAGGACGTAGACGAGCGGGGGGCCTTCCATGTCATCGGATTCACTGTCGGTGGACTCGTCGTCATCATCGTCGTCGAAGTCGTCCACATGCTCTCCGCCTCCCTCCCTACCCTTCCCAAGGGTGTCATCTGGAATACCCCTAACGCCAGCCTCATCGCCCGCCTTTGTTGCCCCCTCAGCCCCGAGTCTCGCGGCCGCTTCCTGCCGTAACCTCCGTCTCGCCCTGCGCCGCTCCTTTTCCTGCCGCACCTCCTCCTCCTCCTCCTGGGAGGTGTCCTTGTGGAGGAAGAAGATGGTCCAGTCCTGGTTACGGGCGTGAGCTTGATCCGGCAGCATGAGCTCGGCCAGCATGTTCTCGTCTCCGGTGATGGCCACGGGATACTGGTGGTCCATGACGGGGCCGCGGTCGATGTCGAAGGAGGCGACCAGGATGTACTCGACGTGGTTGGCCGCGGAGCCCCTGGGGTACTGAGATCGGAGCCGGCGGCGGGGGGCCGTGCCCTGGGCCGGGACCGCTCGGGGCGGCGCCAGGAGGGATGCGTGCGGGGAGATGTAACCTGTCGACGCATTCTTGGCCTTGTGGCTCAGGGTGGAGGAGCGGTCGGCGTCGGGCGGGTATGCGTGGGACGACTTGGACGGCCGCGAGCTGAGAGACATCTGCGAGGAGGACCGCGAGACGGGGAACGAGGACAGCGATGCCTGGCGATGGTGCGAGGGGGCCTCGGAGTCGAGGTTGGCGCCGGTCGATCTGGGCATGGCTGGGGGGAATGGCGCCGCCACCGAAGCCGGGGGGGAAATGGAGACGGAGATGGAGATGGAGGTGGAGGTGGAGATGGGGGAGGCAAGCTGCCGCGCAGGAAGGGACCCTACTTGGGTCTACCTAGTAGTACGATTGATGCGATCTTCTCCAGCGCCTTCTCAAGGACCAACAAGTCTCATCAGCCGGCGCAGCTTGAGAGATTGGCGGCCGTCGGATGGTATCTGGACGGTATGTGTAAGCACAGCGACGACGAGGCAAAACGGGGCGCAGGGTGTGAGTTGTGATCGGTAGCTTGGGTGAATCGGATCACGGCCGAGATCTGATGTGATGCTGCTCGGTGGATCACCGGCCCTTGGAGCTGCAGCTCCCGATGGGGAAGCCCGAATTGATCACCTACAGGTACGGAGTAGAACCCTCGGGCGTCTCTCTGGCTCGAGCGGTCTGCGAGCTCTTGTGGGAAGAGATCCAACTCCAGATGGCCTGGACCCGAGTGGGAATTGGCGGAGCTACCTAGTGTCTTGTGGACTAGTAGGAGGTACTCAGTCTCTGCCCGGACACATCAATTGAGTTTCCCCTGAACGGAGCTCGGGCAGCACGGAGGAGGGTATCGTGAAAGGCAGCAGCGGAGTCGCAGGAGCACGCAGTCAGCGAGCGCACGGGCGAAGCGAGGCGAGGCGACGAAGGATTGACACCAATTGGTAGAAAGATCAATCAATTGCCGGACACTCGGAGTCATGAATTGCAGAGAGGACTGCGTCAGGGTTGCGTGAGCTCCGCGATTGAGGTCGGATTGATCTCCTGGAGTTGAGCTTCCGGGGGAGGGTTGAGGTCAAGGCGATGGGGCCTCATGTCACGTCTTCCAAAAGGGGAAATCAATATGTGCCATTTATTGATCAATGTGTGTACTCTGTACTCTGTACTCCGTACTGATACATATGTGGATTGATGTCAATGTCAATATCATCAACTTGAGCTACCCTGCAGCTGCACAGTACGAGTACGACTCGCAAGCACTCAACATACATTGATTGATTGATGTATCCAGCATGGCCCCAATGACCATCAATCATTACCAGTACCTGTACTCCGTAAGTGGAGGGTTGAATGCAGACTAGGGATTCTGCTCTCGGACTCGTGCCATACGAGGTGGTCATATCAAGATGAGCTCTCGAGCCGGCCAGGAACCCGTCGAACAGGCTTGTGGCGCAGCAGGATCGCGGATTGTCAGATCTGTGCAATACCCCCGTACTCCGTACATCAGCCACATGTCCCGGTCAAGCCACATCAATTCTGCGAGGCTGCCGTTGCCGTTGCCAGGGGGGCTCTTGATTTGTTTACTCCATGGATTTCTTTTCTCCCCCCTCGCCGCCATGCTCGTCATCCCCCCCCCCCTTCCCCC
>NQYQ01000013.1:265940-289283 GCA_003055925.1 Escovopsis sp. Ae720 | reverse complement strand
GGGGGGGGGGGGGGGGGGGGGGGTTGGCGCAATTGAGGTTGGTGATGATGGGTAGGTGCCTAGTATGGCGCGGATGTTATGGTGGTGGTGGTGATGATGATGATGCTGAGTTTGCGTTGTGTTCCATGGCCCGCCGAGTCTCGACAGACTGGGCAATGAGCAAATGGATCAATGATCAATGTGCATCCATCCATCAATCCAATGGGCAATCCAGAACTCGTGCCACCCAAGTTGGCAAACCCCGGACGCGCATTTAGCGCGCCCATGCGTCGAACCTGATCCGACCCGACCGTGACCTGAGGTTCCAGATTGGTGAAAACAGCACGGCGATAAAGGCGCTGCCATCGGCTGCGAGTCTGAAGTCGTTCAAGGCGCACTGTGGGAATCACGGCCAAAGGTGGGCAAATACTCGTCTGTTTCCAGTGACCCACACAGTATCAAATTCCTCGGATCTCTGACAACCATCGAGCTGGGGCCATTGATGTCTTTCATCTGCGGCTACCCTAGACTTGAATCCTCGACAAGGCGCAAGAGGCATATGTTGATATGTATGTACATAATTGATCCATCAAATCCATGATGCAGATGGAATTGCACGATCAATGGAAGCTCTCATCACCACCTCAAGCCATCTCGGGTCATGATTGGGACAAGAAGGGCATCCACTATGATCCGGATCATGAAATGGACAGTCTCCTCATCAAACAAACTCATGCTCGACTTGCGACGAGCCAGTGGTACAAGGGGTTCCCCCCTCTGCCTCAAGAGGCCCCTTTCACTACCATCAATTACATATGTGGCAGCTCCATGCCCATCCAGGCATCCGCCAGTTTGCCACTTGAACGCAGAACCGCTTGAGATCAATTCCATCCATCCATCGATCAATAGACGGCTTGGGCTAGAGCCTTGGTGACCGTGGCTTCCGACTCCCCAATAATCTCGAGCTTCTACTGTTGATCCCTCCACGTGCCTCAACTTGCTTTCCTTCTCCCCTTCAACCCAATAGATCAAATCAAATCAATCCGTCAATCCATCAATCCATCCTGATCCATCATCCACACTGAACCACCCCGCCGCACTCGATACAATCAATTCATACCACGACTTGAATACTCCTCTGCTTCCTCCAAACACCAGCATCTCCGCCCGAGGTCACCATGCCAGTGCAGATCTTCACCTCCAGCCCCATCTACGCCTCCGAGGCGGACGGCCCTACACCAAACACAGCCGGCCCCGAGCCAGAAGACACCACCCACGACGCCAGAGCAGCCGGACAGCCCGAAACAGCCCCAGCGACAACCACGACAACGTCGACGATCAACCCCCCCTCCGCGCAGCCAGGAGCCCGGCCATCTCTCCCCGTCCAGACGACCGCACCCCAACCCGCCCGCCGCACCAACTACCTCCCCACACAGACACAACCTCCCGATCCAGCAATCGGTACCGACATCACCACCAGCCCTCCGGCCCCTCAACCCGGCGCCGCGCCTGTGCCCCCCTTCGGAGGAACCCAGCATCATCACGCCCCTCCCCCTCCTCCTCCGAAGACAGGAACAGCACCCTCCTCGTCGTCGTCATACTCGTACGCCGCGTCGTCGGCGTACACCCCGCGAGCGCGATACCCCCGAGCGCAGTACGTCGACGATAGCGAGGCGAGGAACTACTCGCACCCCCCGGGCTACCAGCAGAACGTCCACGCGGCCGAGTTTAGCAGCGCTCAGCTGGCGGCGCACAACCAGTCCGCCTTCCACGCGGGCGGGCACTACGGGCACGGGCTCGGGGACGAGGACGGCGTGTGGAGCACGGCGAAGCGCTGGGCGGCGGCGGCGGGGGAGAGCATCATGGCTGCCGAGGAGCAGATCTGGAAGAAGATCAACGGGGATTAGCTCTGGGGTCGTTGATCGTTCGTCCATTCATTCATTCAGACATTTGTTGGAGGCTCGGAGGGAGGGAAGGGGGGGGAAAGGAGGGAGGGAAATGGAGCCATGGTATTATGTACGATTATCGACACAGCTGTAGCTTTGGAATTCACTTGTGCTCTTCTCTTGATGGACTCGGCAGATGTTCCTCTCTCTTCGTCAAGCTGTTGTCGCGTATTTGGAGTGGAGAGGATGGATGGCCCACACCACCTTCATGCAAGCACTTTCGAGACCCCTGTCGCGCGCGCGGTGCCCCAAATTTGCACGCGATGCGTTCGGGCCTGGATGCCTGGACCAAACGTGGAGCACGCCATCAAGGGCCAGAGGAGGAGCTCCAGGCACGACATGCAATGCCGCAACCGCCCTGGATTGGTACAGAGAGAGAGAGAGAGAGAGAGAGAGAGAGCACCGGGTTGTGGGAGCAGGGAAAGGCCGAGGACACCACTGTTGAAGGCTCGACCGAAGCAGACTGGGGCATGGTGAGGTAGCATTTCGCGAAGACCGTCCTGCTTCCAGAGGCACCTTTGTCGTCTCAAGCTCCCTGATATTATTCTCTGTGCCCATGGCATAGGCATCTTTTTTCGGGAGGACACCGATCCAGGTAGAGAAAGAGATACGCCCGCCGAGCACTCCCCTCGCAGAGCTGTCACGCCCTTTTCGTCCGACTCAAGCTCGACGACCTGTGGCAAGGCCCAGACAAGGGGAGTCAAGACTCAGGACTCGAGGACCATGGCTGCGGCTGTAGATGGAGGACCTGTAACCCAATTGATCCTTTGTGCGAGGATGGATTGATCTATTGATCTCATCTCGTCAGAGAATGCGAGCACACCCTGCGTCGAGCTCCCGAGCTCGTCTGCCTCTTACGGCGAAGCTGGATGGGAGAATGACATCAACAGACCTTGAGCTCCTTTGTCAATTCCGCATTGAGCACATTTGGAATGTTTCGCCTTCGGCAGGTGTGAGATTGAGATACGAGTACAGCGTACAAATGGAGCGCGCCATGCGTGATGTTGCATTGGGGAGATTGCATTGATTGAACTTGGAGCTGGAGGCTGCCAGACATCAATTTTGACTTTTGGGAGATGCAGTACGAGTATGCGACAAAGCCGTTGTATGCAATTAAGAGGACACGGTGCCAGCTTCTGCCCGCTTACTCCGAAGTTCTCCGTAGTACGGAGTACGGAGTACTTCGTAGTATGTACTAACTAGTACGACTGGAGAATCTCACACTGGGACTTGTTAATACTATGCTCTGTACTGTTATTGCTGTCGAAAGAGACCCTGGGCTGGTCAGTGCGCGGTAACTCCGTGTACCTGCCGAGCGCCATAACATCGACTGGTGAATTGTGAAACATTAACTAGTGGACCCCCCCTAGCCCCATATACCTAGATACCTTAGGTGCAACTGCCCTACCCCCCCCTTTTACTATAGGTATAGTACCTTAATTTAGTTATTATTAATATACCTTTTAATAATTATTAGAGTTATTTGAATTAATATATATTTTTTAGGGTTAGGGTTAAGCTAGGATCTATTATATAACCCTACCTTAATTACTAGGTTAAGAATAGTTATATAACTTTATACTAATTAAAAAGCTATATTTTAGTTATATAATCTTGCGCTTACCTTACCTTAATACTAAATCTTATATTATAAGGCTTTTCTCCTTTTATCTTCTTTTTTTATATAATACCTATTTTCTTAAATTTTTTAATTACTTACTAATACTACTACTACTATTACTATTATAATATTTCCTTATCTCCTTTCTTTTTTATATATTCTTTAGCATTATAGCTATACTACTATATATTTTTTTTAAGTTTAAGACTTTTAGCTATAAGGTATTATAATAGTTTTAAGCTAGGCTTAGCTATAGTATTAGTAAAAAAAGATTAGATCTTATTACTAGTAGTATTAGGATAATTATAATAAAATATAAGGCCTTTAAAAAATATAAAAAGTAAGTATATAATACTAATAAATATAAAACTATAATAAAGAAGTTATAATACCCTTTTAGTATAAGGATCTACTATAACTATAAGATTAATCTTTTTTTTATTAAAATTAAGTATAGTAATTATAACTATAAGCTTATCTAAATAGTAACTATATTTATATTACTATATTACTTAATATAAGCTAACTTTAGCTATAAGCGCTTTACTATTTTTATTAAGGACTACTATTTATTTAAGTATATTAGTATAAAGGAAATTACCTGCTAAATTAGTAAGGAATATACTCTGCTTATAGTATTAGCTAAGAACATTTATTATATTTAATAATAGCTATAAGAATATAAGTATAGCCTTTATATATTTACATAAGCGTTCCTAAAGATTTTAAAAAATAATAATTAGATATTTTATTATAATGTTAATTATAAACTAAATAGTAAACTATAGTATATTTTTTAGATATATAAATTTAATATTAATAATTAAAAATATAGCCTAAAGCTTCTAATAATGAATAATATATATAAAGTAAACTATTTTAATATATTACTATTATAGATTATAGGTATAATACTACTTTATATAAACTTTAGTTATAGCTTTAGATTAGCTACTAAGGAGGATTATAATATCTTTATTTAGTTACTTGGTTAGCTTTAACTTTTAGTAAATAAGGTAAGTATTTTACTACCTTAGATTATTTTTATAAACTTTAATTTAGTAATTAAAAAGGGCCTAAAAAAAGTATTTCTTAATATATAGTAATAGCTCTATACCTAGCATATTATAAAAAATATTACGCTTTATATTAAAAAGAACTAGGTTAAGACTCTTGCTAGCTATAAGCTAATAGGTTAGGTAAAGGAAGATTATGCCTACTATACTACTATCTAAGCCCTTATTATTACTAATATAGGTAATATTAATTAGGACTTTAAGGCTAAATTAGAAGCTAATTAAGCTTTTAATAATACTAGCTAAATTATAATATAAGTAATAATAATCCTCTTAATATAGCTATTACTTTTAAAGGCTTTAAAGGCTTATAGATATTAACTAATAGCTAATAGTCTTTTTATTATATAGGTTAAATTAACTTATACAAGTATAAAGGAGTAATTTTTTAAGTGTTAAGTGCGCCTTTATAATAAGTTCTCTCTCTAGTTAAGTTAGATATATAAATACTTTCTTCTTTATCTTTTATAATATAAATTCTTACTAATTTAAGATTTATAGCTATTATTAATTACCTTAAGTAGACTTACTTATTAGAGTAACTTTAATTTACTAATTATATAATAAATTTAAATTATAATTATAATCTTATAATAACCTTTTAATCTAAGAGCTTAAATAGCGAATTAAAGCTATATTTAGGTAATTACTTTATTAACCTTTTCTAACTTTATATATATATCTAGGAGATACTTATAGCCTGCTATAATAAATATAATATTAATTTCTAATAAAATATATATACCTAACTAACTTAATATAGCTAATATCTTATAGTATTAAAATTAATATATAAAATAAGGTATTTCCTTATAAATAAGATCTTTAAGTAATATAAGCTAATATATAAAGTAATTAAGTAAAGAAGGCTATTACTATCTTATATAAGTGCCTTTTAGGCCTAGTAAGGGCTACCTTACTAGTATTAGATTTATAATATAGTTAAAGCTATTATTAAGCTTAAACTTAATAATCTTAATTATTATTAGTATTTAAAGCTATATATAGTATAGTAATAGCTAATTTTTTAAGTTTTTTAACTATATATTAATTTATATAGGATAAGGAGAAGCTTTAGATTTATAAGTATTATAAGCTAGACCTAGATATAATTATCTAATATATTAATAATAAGCCTATTTAGCCTTTACTCTTTAAAGTGTTAATAGGCTAGCTATTAAGTATTAAAAAAAAATAGAAAGCTATAGAGGATATTATTACTATAGCTATTATAGCTGTTATTATTAGGCCTTTAAAAAAGAGATTAAGAAAGGCAGTAAGTATAAAGGTATCCTAGGCCTTAAAAAAACAGGCTTTTAAATAATTATAATTTAATATATTATAAAGCTAGGTTAATAAGTTAATATAGTAGCTAGAGTAGTAATATTAATTAGAAGCCTAGCTGCTTAGCCTAATAGTAATAAAAATAGCTTTAACCTAGCCCTTTTATTATTAAAAGCCCCCCCCTTTTAGCTAAGCTAGCGCTAGCGCTTAGGTAATCCTAGGAAGATAAATATTAGTAATATAGCCTTAGATTCTGCCTTTAAACGCTAGCTAATATATCCTTTCTACCTATATAAATATATATAATCCTTAAATACCTTTTCTATTAATATAGCTAGCGCTATAGTAATAGTAGTAATAGCTATAATAGCTATAGTTATAGTAACTATAGACTAACTATTATTTAGGTAATTAGCTGCTATTATAGGCGCTTTAAAGTAAAAGCCTTTAATTAAGAGTTTTAATACTAAGTATAATTAATTATAATTATTATAACTTTTAAAGGTTAAAGATAGCCCTAGGTATATATATTACTAAGAGGTATATATATTACCTAGCTTTAATATATTATATATTATGCTGTAGGGTGGGGGGGTATAGGGTTATAAGGTACCTACTAGTACGGAGGGCCCCGTCAAATCTCGTGCGCGACCGCCCCGCCTAACGCCACACCAACAATTACATAATCATATGCGGCCATAAAAAGCCACGTAATTCAGACCCACTTTTTTAGCTTTATTAGCTAATTAGAAAATCCGTAGCTAGCGCGATTTACCTAGGCCTTAATTCCTTCCTTTTTTAGCAGCTAACCTCTTTTTTTTCTCTTCTTCTTTAACCTTCCTTCTTTAACCTCTTTAATAGCTCCTAGTAGCCCGATTTTAGCGATTTTTACAGCTTTAAATATAGCTTCTTTAAGGCTTTAATTACGGCTTTAAATACGGCTTTTTTACGGCTTTAAATACGGCTTTTTTACGGCTTTAAATACGGCTTTTTACGGCTTCAAATACGGCTTTTTTTACGGCTTTTTCTAGCTTCAAATACAGCTTTTTACGGCTTTAATTAGGGCTTTAATTACGGCTTTTTTCAGCCTTTAATTGCAATCTCTTTCTATAGGTTATTTTTCTCTTTTTCTAATCTCTCTTTTCCTAATCTCTCTTCCTAATCCCTCTCTTCCTAATCCCTCTTTTCCTAATCCCTCTCTTTTTAATCCCTCTCTTCCTAATCCCTCTCTTTCTAATCCCTCTCTTTCTAATCCCTCTCTTTCTAATCCCTCTTTTCCTAATCCCTCTCTTCTTAATCCCTCTTTTCCTAATCTCTCTTTTTCTAATCCCTTAATTTAAGTAGTCTTTTTCTTCCTTATATTTATTTCTACTATCTAACTTAATAACCTTCTTTATATATATAAGGATCCTTTTAATCTAAGCCTAGATTTTCTCCTATAGTATCTTTTCCTAAGCTATCTTTTATATTTAAAAAGCTTTCTCCTAACTTTCTAAAGTACCTTTTTTTATAGTCTTTCTTTTTAAATATATCTAAGCTAGCTTAATTATATTTAAATCTAGTAAATTCCTATACTATACTATTTATAAAATACTATAAAGGTTATATATATATTACTAAGCCTAATAATAATATACTAATACCTTATTCTTTTAAATAATAGTACTAGGCTAGGTCTTAAGGCATTTCTTTATAAATAAAATTAACTTTAATAATATAATTATCTACTAATATTATTACTAGTTAATTCTACTAGCTTTACTACTCTAGCTTAATTTCCTTATCTTAGTAATCTACTTTTACTAAGGCCTTATCCTTAAAAGGTTCTAGAGGGCTAGGTAATATATATTATTAGTTATCTCTTACTTTTCCTTTAAAATTAGCTTAAGCTTTAAATTAATTTTTATAATAGCTTCCTTTATAGCCTACCTCTCTATTATAATCTCTAGCTTTTAATAGTAGGCTAGGCCTTTACTATTATATAAGAATAATCCCTAGAATATAAACTTATAAGCGCTTTTCTATTAAGGTTAGATATAGCTTTTATTATACTATTTAACTAACTATCTTTAGACCTAATAGCTACTATGCTGGTAGCCTAGAATAACAGAGGTCTTATTAGTCTGTGACGCCGCACACCAGACGGGTGCGTGGTCACGTAAGGCTAAGTTATCTAGCCTAGGTATATCTATGGCTTAGGTTATACTACTTAAACTTATATAATCTAAGCCTTAGTTTTATTATAATACTTATCTTAAGGTTATTTATAAATTAAATATAATTTAATATAATATAACTTACTTAATAATTTATATTCTTTTAAGGTATTTTATAGTTTCTAAGGCTTTTATTTTTATTATTTAAGTTTAAGATACCTATTATATAATTAGGTTATAAATCCTTTATAAGATTATAAAGATCTTTTATAGTTACTAAAGGTAGCGAATTTTCTAAGTAAGATAGTAAAACTCTTACTTTATACCTAGTTATTAACCTAATAAAAGATAATTAAACTTAGAAGTATTATAAAGAAAAGATATAATAATTATAAATTTAAATTATAAAAATAAAAAAAGAAATCCTTAATTTAAATACTAAATATATTAATATAAAGTTAGATAATAAGTTAGACTAAGATAAAGTTAGAGTAGAATAGTTTATAGAGTTTATCTTAAGTAGATTATTTTATAAGTAAAATAATTAGTTAAATAATTTATAATAAGCCTTTAAAGAGGCTAAAAGATAATATTATAAGGACTTAAAGAAGATTCTTTTTACTTTAAATTATATAGATTTTAACTATAAAGTAAGATAAGATTACTATTTAACTAAATAAGATTTAGATAAGTCTTATATTATATTAAAAAATAATTAGTTCTAATTTAAAAAATAAACTTTATTATTACTTAAAGACTTTAAAATTAAAGAACTATTAGTTATAATTTAATTAAATATAATAAAATAAAAAGAAAACTAATTATTATAGGATTTTTATATTTATTTTAATTCTTTAGAAAAGAATTTTTAATAAAAACCTAAGAAAGAAAAAGCTTTATACTTCTTTAATAAGCTATAGCCTAATCTATAAAATTAGCTACTTACCTATTAATTTTATCCTTCTCTAAATAAAAAAGAAATAGTTACCTTAGCTAATAGATTTTAAGAGATATCTAATATTATTAAAAAAAGAAAGGATAAGTTAACTTTTAATTTAACTATAAAGAAACTATAAAATAACTAATTAGAAATAATATTTTTAAAATAAAAGAAGTCTAATAATAAGAAAAGGGAGTTATAAGGTAATTATAACCTAACTAAAAATAATAATTAAGTCTTTAAGTATTTCTTATATTAAAGTAAGATATATCTTAAGAATTATTATTTATAAAAGAAAATAAAGGAAATAAAAGAAAAATCTAAAAAGTTAAGCTAAAATTCCTTAGCTTAGCTTAGTTTTTTAAGGTTATCTCTTATTTTTTTATTCTAATTATATTACTTTATACCTATAAAATTACTATAAAAGCTAATTTTAATAGTAATATAAAGATTAATATAATTAGTATTAATTTTATAAAATAATAAAATCTTAAAAAAATTAATAAAAATCTATTATATCTTTATAATATTTTAAATTAAGATTTATAAATATCTAAAATATAAAAAGTGCCCTTTAGATTAATAGATTTATAGGGTATTATTTAAATAATTTTAAGAAAATATATTAAAATTAAGTAAGATTTATATATAAGTTTAATTTTACTTTTAATAGCTATAATAAATAATAAATTAATTTATTTATATTTATATAATTAAAGCTAATAGTTTAAATAAGATTTTACTAAAGTAAAGATTATCTTAGAGTTATAATTTAAAAAGGAGTATAAATTATTTATAATAATTTTAGTAATTATTATTAATCTAGACCTAGTTTTACTTTTTAATAAAGATAATATTATTATTATAATTATAAATAAATAAGGTTAACTATATAAATTAGCTAAGTTTAATAATATCTTTTTTATAAAAAATTCTTAAATTTTACCTTATATTAAAAGTATAAATTACTTAATTAAGTTAATTAAAGAAGAAGTTTCTTTTTATAGACTAATTTATTTATTATCTTTAGCTAAGTTAATTACCTTATAGTAATATTTTAAAAAAAACCTTATAAATAGATATATATACCCTTTTAAAAGTCTTATAGATATATTAATTTTATTTATACTAAAAAAAGATAGAAGTTTATAACTTATTATTAACTATTAAAGGTTAAATAAGATTATTATTAAGAATTAATATTTATTATTATTAATTTTAAAATTAATAGATTAAATATAAAGATATTAATAGTTTATTAAAATTAATATTAAAGATATATATTATTATATATAATTTAAGGGTAAAGATAAATAAAAAATAGCCTTTTAAATATAATATAATTATTATAAATTTATAGTTCTATTAATAGGGCTTATAAATACTTTAGTAACTTTTTAGAATTATATTTATCTTATATTAGAAAACCTATTTAATATAATATATATTACCTATTTAAATAATATATTAGTTTTCTTTAATAACTAAGAGATATATATAAATTATATATAATAAGTCTTATAAAAGCTATAAAAAGCTAAACTTTTTACTTAATTAAATAAATATTTATTTTTTAAAAATAAAGTTATATTCTTAGAATTTATTATTTTTAATAAAGGATTAAAAATAGATTTAAGTTAGATTAAAGTAATTTATAATTAAAAGGAACTAATAATTTATTAAAAGATCTAAGTATTTCTTAGATTTTATAATTTTTATTAAAGGTTTATTATAAGGTATATAAATATAGTAAGATTATTATATAGACTTTTAAAAGGAATAATTAATAAAAAAAAGCTAAGATTAGTTACTTTTAGGGATAAAGAAAAGTATATATTTTATAGCCTAATTAATACTTTTTAGTATATACCTTTACTTTAATATTATAAGCTAAATAAACTAATATAAATTAAAATAAATATATTAAAGTTTATATTAATAGCTATTTTATTCTAACTAAATAAAAAGGGAAAATAGTATTTAGTTATATTTTAATTATAAGTATTTTATAAGGCTAAATTAAACTATAAAACCTTAGACTAGGAAATATTAGTTATAGTAAAAGCGTTTAAATATTAGAGATATTATATTAAAGGTATAGGTAAACTAGTAAAAGTTTTTATAGATTATTAGAATTTATAAAGCTTTATAAAGTAAGTAAAACTAAGTAATTAATAAATATAATAATATATATTTCTTATATTATATAACTTTATTATTAAGTATTACTTTAAAAGGTTAAACTTAGCAGATAGTCCTTTAAGAAGGCTAGAATATAAAATAAGGATATTATCTAATTTAGAATATTCTATTAAGTTAATAAATAGACTATAAGGTATATTTATTTATATAGGAATTACTTATAAAATATATATAACTTTAATATATATTTAAAGTTTATTAATATAAATAGATAATATATTAGGTTATTATTAAATTATTATAAAATAATAAGCTAAAGAAATAATAATAAAAAAAGATCTTTATAATTTAATAGTTTAAAGTCTATTACTTTAGCTTATTATAGATAGTTAAAATGCAGATTCTAAGATAAAGTAAATAAAGGAGTATTTACTAAATATAGATTAGAGTATTATAAGGGACTTATTATAATTTAAATAAAGAATTATAATATTAAAGGAAAATTGCCTTTAAAATAAGCTATTATAGTTATATTATAATAACCTATTAGTTAGTTATTTTAGGGAAAGGAAGATAAAAGTACTTTTTACTTAAAAGTTTTTTTAAAAAAGAATATATTTTAATATAAAAAATTATATTAAAAACTATTAAATTTATTAAAGATAAGCAGTTAAGCGCTATAAGCTATTTAGGCAGCTTAAGTTACTATTAATTCCTAAGAGTTTTATAAAAGAATTTACTATAAACTTTATTAAAGAACTATTAAAAGTGTACTTTTAAGAAAAGATAGTAAATATTATTTTAGTTATAGTAGATTATTTTATAAAATTTATATTCTATTTTCCTATATTATATATAATTATAGTAGTTAAGCTTATAAAGCTTTTTTATAATAAAATTAAACTTTAATATATTAATAGTTTAAAGGGAATAGTAATAGATAAAGGATTATTATTTATAAGTAAATTTTAGTCTTCTTTTTATTTTTATTTTAAGGTTAAATAATAATTATTAACTATATTTTACTTATAAACTAATAGTTAAATAGAAAAAATAAACTAAATAATTAAATAATATTTATAATATTTTATAAATAAAAATCTATAAAATTAGCTAAGACTTTTATAAATAGTATAATATATATTTAATAGAGTATAAAGTGCTATAATAAGAATATCTTTATTTAATATATTATTAGGATATTTACTTAATTTTTATATTAATATTAAGGATAATATTGCCTTAGGAAAGGTTCTAGATATAGAATTATATATTAAAAAGCTATAAAAAGTATAAGAAAAATTAAAAAAATATTAGCTTATTATAACTAAAAGATAAGTAAAATATTATAATAAAAACTACTTAAACTAATCTTTTTAAGTTAATAATTTAATAGCTTTATTTATAAAGAATTTTTAATTTATATATAAAACTAAAAAGGTTATATTATAATATATTAGGCTATTAAGAATACTATAAAAGGTAGGAAAATAGGTATATTGCTTAGTATTATTATTATAATATAGTATAATATATAATATATTTTATATAAGCCTATTAGAATTATAGAATTAAGGGTATTAAAATATAGGTAATTTGCTTTTAATATTATCTCTAAATAAGGTAAAGGATAAATAGGAAGTGTAATTAATCTAAAATTAAATAGTTTAAAAAAAATAAAAGTATTTCCTTATAAAATAGATTAGATAGCTATTAGAATATAATAAATAAGTTTATAAAGAAAATATTTTAGTAAAGTAAGTGATTTTTAAATTCTTATAAATAAAGGAAAAAACTAAATATAAAGTAAAAAAATTATAAGTTACTAAATAATTATAAATAAAATAAACCTAAAAAAATAAAAAACCTAAATATATTTTTATAATATTATTAAGTTAATTAAAAAGTTAATAATTATATTATAATAAAATAGCTTTTAAGTAAGAGTTAGGATAGTAATCCTATCTTTATTAAGGGGGTCTTAGCTATAGGGATCTGCTAAAATAGCTATTATAAGCTCCTTATAGAAATATAAGATAGCGCCTATTTATATGCTATACTTATTATCTTTAGGGACTAGGTAGGGAATTAGGTAATAGGCTTAGGCCTTTAATATAATAGTATTTTTAATAAATATTAGAAAAAACTAAATAAAAAGGATATAAAAAACTTATAATATTATATAAAAGAGGTTAGAAACTTACTAATAAGAAATCCTAATAATAAGTAATAAAATCCTAATATTTTATAGGATAGTTTTATTAGAAAGTTAGCTATATTATAGTAAGAAAAGAAAGAAAATATATACTTTTTATAAGCGCTTTGCGCTACTTAGATATTAGGTTAAGCTATAGTAGGTAATTATAAGGGTAAAATTACCTATTAAATTCCTAAGGGCTATATTAATAGCTAAAAAAGTTATTATATTTAAAAAGGATAGGTTAGCTATTATATCTTAATAGAAAAAAAAACTATAAAAACCTTATAGGTTTACCCTAAGTTAGTATAAAATATATATATATAAAAGGATCTAAGATAAATTATCTTAGTTACTATATAGGAGTATAAGAACCTAATAAATTAAATATAATTTTTAAATAAAAAAGATATAAACTTATTAGATTATATATTCTCTTTTTATTAGAGTAATAGATATATTAGGTTATTACTATTAAATAGTAATTAATAAATAAAGGTATCTTTATTATTAAGTATTTAAAGGGAATATTAGACTTTAAGTTATAATATAATCCTTATAAGTATTATTTATACTAATTATATATACTTACCCTCTTTATATTATAAGGGATATATATAAATAGTAGGGATAGAACTAGTACTAATAAAAGATTAGGGAAAGGGGATAGATTTATAGGTAGTATAGGGCTATTACTATTACTATTAAGGGATAAACTATTAAATAATAAGTTAAAGAAGTTATTACTTTCCCTAATTGTAAGTATATAATCCTTTAGGATTATATAAACACTCCTTTATATCTCTATAACTAGCTACCCTATATATATATATCCTATATAGCTAGAAAGAGTAAAATTTAGAGATTATTATAATATATTTATACCCTTATAAAACTATAATATTAGAAGGAGTTATTTATATTTTACTTTTTACTTATATAACCCTAACCCTAGTTAAGGGTATAAAGATATATATATACCCTTTAACTTCTAAAAAGGGTATAGCGTGGCTATAGGGCTCTAGGGTAACTAGTGCGGGGCTAGGCCAAGGTACCAGAGAAGTCTAGAGCTAGTCCCAGGCCGGCTCTAGGCTAGGACCCCTAGTCCTATACCTTCCTAGAGAAAACGCGAGAGCTGCGGATATAACTGGTAGAAGGTAGACTTTCTATATATTTACTATAGGGATATTACTTGGCCCTGGTATCCGACAGAGAGGTATAGTTCTAGGTATAAGAACCCCTTTCTGCCTCTCCTAGGATCTCTTTCCTTTCTAACTCTTTTATTATCTTTTTAATTACTATAAGAGATATACTATTAGAATCCTCTCTATAAGACCTTTCTGCTGGTATTATCCACTTAGTAATATCTTTTTATTTAATCCGTTTATTCCTCTTTATAGCTATTTATTATAAGACTATAACACTCCTTAATATCTCCTCTTATAACAACCTGATTATAATAACAGTTATACCACTATATAGCCCTCATTCTTAGCTTTCTAGTGGTACCACTTTTATCTATATATAACCTCTGTTACTAAAGATATCGCCAGTTAAAGTCTTAGAGCTACATAACTCTTACAGGTTATAAGCCCATATAGACATACGGATTAACCTTTTACTATACTACTATAGAAATACAATATATAAATATGATATATAAATATGAATATAATATAAGGATATATATAAATATGATATATGAATACGAATATAATATAAGGATATATATAAATATAATATACGAATATAAATATAATATAAGGATATATATAAATACGATATATGAATATAAATACAATATATAAATATGAATATAATATAAGGATATATATAAATATAATATATAAACACAATTAACCTTATAAATAAAAAGTTATATATATAAAAACCTATATTTTCTTTTAATAAGAAAATAAAAAGTTCTTTATATTATATAAAATAATCTTATAAAAATGGCTTCTAAGGATATTCTTCCTAAGTTAGAAGGTAGTAGTAACTACTCTATATAGGCTCTCTATATAGAAAGCTATATAGAAAAAGAAAATCTTAGTAATCCCTTAGAAAAGGAAATAGACCCTAAGAATAAGAAAACCCTAGGCACTATTAGAATGTATTTAGAGGATAGTCCTTTTATATAGACTAAAAATATATAAAGTGCTAAACTACTTTAGGAAGCTTTAAAAGAGCTTTATAATATAGAAGGTTTTATTTCTAACTTTCTTCTAATTTAAGACCTATTTAATACTTCCTTAGATAAGTCTTTGAATATAGAAAGCTATTTTAATAAGATAAAAATACTATATATAGAATTAGATTCTAAGAAAATCTATATTCCTAAGATAGTTATTATTACTTAGGTTTTAAATAACCTAGATAATAACTATATAAATTTTATTAGCTCTATTATATAGAGCCTACGAAATAACCTAAAAAGCTATACTTTATAAGAGCTTATAGTAGCCTTATTAGATAAATCTAGAAGGTTTAAATCTAATAAAGATACCCTATATAATAGTATAGGGTATAAGGGTAAAAAACCCTAGAAAAAGATAAAAAAGGCTAATAACTGCAATTATTGTAAGTTAAAAGGCTATTAGGATAAAGACTATTATTTTTTATACCCTAATAAGGCTTTAAAAAGCTTTATTTAGAAGTCTAAGCCTAATAAGGTTATAAAGACTTATAAAAAGAAAGAAAAAAAAGAAAAAGAAAAGGATAAAATAACTATAGTTATATAAAGTCTTACCTTTTCTGAATCTAGTAAAATAGATTCTAACGAAAAAACCACTAATAAGCCTTATAAAGGTACCCCTGATGATCCTATGGATTATGAAGACCTTATGGTAAAAATCCCTTATAATTATATTATAAAAGGAATAAAAAATAATAATAATATAAGAACTATAAAAAACCCTACCTTTTTACACCTATATAATAAGGTTATATTCTTTATTTATAATATAGGTGCTATAAAGCATATAGTAGCTAATAAAGATCTTCTTATTAACTATAGAAAAATATAGAAAAAGGTATATTAGGGAAATGCTTTTTTTATTTTAGTAGAAGGTTGTGGAGATCTTGTATTTAGATTCTATAAAAGTTCTGATTTTTATATATTAAAAGATTATTATTATATACCTGAACTAGGAGTTAATATTCTAAGTTATTCTTCCTTTAAAAATAATATAGAATGCTATATAAAAAATAATAAAGTCTTCCTTACTAAGGATAAAAAGACTATAGTTATAGGGAAAGAAAAAGAAGGTTTATATTATATACCTATTATTTCTATAGAAAATACAGATAAACCTATAAAGCTATTATAATTAGATAATAAAAGCTATATAAACCTATAGCTATAGCACTTATAGTTAGGATATATGAACTATATTTCTCTTATAAAATATATAAAGAAATCCTTTATAGATAATTCTAAATATAAAATAAATAAAAAGGATATAGAGAAAATAAAGAATTATGAATTTTATATAAAAGCAAAATTAATAAATAAGGCTAATAAAAGTCCTAGTTAAAAGACCTATAGCTATCTAGAAAAGGTTTATTTTAATACCTAGGGACCTATATCTATACCTATATATAATAACTATAATAGCTATATAGCCTTTATAAATAAAGCTATAAAATACCTATATATATACCTTATTAGAAATAAAAAGGAAGCTTTATTTAAATTTAAGGAATATAAAGCCTTAGTAAAAAATAACTCTTTAAATATAAGGATAAAAGAGGTTTTTTTAAATAATATAAAAGAATATATATCTTTTATAAAGCCTTATTATATAGAATAAGGGATAACTTATATAAATAGCCCTTTCTATATACTAGAACCTAATGGTACTATAGAAAGGATAAATAGGACTATCCTTAATAAGGTTAGAGCTATTCTATTTATAGTAAATCTCCTTAATTATCTATAGGGAGAAGCTATAGAAGCTACTATATATATATATAATAGAACCCTATATAAAAATCTAGATTTTAAAAGCCTTATAAAAGCTAGGGATAATAAAATTATACTTATAATAGATTTAAAAAATATAAAGATTTTTAGCTTTATTATATATTATAAGAATAAAGTACCTAATAATAAATTAGATATAAAGGCTTATAAAGGTATTATTATAGGATACCTAGATAATAACTATAAAATCTGGGATTTTATAAAAAGAAAGGTTATTATTTCTAAAGATATTGTTATTTTAGAAAATAAGATATTAGAAAGTCTAGAAAATAAGGAAGATATAAATTATAATATACTTCCTAGCCTTAATAAAATCCCTATAGAAGATTTATAAAATATAAAAGAAAATAATATTACTATAGTAAATAAGCTTTTTATAAAAGATAACTATAAGATAAAAATGGTTATTAAAATACCTAAAAAGTTAGAAGCTTATATAAAGGAATTTAAAGGGATAGATAATATATATATTATATTAAAAAGCTTAGATAAAGATATACCTATAACCCTTATTAAATATAAAAATATTATAGAAAGTATAGATAAAGATAAATGGTATAAGTCTATAAAAGAAGAAATAGATAAATTACTATATTAATAGACTTAGTCTATTATATACTTTCCTAAAGATAGGGAACCTTTAGGGGGCTGTTAGGTCTATATTATAAAGGATCTAATTATAAAATTAAATAACCCTAACCCTTCTTTAAATTAAGAAAATAAAAACCCTAATAAGTATAGATATAAATCTAGGTAGGTAGTATAAGGGTTTAACTAAATTTAAGGTCTTAATTTTATAGATATATACGCTATTATAGCGAGACCTGAATCTATAAGACTATTACTTATAATAGCTGCTTTAAAAGGCTATATTACTAAGTAATATGATATAAAAAACACTTTTGTATATGCCTTTATAGATAAAGAAATCTATATAAAAATTTCTAAAGGATTTAAAAGCTATATTATAGATAGCTATAATAAGTAGAATAATATAGAATTCCTATATAATAAAGAAAATACTATAAAGAAGGGATATAAGAACTATAATAAAATAGTTTTAAAGTTAAATAAAGCTTTATATAGCCTAAAGCAAAGTCCTAAGCTTTAGTATAACTTCCTTTTTAAAATATTATAAAACCTTAGATTTATTATAAATCCCTATGACTAAGGGGTTTTTATATATAAGGCTTATAAAATAATTATATTAGCCTATATTAATAATCTTTTATTAATTGGGCCTAATAATAATAAAATAGAAGAAATTATATAGAATATAAATAAATCTTTAAAAATATAAGATTTAGGAGATATAAAAGACTTTTTAGGTATAAATATATCTATATAGAAGGAAGATAAAACTATAATTTTATCCTAATATAGCTATATTCTAATAAAGATAAAAGAATATAAAAAAGAAAATATAGGGATAGTAAATACCCTACTTATAGAAGGCCTAAAGCTTAGAAAATCAGATTCTATAGCTAATAAAGATGAAATTTTATAATTTTAAAAAGAAATAGGGTCTCTATTATATATAGCCCTAAGAACTAGGCCTAATATAACTTTTACTATTATATACTATAGTAAATTCGCTTTAAATCTAGACTCTATATATTTTAAAGCGTTAAATAATATATAGAAATATCTTAATAAATACCCTAATTTAGGAATTTATTATAACTATAATATACCCTATAGTTATTATAATATATAAGGCTATTTAGACTCTAACTAGGCTATAGATTTAGATAATAGGAAATCAGTATCTAGATACTATTTCTTTCTATATAAAAATCTAATTAGCTGGTCTTCTATAAAGTAGAAATTAGTTAGCCTTAGTACCTGTAAGGCTGAATATATAGCCCTTAGGGATTATATAAAGGAATCTATATACCTTAATAATAGTTTTTAAACTATTTTAAATAGTCTATCTATTAGCTATTTAGATTCTATACCGCCTATCTTAGTAGATAATATAGTAGCTATTAAATTAGCTAAAAATAACGAATTTTATAAGCGTATAAAATATATAGATATAGCCTATTATTTTATTCAAGAAGCTATAAAGGATAAAAAAGTCTGACTTTTTTATATAAAATCTAAAGATAATATAGCGGATATATTTACAAAATCCCTAGCTAATACTAAGTTTAGTAAATTTTACAGTTTACTAGGCTTATTAGAAATAGCTAAAGAATAAGATAATAATAAAGAGGTTTTTTAGTCCTATATAGGCAAGGACTTTTCCTCTTAGATATATAAATAGGCATTTTTCCTATATATAAATAGGTTTTTACACTATTCTTATAATAGGTTTTTCCCTAAGGGGGGATTTTATCCTTTTTTTTTATATATTTTACTATACTTATTTTTCCCTTAAAATAAGGGTTTTTTACTTTATATTTATGATTTTTCCTATATAAAAATATATAGGTTTTTATATATAAGTATATAATATTATATTATATAAGGATATAATAAGTCTCTATTATATATATATAGTAAAGTATAGTACCTTTAGGTATATACTTTAAGGGGGGATATAAGTATAATCCTTTAGGATTATATAAACACTCCTTTATATCTCTATAACTAGCTACCTTATATATATATATCCTATATAGTTAGAAAGAGTAAAATTTAGAGATTATTATAATATATTTATACCCTTATAAAACTATAATATTAGAAGGAGTTATTTATATTTTACTTTTTACTTATATAACCCTAACCCTAGTTAAGGGTATAAAGATATATATATACCCTCTAACTTCTAAAAAGGGTATAGTATAGCTATAGGGCTTTAGGGTAATTAGTGCGGGGCTAGGCTAAGGTACTGGAGAAGTCTAGAGCTAGTCCTAGGCTGGCTTTAGGCTAGGACCCCTAGTCCTATACCTTCCTAGAGAAAATGCGGGAGCTGCGGATATAATTAGTAGAAGGTAGACTTTCTATATATTTACTATAGGGATATTACTTGGCCCTAGTATCTAATAGAGAGGTATAGTTCTGGGTATAAGAACCCCTTTCTGCCCCTCCTAGGATCTCTTTCCTTTCTAACTCCTTTATTATCTTTTTAATTACTATAAAAGATATACTATTAGAATCCTCTTTATAAGACCTTTCTACTAGTATTATCCACTTAGTGATATCTTTTTATTTAATCTGTTTATTCCTCTTTACAGCTATTTGTTATAAGACTATAACACTCCTTGATATCTCCTTTTATGATAACCCGATTATAATAACAGTTATACTACTATATAGCCCTCGTTCTTGGCTTTCTAGTGGTACCACTTTTATCTATATACGACCTCTGTTACCAAAGATATCGCTAGTTGAAGTCTTAGAGCTATATAACTCTTACACTAATTAAAGATACTAGTAAGCTAATAGAAGCTACTATTAAAGTAATAGGTAAAATAGATAAAGCTAGTAATATAGGAGTATTATCTATAGTAATATTATTATTACTATTTCCTAGCTTAATTAAAGGAAAAGTAATATTATTAAGAGTTAAGGCTATATTAATAAATTAAAAATAATTAGTAAAAACATTATAAAATAAAAGCGAATTCTTACTAAAGCTTATTTCTATTAAAAAAGAATTCTTTATATATTAGTAAAATATATAAATAAGGTATAATTAATAATATTTATTATTAGGCACTAAAATAAAGGTATTAATTAGCTATAAACTAGCTAAGATAAGTAAAATAGTAGGGAATTCCTTACTATTTATATTAATATTAGTAGTTATAATTAATAATTAAAATAAAAAGTAGTTCTATAAGATTAAGATATTATAAAGTTTTTATAATAAAATTATAATAAAGAATAATAGTTTTTTAATTAAAGCTATTAATAGAAAAGGATATTAATTACTAATATAAAAAATAAATAAAAATATAAAGAGAAAAGTATAAATAGATAATTATTATAATTACCTTAATAACCTATTAATAAAAATAAAATAAAATATATATAATAAGGTATATACTAAGTAAAGCTCTTTATTTATCCTTATTATAGGAAATTTATATTATAGTTAATATACTTAAGAGAGAGGATAGTTATAATACTATATATTAGATAGGTATATAGTTATATAAGGCTAAGTTATTTAGCCTAGGTATATCTATAGCTTAGGTTATATTACTTAAACTTATATAATCTAAGCCTTAGTCTTATTATAATACTTACCCTAAGGTTACTTATAAATTAAATACGATTTAGTATAGCATAACTTACCTAGTGATTTATATTCTTTTGAGGTGTTTTACATAGTCTAGATAATATTTTTTTAGTTATTAAGAGTCTAGTTTATATAGTTTAAATATTACTAAAGCTAGTTAGATTATATTATAATAATAAGTTCTAGTTTCCTTATTAGCTTTATCTTTTAAAATCTATTAGATTATAGAATCTAGTAAACTATATAAGGCAATATATTAATTCTAATTTCCTTTAGATTATTAGAAATATAAGCTATTAATTTCTCCTAACTATAATAGTCTTATTAGACTATCTATTCTATTATAGCTTAGGCTACTAACTACTTTAATAAACGCTCTAGTTATAGGGTATTTTAGAGGTGTTTATTATAAAGGTATATAGGTCTTTCTTTTAGATTAAAGCTATGCTTTATAGCTTTTAAAAAGATCTAATTAACCTAGCTTTAAAAGAGGCCTATTAATTCTAAGATCTAGAGTATAGAGAAGGCAGCGAGGGCTTTAAGAGAGATAACTAAGGCCTAGGTTATAATATTTAAATTAAAAGCTATCTTATACTTTAATAATAAAGAAAAAATGCCTTTTTATTTTATATAGAGTATAAAGTAAAAGTAATAAAAAAGCAAGATATAGTAATACCCTTATAATTTATAAGGCAGGGTTAGTATTAAAGTTTATTCTTGCTTTATAGTAAGGGCTTATGGCTTAGCTCTAACTATCTTACGCATGATTTTTCACCGCGCCCTCTGTAGTAGATCCACTAGTTAATATTTCACAATTCACTAGTCGATGTTATGGCGCTCGTACCTGCCGTGCTGGGCCGGTTGTGAAGAACATGGATCTTCTGCTGGATCATCCTCAACTCCTTATACAGGGTAGGCATGAGCGCAGAATTGAATCGAATTGATCTCGACCGTGCAGCATCAATCTTCCATTGATCCATATGTAGGCAGCATGAATTGATCTGATATTCGATAAACCCTCATCAGACACTCGCTAAGAGGAAGTGCCGCAGAGGATGGATCAATCTATTGCGTCAGTCAACTGATATGACGTCTGAAGGGAGCCTTGCCCTTTTAACATTGAATCTCCTCGGCATCGTGATCCCATCCCGGCCAAAGTTGATATTAATAGGAGGAGAGCCTGGAGGGCGGCCTAAATCCGCTAGACTGGGCCCCAATAGCTGGGGTGCAGCCGCCAGCCCAGCCGGCCAATCAGCAGCTTGGGCCCTCATGCGGCTTCACCCGGCACGGCGCGACTTGATTTCAATTGATTCATACCGGTACCATACCTATCATATACGAGGATGAATTGAACAGATCGGATCTGCCCTGGATCGACTGATATCTAGGGGAACATGATTGATCTTCTTCCTTTGCTGCCTGTGTTGGAAGCCCAGCGGGCCTTGATCTCTCTGAATCCTTGTTACCGGGCAAAACGAGCCCTGCACGGCTGCGTCAGAGCCCTTGAACCTGCCGTATCGGCCTGGGACTGGAGGTGGTCCGTACGAGAGGTACTAACTACTCCTTGAGGTATCACAAGATAAGGAGGTACTTCTCTCGGCAGCCGCGAGTGCCCTGCTTATGGTCTGGGCACTCGCCATCGGGCACGTACCGACCTTACCTGGCGATGCCTAGAATTACTCGTACCTGTAGTAGTGCGAGTAGGTACTACTCATAGAGGCAGCGCTCGACTGAGTCCTCCATGCAGCGACGGCCAAGATCCATCGGGATCCATCCGCCCATCCATCCAATGGATCTTTCGAAGTCTGGCCACCCTCCCATC
>NQYQ01000013.1:248413-261205 GCA_003055925.1 Escovopsis sp. Ae720 | reverse complement strand
TATGACGTCTGAAGGGAGCCTTGCCCTTTTAACATTGAATCTCCTCGGCATCGTGATCCCATCCCGGCCAAAGTTGATATCAACATATACAGGTAGGAGGAGAGCCTGGAGGGCGGCCTAAATCCGCTAGACTGGGCCCCAATAGCTGGGGTGCAGCCGCCAGCCCAGCCGGCCAATCAGCAGCTTGGGCCCTCATGCGGCTTCACCCGGCACGGCGCGACTTGATTTCAATTGATTCATACCATACCTATCGTATACGAGTATGAATTGAACAGATCGGATCTGCCCTGGATCGACTGATATCCAGGGGAACATGATTGATCTTCTTCCTTTGCTGCCTGTGTTGGAAGCCCAGCGGGCCTTGATCTCTCTGAATCCTTGTTACCGGGTAAAACGAGCCCTGCACGGCTGCGTCAGAGCCCTTGAACCTGCCGTATCGGCCTGGGACTGGAGGTGCTCCGTACGAGAGGTACTACTCCTTGAGGTATCACAAAATAAGGAGGTACTTCTCTCGGCAGCCGCGAGTGCCCTGCTAATGGTCTGGGCACTCGCCATCGGGCACGTACCGACCTTACCTGGCGATGCCTAGAATTACTCGTACCTGTAGTAGTGCGAGTAGGTACTAACTCACAGAGGCAGCGCTCGACTGAGTCCTCCATGCAGCGACGGCCAAGATCCATCGGGATCCATCCGCCCATCCATCCAATGGATCTTTCGAGGTCTGGCCACCCTCCCATCCCCGACCACCCAAAAAAACAACAGGACAAAGAACTTTGAACCTCAATGCTCCGGCGATCTTGGATGCAACGCTTGCTGCTACTGCCTCGAGTACTACTACTACCGACACCTGCAGTGAGTCCTCAGAGTCTTCGAGTCCAAACTTGTGGACGTTCAACCTGTTGACATTAAGTTGATACTACCTATCCAGAGAGGTCCAGGTACGAACGCCGTACGGAGCAGTACATCCTGTCCGGTCGCACCTTCCCAGGTTGATCTGTCACTTCCGCCCGCTCCCCCTCGTACCTGCCCTCCGGTTGGTCGTACCTGCCTCGAGCTCTCTCTCGCCTTTGGGCTGTAGCATCACCGCCCGCAAGGCAAGTGCGACGCTGCCTTCCTTCCGTCGTTGCTTTACTCCGTAATAGCTTCGGACCTCCTTCCTGCCTGCTCACCTCTATCACCGCATCTCAACCCACCTTAACCCACCTCAACCCACCTCAGCCCACCTCACCTCAACCCTCAAGCCTCACCAAGGCCTCCTCTTCCTCCGAGTCTTCATCATCCCCCTCCTCCTCCTCTCCCCAGCATAATCATCCTCGGCGCTGCTTTTCCATCTCTTTTTTTTCTGCGCCTTGTTTAGCTTCTTCTTTTTCTCTCTCTCTCTTCGTCTTTTCTCTCTCTTTCTTTTCCACCCCTCCCCTTCGACCGGCCTCCTTCACTTCCCTAGCCCCCCTTCTCTTGCGGCAGCTATTTTAGACCAAAGCAGGGAAGAGAGCCCTTCGAGGAGACGAATCCTCGCAACATCCTCCCTTTTGTCGATCGCCCTGTCTTTGCTCTGTTGTTTTTCTGGTACGCCCTCCTCCCTCGCTCTCCCTGCCAGATGCACTCCCTTTTTGCATCTCTTCACCACCGCAAACAACCCCACGGCTCGCATCCTTGGCATTGTTTGGGCAATATCACTGGGCAAACAGACTAATCTGTTTTTTCTCTTCCTGCTTCTCTCCTCGATCCCTTTGTCTAGGTTGCACCGGCGTTCATGACCTCCCTCGCCATCTAATGACCGTTACGATAATTTCCTGGATAACGATAAACGAGCCTCTGCGATTTCACCGTTCATACTTTTCACCAGAATTCCACGACCCGACCACTCTGTCTGATCATCGCCTCTGGCATTCCATTCGCATCTACTTGGCATTTTCGAAATTGGCAATTGCTTCATTTGTTTGAATCCCATCATCACTACCTTCGAATCGATACCCTTCCTGCCCGAGCATCCTGCTTAGCATTGTCGTCTTTCCCATCCGGCTTTCCCTTTCGACCTCACGGCCACCCAATTCTGGCGGTGCACGCACCTGGGATGCTTGCGACTGGGATACAGTACCTCGATCTATAATTAGCAGCTGCTATGAGTGAGGATCAATTACTAAACAGGCACGTCCTACTACTCCCGGAGCAACCCATTCGTACTTCCAAACTGCACTGCTACTTCTTGTTCCTGCGGTAACACTCTTGGATGGGGGCCATCTGCGAGAGAATCTTTGTCAAATTCCTTGATCGATCCGTCCCTTGCTGACCGACCATTCCTTATCAACAGCTTTGGAGATCCAAGCGCCCGACCTCCGACGCCGAAGCAAACACCAACCTCCGCCGCTTTCCCGAGCTCCATCTTCGAGACACCGAGACCCCCTCAGGGCTCCTTCGCCGAATCCAGTGGCCAGACGCCGCGTTACGCAGAAGAATACTCGGTCTTCAACGCTACCCCGGGAAACCTGCGCGGGAATCAGCGTCCCTTCGCCGATTACATCTCTACCGATTTCATAGGCCCGCCCCTGGGCCACAAAAGACTCCTGTCCACCGAGGAAATCTCCGTCGAGATCGCATCCCGAGTCAGCCTTGCCTCGCCCCATCCTTATTTCCGATTCCCCGGCACCGATCCTCCACGACGGCTGCCCTCTTCGCCGGCGTTTGTTTTCCCCAAGGGGCCTCCAGCTGAGGCCGAACTCCAGCTGAGCCCCAATCTGCCGCCGCATGGGAAATCATCGAAAAAGCTTCGTCGAGGAACCCTGACGCTCCCGAGCTCCGAGACGACTCAGGTCTTGTCTCCGCCGCCTTCCGCTCACAAGGGCGGCGGGAAGCCGACTGAAAAGCCCAGCAACATGCAAGATGACCAAGAAGATGGACAGCAAGACTATGAAGATTTACAGGCAGACGAGATGGCAACCCTGACGGGCCATGCCGGCGACATCTTCAGCTACGGAATGGCTGCCCACGGAGCAGCAACCCATGGTGTTTTCTGGGACTCGACGACGATGAACATGGATATCGACTTCGGTGCGAGCCCGACAACATTCTTCCAGCCTTCTCACCGGCACACGGGGTCTTTCGATTGGAACAGCGAGATACAGCTCTTCCAAGACCCTCCCCCGCCGCCTCCGGCCCCGACGACGCTTGAAACCGCATTACCCATTCGTCGGGAGAGGGCCTTGGCCCCAAAGCCGCTTGCCTCAGGACAGACCACCGCTCCCGGTCCCGCTGCTCTGGCCGCCAGCGCAATGCCAGCAACCCTACCGAGTTCAACGGACAACCATTTTGGCGTGAACATGCCTGTCGATGGTGTGGACCCTGGTCTCATATGCAGTCGGCCCACCACCTCGTCCATGGATGTAGACTTCAACGAGCAAATTAACAGTCGACCAGCGGAGTCGGCCGTGCAGGAAGCCCAAAGCGCGCCTGCAGTCACTCAGCCTCGTCGAACGAACAGTGCGGGCGGTGCCAAGGAAGGCAAGAAGGGCAAGGCGGTGGACCGTTCTCTCACAAGACCATCAGGCAAAACGGCCGGACGGCCAGCTCTCCAACGCAGCTCGAGCGAGACCAAGGGCAAGAAGAACCCGGGACGGCCACTGCCGGCACTGGCACCCGCCATCAAATCGATCCCCCAGAACGTGAGCCCGAGCACTGACGGCGGCATTCCCGAATCAAAGCCCTCGGGCAGAACATCGCCCTTCAAGTCGCAGCGGCGGCTTTCAAGCCTGGCGTCTATCCCGGAGTCCATGTCTCAGCCCCATCTCGGACGACCACGGACGTCTGTTCGATTCACCATTGACGCGCACGGGCGGGCCCGAGCCGAGACCACATTCTTGTTGGATGAACCAGGCGCTCACGGCATGACACGAAGCAGGAGCTCGCGCGAGCTTTCGGGACGGAGCAGCTGGTGTTCGTCGGATGACGAGTCGTCGACTGACGAGGAACCGATCATCATTCCGAGCCGAAGCAATTCGCGCGACTCGTTTCCGGTTCCAGACCCGAGAAATCCCATCGCCTCGATGTTCCAGTCGTCACGACGCAGCGTCAGCGAAAAGAGCACCACCACTTCCTCGGGGACCAGGGACGGGTCAGCTGGACCCCTCGACGGGGAGAGCGAGACGGAGACAGTTCTCACAGAGCATGAAAGGGGGGGAGACGCGGCCAGCGAGTTGCGCAAAATCGTGCAGGACCGACAGAAGCGATCTATGCAGATGGAGATTGCGCGGTCACAGGGATTCACGACCTCGAGCAATCTCGGCGGCTTCGGTGCCAGCACAATCTCCCCGGTCAGCCTGGCGGATTCGACGTACGGGACAGACGGGCAGACAAATATCCGGTGTGTCTGCAAGGAGAACGACGTCGATGAGGCACGAGAATTCATGCTCCAGTGGTACGCTTCCCCATTCGTCGCGCATCCTCAACTTATGCTTCGTCTTTTACAGTGTTGATTTTTTTTTTGCTGACATTTTCGTTTCCTTTTTCTCTCTCTAGTGAATCGTGTGAGATGTGGCTTCATGGAAAGTGCATCAACATCTCGAGACAGTCGATGCCGAGCGTATACATCTGTGGATTCTGCCCGAACCCGGGAGCCATGGCAGTCAGGGGGGTGCAGGACGCCGACCTGGCCACCATGGCGGCACGAGCATCGGTCTTGATACCGGTCAAGGAAAAGTTGATGCGAGCGTTCCGATGATTTTGAAAGGGAAGATCTCCCATTTGTGATGGACAGCGGATTTGAATTTGGATGGAAAAAAAGGATGGAAAGTTTTGCCTTCTTCTTCTTCTTCTCCACCCCCCCTTTTTTCATCATTTGCATTTGCATTTGTTAAATTGTTATGTGGCATGCTTGAGACTTTTGGGGAAAAAAAGGAGGACAATAGGTATATCATGAAGATACCCGGTATTTGACACGAGGCAAAGAAGAATGGAACTATGGCCCAGAGACGCGGCGAGATATAATTGAGGATGTGAGATGGATGATGGATCCATCCATGGATTTATGTATGCCTACGAGTACCTTGGTAGTACTCGTATATGTAGGTATTGATGTATGTTGTATGAGGGACAGGGAGGGGGTGATTCAGGGGTCCAGGAGTTTGGGCGGCTATCTGCGGAGTCATTGTATTGATCAATGTATGTACAGCAGTTATGAATGATGCGTGACCTATTATGTATTGACTGATTGATGCTTCTGTTTCTACTACGAGTGCTGTCTATCGATCCAAGAGAGTGATGACGCTATACGGAGTAATGAGTAGTACTCGTCTGCCGTCTGTCTCCTGTTTCAAGACTTGAATCGAGTACGGAGTGTGTTGGTTGATGGATGGATGTCATTCGGGGCATCACAATATGTTGTTGACATCAATCAATACTACCACATAAGGTACGGAGTGCCTGTACTTGATACTACTACAGGTACTACATAGTATTGATACTGAGAGGTTAGTACATACCTGTAGCAAAGCATTGCCTACCCGGCAGGATCGCCAGGAGGCGGTTTAATGTGGGGCGGTCGGGACCCCCCACTTTGCCTGGTCAAGAGTTGGCCTGGTGGTCAATTTCTCAAGACCCCGCGGCGGCCGAAGTCGGAGGAAAGTGGAAAAGATCCAATTTGAATAGAGTGATCCATTGATTCATTCCATTGATCAAGTCAACAAGTTGATGGCAACGCCTACCAGTACGGAGTAGTACCGGTAGTACGGAGTAGTAGTACTCAGTAGTAGTGTGGGTCGGCAAGCTAAGGGACGTACGGAGTACATACTAACTCGTACTCGTAATGGGTTGAATATATTGATCGATCTGTAAGCTCTTCTTGGGCACATTGATCCCGCATCTCCATCGACCCGACGACACCTGTTCCCAATCCATTGATCCATCGAATCAATTCATCTCTGCTCCGCATCCCCCATTGCTCCTCGCTTTCCTTTCTTTCTTTCTTTCTTTCTTTCTCTTTTTTTTCTTCTTTTGGATACATCCATCCATCCATCTATCCAATCGGGCTTTGCTTCTGCGCCGCTTTGCGTCATCACTCCATCTCGAAAGAGGGGCCAAGGGAGAGACTTTACGAGTCCAAACCAATCCGACCAAGGGAATTATGGCGGAGCACAACATTGTCGTGTTTGGGGGAGACCATGCGGGGCCTGAGGTAGGACCTTGTGCGACGGGGAGAGATCAAGAGATCAAGAGACGAGCGACGAGACGGGGGAGAAGAGGAAGCATGGGCTAACGGGAGATTGGAATAGGTCATTGCCGAGGCTGTCAAGGTGCGTGTGGCCTTGATTGAGCCGCCGTGACGCGGCTCGACTTGCTGCGGGCGCGAGACGCGGGGGCATTGTCTAACGTCTCAACGGTCTGTAGGTATTGCGGACGATTGAGAAGCACAGCCCGTCGGCGGGCAAGTTCAACCTGCAGGACCATCTCCTCGGCGGCGTGAGTCCCCCCCGCCTCCCCCTTTTATCTCGTCCATGGTCCCTACATGTACTGGAGCAATCCCAAGAGGCACAACGGCTGACGCGGCGGGTCGCTGGACCTTGTCCCCCCCACCAACGCAGTGCTCCATCGACGCGACCGGCGAGCCCCTGACGGCCGAGGCGCTCGCTGCCGCCAAGGCGGCCGACGCCGTGCTCCTCGGCGCCATCGGCGGCCCCGAATGGGGCACCGGCCCCATCCGGCCGGAGCAGGGCCTCCTCAAGCTGCGCAAAGAGCTCGGGACGTACGGCAACCTGCGCCCGTGCTTCTTCGCCTCGGAGGCGCTGGTCTCCGCCTCGCCGCTCAAGGAGTCTGTGTGCCGGGGCACGGACATGCTCATCGTGCGCGAGCTGACGGGGGGCATCTACTTCGGCGCGCGCAAGGAGGACGACGACGGGTCCGGCACGGCGTGGGACACGGAGCCCTACTCGCGCGCCGAGGTGGAGCGGGTCGCGCGGCTCGCGGGCTTCCTCGCCCGCGGGCGCGGCGAGTCCAGCGTCTGGTCGCTCGACAAGGCAAACGTGCTCGCGACCAGCAGGCTGTGGCGCCGGGTCATGACGGAGACGTTCGCGCGCGAGTTCCCGGACATGGAGGTCAAGCACCAGCTCATCGACAGCGCGGCCATGATCCTGGTCAAGAGGCCCAGGGACCTCAACGGCGTGGTGGTGACGAGCAACCTCTTCGGCGACATCATCAGCGACGAGGCGAGCGTCATCCCGGGGAGCATCGGGCTGCTGCCGAGTGCGAGCCTGGGCGGGATCCCGGACGGGAAGAGCAAGTGCAACGGCATCTACGAGCCGATCCACGGTGAGTCCAAAAAAAAAAACTTAAAAAACTTTCTCTCGCTCTTCTTCTTCTTCTTCTTCTTCTTCTTCTTCTTCTTCTTCTTCTTTCATACCCTTCTCTATATGCATTCCCTACCTCTTCCGTGATTTCGTGCCCAAGAAACCCCAGACTGACCCACGAGGGTCTAGGCTCCGCACCGGACATCTCCGGCAAGGGCGTCGTCAACCCCATCGGCACGATCCTCTCCGTCGCCATGATGCTGCGCTACTCGCTCAACCTGCCGCGGGAGGCCAAGGCCGTCGAGGACGCCGTCAAGGCCGCCATCGACGCGGGTCTGCGGACGGGCGACATGGGCGGGGCGGCGCGCACGGCGGAGGCGGGCGACGAGATCTGCAAGCACCTGGTCGCCGTGCTGGCGGCGTAAAAATTGTTACCGTCGTGGACTGGAATCTAAGTACATGTATCGAGGAGAGAAGAAATAGATCAAGAATTAGAAGCAAGAGATACATACGGAAATGAGAAGAAAAAAAAAAAAGAAAGAAAGAAAGAAAGAAAGAAAGAAAGAAGGGTCGAGGATCGGAACGGAGTGCCTCGTGGCGAGGATTGGGTATATGTGATGCAGCTTGCACGGCGATTTGCGTTTGTGTACTCCGCACGGAGTACTCGTACTCGTCCCGAGTCGTATCCGTAAGAGCACAGTGACTCCATACCTCACATCAAGAAGTCAATTGATCAATGTATGTACATAGCCAGAAAGGGGGGAAGGCGAATCATGATAAGGAGCATGGGAGTCTTGTCCCTCCTCGTGTCCAGGACGGCCTTGCTCGTAACGAAAGGACCAGAAGCACGGGACTACAATCTGCAGTCTTGGCACACAGAACACACATCACGTAGACACTATACCGCCCCGTATTCGGCATGCAATCAGGATGAAACGTTCTTTTGTTCCCTCAGTCAAGTCGCGCGGACGAGAAACCATCTGTGATATACCTAACACTCGTGCAGCCACTTGAACCGGGACCAGATGCCGCCCGCCCGCCCGCCCGACGACGACGGACACGACTACCCGTACACGGCCCATCAAGTTTTCCCCTCCCGCATTCGGTTTGCCCCATGTTCCCTCTTCTTCTTGCATTTTCCTCCTCGCATTTGCAGTACCAAACACAAGGCTTGCTTCGCCCTTGTTTTCTTTTCTCCCTCCTCACAAACACTCACCCACTCACTAACTCACACACATACTCCCCCTCCCCTGCCCTTTTCCTTTCCCCCTTCTCACAAGACGCTCTCGGATGGGAGAGGGCCATTTTGCCAGAATGCACAGAGATATTTTTCTTTCCTCCCTCCTCGTCGAACCAAAAAAAAAAAAAAGGAAAAAGAGAAAGAAAAAGAAAAGGAAGAAAAAGACAGGAGCGAAAAAGGGATGGGGGGAATGGGATGGGTGGGTGGGTGGAGTCCTCATTGCTTATCGACTGCTGGCTTCAGCATGACGCGAAGACGGGCAAATTTATTTGCCGAGGCTGGGGAAGGCGCTCTCGTCGCTGGTGTTGATGGGGGCGGAGCTGCCGCCGCGGGGACCGCGGAAGGGCCCACCGCGGCCACGCTCGCCGCCGCGACCGCCACGGGGGCCACCACGGCCGCCGCGGGGGGCGCCGCCGCGGGATCGGTCGGACTCGACGAAGCGGGGGTCGAAGTCAACGGTCTGCTTGACCTTGCGCTCGCGCTCGCGCTGCTTCTTGCCGCCGACGGCGGTGACGTACTCGTCCTCGGTCTTCTCGAGGGCCTTGGCGTTGGCCCACTTCTTGTCGAGCTTGCTGCCCTCGTTGGCGGCGCGGACGTTGAGCTCGGTCTCGAAGGTGAGCTTCTTCTCGGCCTGCTGGGCGAGGTAGTCGGCGTACGAGATGCTCTTGTCCTCGGGCTCGGCGGGCTCCTCGGCAGCGGCCTCCTCGGGCTGGGCGGTCTCCTTCTGCTCGGACTCGGCCATGGCCTCACCGGCCTGCTCGTCCTTCAGCTCGGCGTTGCCCTCGGCGGCGCCCCAGGACTGGGCGGCCTGCTTCTCGGAACCACTGCTTCAATCGAAAGTTAGAAAGCGCTCTCAAGGTCTGAAGTTTTTTCTTCCTCTTTTTTTCTCTTTCTTTCGCGGGGTATCCAGATGACCGAGACGTACGTGACACCAGACTTGTTGGGATGTCTGTCATCGCGGTCACGGGGGTGGCGAGAACCACGACCTGTAAAGGAAGGAGAATTAGCACAAAGAGGCACTGGATGGGAGGCTGCCTCCGTGAGAGGACTCTGGAACCAGCGAGGGGTATGCTCACCTCCACGGACACGGGCACCGTGGCCGCCACGGGGACCATCCCTGGGGGTCTCGTCGGTGGATCGGCCCTGGTTGCGATCCCTGCCGGCGTTGCGGTCCCGGAAGGCTGCGAGGAGAGTGTCAGCGTCAGCGTCACCTTTGTTCCTCTGAGGCGGGTCGGAAGAAACAGGTCCATCGAAAGCACGCGAGTCAGGTCAAGAACGTACCGCCCTCGTTTCCGCCAGGGCCGCCGCGGCGGTTGCCACCAGTCCTTACGGGAGCCGCGGGGGCCTGGGGCTCGACATTGCGCTTAGTGGTGCGGGGCTGAGCCTTGTCGACAGTCTTGACAGGGACAACAGGCTTCTCCTCGCCATCGCTGTCGTTGCCTGGAGAGAGACAAGAAGACGGGTCAGTCTTGAAGTCAAATCAGGGGGGGGAGGGGCGAAACGGCGTTCGGATGGTCTCGACCAAGGAGCCTGGGTCGACGCCGCGCGGAGAGGGTGGGGAGACGATACCGAGAAGGGCGTACAAGTTCTAGATGGCGGGGAGGACGGTCAGCATTCGTGTGTCTGGCAGATGTCGGACTGAGGGTCGTTGGCGAGAGGCAGGGAGCATCAAGCGACGAGCATGGACACTGTCAAGCATCGGCGCGGCTGAGGGAAGGGTTTGGTTCGAGGTAGGTGGGTGGAGCATGAAGCTTTGTATATTGATGAAATTGCGACGAGAAGCATCGACAGAAATACCGCACGACGCAGCTCCAGCCCAGCAGGGACAATGACCAAGATCCAAAGCGAGACCAAAAAGAAAAGTCTTGTTGAATTGTAGAAGGGAAAGAAAATCATAGGTGGGGGTCTGTGGTTGAGGGGGGAGGGGGAGGGGGAAGAGTCGTGAAAAAAAAAAAAAATTGGCGATAACGTCCAGTCCCGAGACACAAGAAAAAAAAACGACGGCGATGGGTTGTGTGCGGGCGGCGACAGCGACGGCAGCGACGACGAGGTCGACGACGACGATCAGGACGACGACGACGACGATCACGACGACGTCAGGGACAGGAAGAGGAGGACGAGGCAAAAGCGAGGCAGACGGCGAGGGCGACGGCAGCTGCAACTGACCTTGTGGGCGACCGGCATCATTGTCGCGGTCGGTTTCTGGCTAATCGCCTACCGTGAGGGCGTAATTTTGCTGGCGGCGACGGGAGGTAGTCGTGCTACTTGAGGTGGGAGAAGGAGGAAGAGTGTTAAGATCGCATGACCTTGACAAGGCGCGGCGAGACCAGGAAAGCGGGTATGGAGTTTCGGCGGGAGTAAAGCCCGGGGCAGACGAGGGAGGGGAAAGAAGGGGGGGGGAAAAATGGAGAGGAAAAAAAAAAAATAAGTAGAGGAGCTGGGCTGGTCAAGGAGAGGGGGAGGAGAGGGAAAGGCGAGGAAGGGCTCGGAATGCGACAAGGACGGGCGTGGGAAGCTCGTGCTAGCTCTACGGATGGATTGATCAATTCCATCAATTCAACGGGCTCAATACGAAATCATACGAAATATTGATACCAGTAATAGGCGAGCTACAGGGCTTGGGGGGAAACCGAGGGTGCTGAAGCTACGGCGATGGGCTGCTGTCACCATAACGCAATATATTGATTGATCCAGTCCAAGGTCGACAACCTGTTGGGGAAGTTGATCTTGATCGAAGTTCCATCCGAGTGCTTTCTACTCGTGGCAGAACTCGTACTCGTACTCGTATGCTTCAAAGTCTACGAGAGATCGTACGAGTGCTGCCGCTTCAATACCTGTACCAATATCATGTCCATCCCAGGTCGCCGGAACGGGCAAGTCGACTGAGATAAAGTCCATCCATCTATGGTGGAGGGGAAAAGGCGCGCGAGGGAGAGAAAAAAAAAACGGCGGAAATTGCGATGCGGGACGCGGATGGAATGTGTTTGTGCTCGACTCGCTTAATTCGTGTGGATCAATTCGCATCATCAATTCATCAATCAATCAATCAATCAAATGTGTGTGTGTGTGTGTGTGTGTGTGCGATGATGCCGGGCCGGTTAGGGCTCTGGCGGCAGTCCGGTCGCCACTGCTGCACTCAGGCCAGCCCCGGCCGTACTCGTACTCGTGATCGTACCGGTACCGGTACCTACTCCGTACTAACCAGGTTCTGGCACTTTTCATTTCATGGACCTTACAGGTATACGAGTACCAACCGGGAATGGATCAATCAGTCAATCAATCAAATGAATTTGTTGATCAATTCTTGAAACTCAGGCTCAGGCTCATGGCGGGGATCATGAAAGCTCCATCAATCGGGGCCATAAATCCTCTACTGCAGCAGCCGCCGTACCTGTACTCGTACTCCATACTACCTCCCGCAGCACCTGTCGCTAGACGGACCCGACAGCACCTGCGCGACGGGCCTGCGCCGGTACAGGTACCTGGCCGATTTGCGAGCCGGCGGCCGAGCTGCTCTCCGGCTCAGGCTGGATCGGGCTAGCGCTCCCAGCTCGGCTTCGAGTCTCCAACAACTTTCGTCACCTCGAAGAGCTGGCATTCCATGAAGGGGAATCCCTCATGATATCACCAGAATGGAAATTCCTCATGATATTGTGAGAAGTACTCGTACTTGGAAGTGCAGGGCTGCATAGAGGATTGGAATACAACAGCAAATGGAGAGACGGAGTGCTGATGCCACATAAGTTCTCCCGAAATCGGATATATGCATACTAGTTAGAGCTTGTCGGTGGAAGCTCGGGTCTCAAAATACCCGCTTTGGAAAATATCCCTATATACGTTATATGCGCCAACCGAAACATTGAATTAAACATCAATCCATGGATTGTACATACCGGGTCTCTGTCCATCACGATTCAGGGGTTTCGAACCTCATGCCCAAGCAGCGCAACGAAGCCGCACACCTCGCAAATGCATGGATCGATCCCATCATCCTGACGCTGTAGCTTCATAATATTCCTGATTCTCCGAATTCCATGCAGTAGACCCCCTCGCTGAAGAGAAAAAGCTAATTCATAACAATGTCCTATAAGCATATCCCTCCACTCACACGGCAGCCCCTATTCAGTCATCCTCCTCATCATCATACCCCTCAATCACCTCCACCATCTCAAGAACCTTCGCCGGCGACCCCGGCGGCGACGACACCGGCGACGACACCGGCGGTAGTGCAGCTTCCCCCGTCGCCCTCGCCCCATCCCAACTCCCCCCCTCCTCAAC
>NQYQ01000013.1:187311-247642 GCA_003055925.1 Escovopsis sp. Ae720 | reverse complement strand
GGGGGGGGGGGAGATATTAATAGAGAGAGAAGATGGAGCGGCACAGCGAGCGAGAGAGGCGCGAGATGCGGCAAAAGAGTGTGAAGATGTGCGTGTGCTGAACGAGGTTCTCCGTGAAGCATGAGGCCGTTACCGTGACATATCAACTTAATACTAGTAGATTGATTGATCCATCCCACTCCGGGGAGACAGCGACCGAGGCAGGCGCATTCATGAATCACCAGGGGAAACGCGAGAAAAGCAGCCGATCCAGCCCAAGAAGAAGAAACGGGAATTCTCGCCGAGCAGGATCATCCATCTGGTCAGGTTCGAGTCGTCTTCGATTGACGCGCCATGCAGCTCTACAATTAAAGCACCATTTTCCCCCTGTAAGCCCCCCTCCCTCCCTTTACCCCAAACGCCAATGACCTCCTTCTCGACGAGGAGGAAGAAAATCGAAGAGAATCGAAAAAAGAATAGAAGAAAAAACAATAGTAGCAAAGAAAGCAACCATGAATGGAAAGCAAGAAGAGATGCTCGTCAACAAGAGCAGGAGTCTAATACAAGGTAGTCCGGTTATAGCAAATGATCTTTTTTTTAAAAGAAAAACAACGTAGGTCGGCCAAGGAAACCAATCAGTCAAACACAGTCCTTTCCAAGGCTCGTTCCAAATATTTGCTTCGAAAGGGGAAAGGCGCGGATGCAAATTAAGCTCGGTCGAATGCGTGGCCCAGAACGAAAAGTGGCCGTCTGAGAAGATTGGAAAGGGGGGAGAAGGAGGAGGAAGAGGAGAAAAGAGGGAAGAGAAGAATAAAGGGGGACCGAGTACCGCATGACGACGTTAGGTACGGGTTTTGTTCTGCGATGTTGTACAGGGGGAGAAGGGGGGGGGGGGGGGTCAAGGAGCCAGGCGACTGACGCGTCGAGCTCGCGCTTGCTCTTGCTTCGTCACTCTCATCGTTGCTTGGGGCGAGCGAGCTCATTTAGCCGGTTCATGTCGAAAGTTGTTCGCTTCTTCGTCGCCGGCGTCGTTGTCGTCGTCGTCTTGGGAGTCATCGCTGTCTTCGTCGTTGCTGTCGTCGTCGTCGTCGTCGCGGCCGTCGTAGGACCTGGTGTTCGTCCTTGTGCGCGTGCCGGGGTACGTCCGAGGAATCGCCCCGCGGCCTTGGCTGGGGTGCGGCCAAGCGGACGTTCAGGTTCGCCCCTCTTGATAGGGGTAGTGCCAAGGGCCTTCGCCGCTGCCGAGCTACCAGTCTGCTGTCTCTTCTTCTTGGCGGCCCTCTCATCGTCCACGTCGGCCATGTCCGAATCCGCGGAGACGCGGCGTCGTTTCTTATTCGACATGCCGTGCAGCGCGCCGATGAGCACCTTGGGCGGAGACGGGATCGCGTTCTCCTTGTTCGAGTTGGAAGAGGGAGAAAGGCTGGTGGTGGCGGTGGGGAAGCCGCCGGGCATCTCTGAAGAGGGCTTCATGGATTCGCGGACGGTTCGGATGCTCGACTGGCCGGGGAGCGCGCCGAAGCCCGAGGGAGATGCACCGCCGAAGTTGATGGTGCGATCGCTGCGGAAGGAGAAGGCCCCCGTCGGTGTGGGGGCGACGGAGCTCTTGTCGCCCTGATCCTCCATGACCACCTCGTTCGGACCAGGCTCGATGACATCCTTCAGGCCGGACAGATGGCTGGAGAGATCGGGGTAGACAACGTCCCCGGAGCCAGCGCTCGCCTTGGCGGTGCCGGACCCGGCAGGCTGCTTCTTCTCGAGGCCGAGCATAGCTTTGGCCCTGCCCACGAAGCCGGACTTCTGGGGCGAGGGGGATTTCTGATCCACTGGGGCGCGGGCAGTATCCGGCGTGAATGTGACTTTTTTGGCGGCCTTCTTGCTGGTAAAAGGCGTGGTGAGTGGTAGAGACGGTCTGCCCACGCGCGGAGAAGAATGCGCTTTGTCCTTGGAACTGGAATTGGCCAGCTGTGGTGAGATTCCACTTTTTTGTTCCCCGAGCCCGGGCTTCTGGCCGCGAAGGATCGACTTGGCCTTCTGAAAACGGCTAGGGCTCGAAGTGGGCTGTTGGCTCCCTGGGGTGGTCGGCTCCAAACTCATATTTTCGGTGGCGTTGGTCATAGCCACAGCGTCCGAAAGTTCTGGCTTCGAGGCGGCCGATTGTTTGCTTGGGGTAATGGATGATGCAACGGTGGGAGCAGCGGCGGCGGCGGCGGCAGCAGCAGCAGCAGCAGCAGGCTTATGTTGGACAATTGACGGCTTGGTCGGGCTCATTCGCTGGGAGAAGCCTGGCCTAACGATGGATCTGAGCCTCCTGACTGTCGAAGGTGGCACCGGCGTCGCGTCCTCGTCCTGGGTCGCGGGGCGGGCAGTGGAGGCATCGTCTCCCGCGTTCTTCTTGAGCCTCTTGGCGGAAGACGAGACAGTCTGCTTGGAGAGCAGAGCCGGGCTCCTGCTCCGGTTGGCGCTCTCGGGCTTTTTCGGGGTTTGGCCACCTCCGATCTGGGCAGCAGATTGCTTGCGCTTGAGACCGAATCTGGATCGGTCATTACTATTCGGGGCGGCCTCCGAGGCGGGGGGCTTCGTCGGGATCCTCTTGGAGTTGGATTTATGCGGAGTCGGGGAGACTTCGAGGGTCGACTTGGAGGGTCCCCCAGGGGCGGGCTTGGCAGGGGTGAACTTCGCATTCTGTGCTCTCCACGCCGAGGCGTGGCCCTCGATCGAATCCATCTTCTTGAACTCGGCGAGGTGGGCTGCGCTGAAGCGGCCAGTCTTGCTCCTGGGCCTGGCAAAGGTGCGCTCGCCGGGGCCCGGGTTGGAGGGCGACGGCTGACCGGCCTCCTTCTGGGCGGCGACCAGCTCAGCCTTGAACTTTGCCACGTCGCCCTTGAGCCCGGCCATGACCTCCTGAGCCTTGGTGTTCTTCTCCCAGCTCCAGTTGGGGGGCTTGACGCGGAAGCTGAAGGCGGAGGCCGACACACCGCCTATCCTAGAGGGGGTCGAGTCGATTCCGGAGCCATGAGTGCTGTCCCTTCTTCGCGGATCCTTGATGTCGCTAAAACCAAGCTCCAGGGCGGAGGAGGGCGCGAAGCTGGTCTGTTGGAATTTGCTCGGGTGCATTTCTGTGCTAGGAGGCTTGGGGACCGCGGAGGCAGGGGTCGCCGGCGTGGCTCGAGGGGTGGCGGCACGATTGTTGCCCATGAGGGCCTCGCGGACAGGAGATTGAGTCTTGGAGATTGCCGAGTCGGGCTCTGGTGCGGATATAGTGGTCTGTTTCTCTTCCTCAGTATTCCCCCTCGGCGGAATTGGTAGTGAGCGACTGCTGCGGCCGAGTCGAGTCTAAGGGGAAAAAGAATCAAATCTTGCACCCTGACATACCTGGGGAGCCGTGTGCGCCAGACGAGCTGAACGACGGCGCGTCGCCGGCGACATGATGGTTGAGAGCGCTCTCGTGTGGTGGTCAGGAGGGTCAAGGGAGAGGTGGTCGAGATGCAAGGCGCGCGCGGACGGGGAGCTGGCGAGGGAAGATTGAGGGTCGCGGAGGCGATGGATCCCGTGGTGATTGTTTTGATGATCTCCGTAAATTGATTCTGTTAGCAGCTGGTAGATGCTCTTTACGAGTACTACTACCTCTATACTACCTGTACCTGTGCCTGGACGGAGCACAGAGCACAGAGCACAGAGCACATGGAGACTCGGAGCACCACACAATCCAGTCGGATGGATCAAATTGATTGATTGATCAAATTGATTCAATGATGGATTGATGGATGGATTGATAGGGCGGCCAAGGGTCTTGATTACCACCCGTCCTCCCTCGTACCTGCCGCCTGCCGCGCCCGGTGGGGTTCCTGCCCGTTTGTTTACTTTTCCATGGCCCGTGCACCGGCTAATCCGCGGCCCCTCGAAAATGACCGTACAGTGTGTGATACACAGTCTATCTCCCCTAGTCGCACTGAGCAGAGCAACACTGAGCATTGCTTCTAGGCTTCCAGTCTGATGAGAAGATGTGAAGTGAAGGCTTCACGTCAGACTGCGTGCTCATTCCGACTCCATCGCAAGACCACGATATCGACCACGACGACAATGAGCAAAGTCGAAGCATGCTTGAGATACGCGGCAGAGCGGCCTTTCTTACAGGTCGAGAGAGGACTATCAGCAAGCGTCAGTCACATGAGTACCTCCCTTGATAGCCTTGCCGAGACAAAGCATTTGATCAAGCTGTGTAAAAGACCGACTACGAGTATTCAAGCTCCTTCATGAATGACAGAAAAGACGCAGGGCACTGATTGAGGCTTCGCGAGGCGTACTTTAAATATATCAGGATACCTCAAAGATGGAACTCTCTCTTCAAAGACTGCTGGCTGTTCTCCTCCCAAGAACTGTCTTCGATACCCCTGCCATTCGACTTAGCCAAAGACCTACATACATATATGCAGGCAGCTGACCATCATTGACCTCATCTCTACGCAGATGGCTTTGTTCATCTGCCCTCTTCGGCCGTTGTTGTCCTTGACTCTACTCACACTCGGCATGGGGCCGGGAACCCAAGGAGCATCGAATTCTCTCAAAGTACTATATGCACGTAATAAGTTTGCAGGTAGGATTGGGACGAAACCCGACCTACGAATGGGTTCAGACGTGCAGACAGATCTCGCGAACTGGCCATTGGCCGTCCTGCTCTTCCAAAACCAGGCCCTTGCGGCATGGGCAGCCCCCGTCTCTTCAAGACGCGGGGCACTGTCTACTACCTGTACGAGTCCTCCATCCTCCTACGAGTACTCGTAATAGATGTGCGAAAGCTGACTGCCTGAGGACCTGCCGAGAGCGGCCCTCCTCGAGGATGGCTCGGCTCTATGGAATCCTCCCGAGGACCGGCGATGCTTGTTCTCCGCTTTGCGGAGGCGGCCTGGTCATGCAGACCGAAAGCGCCAGAAGCCCGGGACTGGCCATTCGAGCATGGCAGGAGGAAAGTTCCTGAATCGCCGGGACGTTCATCTTCGACGATGACGCATTCTCTTCCCATACCAGTCTCAATGTCTGGACGAAGTGTGAGATCACAGATGAGGGGGAAAAGCGATTGTACCTGTAGCTCCGCGGATTGCATCACACCCATTCCACGCATGCCCTTCACGACGCGCATCAATCTGTAAAGCGGCCGCAGCGTCATGATCAGCTCTCAAAAAGCCAACCAATGGCGATACCTGCCAGGTGGGATTGACGCCTTGTTACCACCTCGATGCCAGCCCGAGAGCTCCTCTTGACCTGTTCTCAGGCCGGTGCGCTTATGATCGGACTCTCGGCATATAAGCCAGCGACAGCTCCGGAAGGAGTTCGACGCGGCTATTGGCAAAATGCAGGCCGGCCGGTGCTTGGTACTCGCAGCATGGCCATAACTTGGTGCGGCTGTGGCCGGTGGTTTACGGCCTGATCATTGAGCATCTCGAATGGATGGCGGAATGTCTCAAAGGCTCTGTCGTTGAGAATCAGCATTGGTGGCGGCTCTTGGTTCGGCGGGAGCTTCCATGTCCATGCGTTGCTTGGCCGACCAGGTGCGGCACACCACTGGTTTGGAGAATGGATCGAGGGTACGGTGAGAATGCTTTGTTGGACTTTCTGGACAGTCCCGCTAGATCCAAGCGGAATCTCAATGGCTACGAGTAGACTGGTGCGAGCCGAGAGATGAGGTGCGTTGGCCCTGGGGCTCAGACATTTGATTCGAGACCAGGCCAGCTTCAGCTTCACGTTTCAATGCCACGTACCCGTACCGGTACGAAACGGACTGGTATGGTCCAGATCGACTGTGTCGATCTTGTTGATCTGCATACGAGTACTCCCGGTACCTCGGGGGGCACGAGCAAGTGCTCAGCTTGTTGGCTGTGCCAAGCCCTGTTGACGAGGACGAGAATGTTGGAGTCAGAGCTTGCTGGTCCTGTGACTCCTGTCCTACCTCAAAACGAACGGCTCGAATCCACAAGATGCAGATGGTTGCTTCGTTTTCCGACGGGGGGGCCGTAGGATTCGCGGAGTAAGACTGCCTTTGGTCGAATCACCACTGGCGGCAGTACGCCGGCGGTACTTGGCACAAACCACCTCGGGCTCCGTGGCACGCCGTCAAAATGGCGTGGATTCCATCTGTGCTGCGTCTCTCTAGAGTCTCTTCCTCTTGCCGTTTGTATTGATGTATGTATGTGAACGAATACGGAGTACTCCGTAGAGCTGATTTTCCCAGGAACAGACTGCGGCGAATTGGTGTGGCGAAACCACGAGGAGGCGAGCTAACTCAGGAGTGCTCTTCTCTAGTGCTTGGCGTGCCGCTCGAATCTTGACTTGTCACCGGTTTTCAGTCCCATGGTCTAGTTTTGGTGGTGCGGCACCATCGAGCATCGAGACCTTGCAGGTCCGCACGAGGGAGTCCGGGATTGCTAGGTTTCGGTAAGTCCTTGAATATTGCAGCTGGAGCGCTTCGGGGATGATTGCTGCAGCCCCCCCCTCCCCGGTGGGTGCGAGGAGGCTTCCTCTGACCTTCTCTTCCCCGGCCGGACATGGGCGGGCCCGGGAGTGGGGTCCACGAAGAGCCAAGCCTGGCCTTTTTACGTCCAATGGGATGAGCGAGGATACTCACCGTCGAAAGACAGCAAAGGTTCGGCGGATCCTCCCATGGTCGGCTCGCGACATCTCAAGGCTGGAGGTGAGGTTGACGACTGCTACTGAGTGATTGTACGGAGTACTCGTAGATGGATTGAGATGAACACGCAGGGAGCGACGGCAAAAGGCACTTCTGAAGAGGCGAGGAGGCAGACCACTGGATCAAAAGTTGATTGCATCCATCAATTTGTTTGTGCGTCGATGCGGAGGAAGAGCCCTGGCTCTTTCCGCGAGCACGGGGCAGGGGATGCCGAAGGAGCCCCGGGGAGGAAGGCACGGAGCGAGTGCGGGTACCTCCTGATAATCTTGGACGATGGCACCTGCTTCGCGGGTTAGTCCTCCGTACGAGCAGAAATTGAAGCTGACCTGGTCCACCACCTCTGGCAGGAGGTACCTGCAACGGGAGGGAGAGGTACCTGAGAGTACCTGAAAGGAGGCGGCGGGAAGCAAGATGGGGTAAGCCAGGGTCGATTCAACTTGCTGTTTCCCCTCAAAGAGGCGTTTTTGGAGGTAGGGCTAGGGGCCCTACATGTGCTCGTTCAGGGACGCTCGAGCTCATCATGGAGGCTAGAACCCGGCCAGAAAGACCACCTGACTTCTGGGCGGGGGCAGGAGGCGTTGAGACTTCTGCCAATGGGCAGACCTCGAGCTTTTCCCCTTCACCCAGTGTTCGGACTTGGTACGGAATGGCACAGAGCAGAAGGTCACCATGAGTAGGTACTTCTCGTACCGGGAGAACTCGTTCTTCTTTACTCCGTACCTGTCATGTCTAATGTGCGGGGATGCAACCGCTTTAGAGGTAGACAGGCAGTGAGCGTCGAGATGAAATGGGTCTCACCAAATGGGGCTGCTTTCTTCAGTCCAAAGAGGCGCGAGCCAGGGAGAATAGAGTTTGATGCTTGGATCGAGATTGTGGGGTAAGAGTGGTCTGGTGGTGCAGGCGCGGAGGGAGTCTCGGAGCGGGTACGAGTACGGAGTACGGAGTATGTACTCCGTACAGTACGAGTACGAACCACAGAGCTGTCGAAACATCGCGGCCGCCGCTGCTATGCGAAACCGAGTCTTTGTCCTGATTCCCGCTCTTCAACTTTTCCCACCTCATCATCCCCCCATGCTGCTGTACCTTGAGTCCGTCTCGGAGTGACACAATGACCACCTGGCGATATGATTTCAGGAAGGTGTCCTTTGACACGGAGTCGCAGCAGCAAAGGCCGGGTAAGCACCGTGCTGCACGGCGATGCATCCATTGCCTCAGGCTGTTAGGACGTGTGTACGAGACGTACGGAGTACTCGTACTCGTACTCGTACTCCCGGTACTAATGTACTCCGTGCTGCCACTCGGGCAGGAGACAGGCTTGAGCCTGCCTCGGTGGACCATCAGGTGCCCCTCCTCGCAGGAAGCGACTTCCGTTCCGGAGCGTCGAGCGTCAAACCCCATCCCATGGCCCCTTCCCTGCCGGCCATCCTTTGATCCATCCAGCCAGGCAAGAGGAAGGCAGGAAGGCAGGAAGGATCGGTACCTACCAATACCTACTCCGTACCAGAGGTGTCCCTCAAGCGCCAACGCCGAGTTCGCTCCACATCCGGGGCAGGAGGGTGGTTGCTTGCCCGCTTCCAACCCCTCAGGCACGACCCTGCATTCGTCAGTCGACTCGCCGCAGCTCCGGGCCCAGCAGGCGGCACTCGTACGAGTACGAATACAGGTACAGGCTCCCGCTGCTCCAGGTACTCCCCCGTACTAAGCAGCAGGCGGTAGGTACCGCCTATGCCCGTAGCAGGCGCCCGGCCGTCCAGCAATCCGGCCTCCGCCTTCAACGAGTCGAGTCGTACTCGTACCTGTAACTGTTGAGTGTCTGAGTCTCTCCAGCCAGCCCGGCCTCTACAGGTACTACGGAGTACTACTAGTACCTCTTAGTAGGTACTCTCGTACGAGTGTTCGTACTAAAGTCTGGAGTGCGTCCGGGCCCCCCCTCTCGGCTCAATTCCCATTACATAAAAGACTTTTCCCTCCCGCCAAAACTAAAGGCGCCAAAGCTCTTGCCTTGAAGCCTTTCTGAACTGCTCGTACGAGGAAACCCCGACCGTACGAGTAGTACTACCTCCTGCTCCTGCCTCTTACACTACCTACCTACTACCTGCCTGCCTACTACCTCGAGAGTCGAGACTGCTGCTCGTACTCCGTATCCTCTTCCTCTTGTCGGATTCTACTCCGTACCATCATGATTCTTCCCTGTTGAGAGTCTCCATCCACCTCCACACTCGTACAACCTCTCTCTGCCAGACCGTGCTGTATCAATCCTGGATCTACCTCCCCCTTCATCATCAATCAATTCTTTCTCCAACAAGAAAACAGTACCCAGCACGGCGTAGCATCAATTCGGTTCCAGTCCTCCTTATCTCTCTCCGTCTCAGGCTCTTCTACATACTACTACTATTCTCAGCTTCACCTCACGCACTCCCGACTCGCTCTATCTCTCCCTCTCTATCTTCCACGGCCACGCCTCTACCGTTTTCTCTTACGTTTCTATCTGCTCAGTCCCAGCCCAAACGGCGCGATCCTTGGCCGCTCATAGGCGCCACAGACGCGCGCTGCACCGCTTATCTCTGGGGCTATCAATCTCTCTGCTGCTGCTGCTGCTGCTGCTGATATCGACACCAACGGCGTCTCAAAACGGTGTTTGTTCGACCCATCACTCACTTGGAAGTCGGGTGCCTTCTATTCATTCTGTGCCCCGGACCCTGACAGTTCTCGATCGGCTCGCTCGCACCGGTCAGTCTCCATAGGAGGTCTCAAGATAGAAACTGGGCGAACCAGCGAGCTCTTGGAGAAGACACCCCCCCCCCTTCTCCTCTTCTCCTCTTGCCTCCTTGGTCTCAAAGATAACGCACGTCTGCGCGTACCGACCAGGCTTCCGCGATAGCCATCTGAGATCTGAAACCGGATAACGTCCCACCCCGACGGCGTTGCAGGTGACTGGACGCCGTTTTGCTTTGACTGAGATCTTGGGGCGTTTGCCGCTGCGCGGCTGTCGTCTCGAGGGCCCCGCGCCGCTCCTGAGGCATGGCCGACAAGATGTCCATTGATAACAAGCCGAACCCCCCACCCCGGGACGACAGCGAGGACTCGACTGCTTCATCCCCAGAGAGAGATCAGATTCCTCCCGCGACCACGACGTCGGGCAACAATGCCTCGCAAGACAATGTCCAGCAGCCGAAGCGCAAGGGCGGCCGCAAACCGGTTAGTGACAGTTACCCCTCACCTGGCCGAGACTGGCCTGGGATCCAATTGTTCCGCGCCTCATCCGGCGCATCTACTTTATCCAAGCAAACCTCCTCCCTCATTGCACCATTCATTCAATTGATGTTTCAGTCAACGACCCAATGATCATTTGCCCGCCATATACCGCTCCCTGCCCGCGCCTCCAGCGACTTCATCATTCTGGGGGTCGCGGTGTTTGTCAGTGTCGGCAGAATCAGACCACCTTCTCCCATCCACAGCCACCTTTCCATGTCCCCTCGGCCCCCGTGCTACCACTGCCACTTTGCAACAGATCGGGACCGGCGACGAGGCTGACTGGAATCACAAAAAAAATAGATCTATGCCACCTCCGAGGAGCGTAAACAAAGAAATCGACAGGCGCAGGCCGCCTTTCGCGAGCGCCGCACCGAGTACATAAAGCAGCTCGAGGAAGCCATTCGCGCCCATGAAACCAGCCTTCACAACCTACAGGCAGCTCACCGCAATGCGGCCGAAGAATGTCTGATGCTGCGATACAAGAACTCGCTCCTCGAGCGCATACTTCTCGAAAAGGGTTAGAGCTAGAGCGCGCGGGGCAGTCTGGGTGACCATACGACAGCTGGCTGACATCTATAAACTTGTCCAGGCATCGACGTACAGGCCGAGCTTCAAGCCAAAACGGGCAGTCCGAATCTCGCCCCTTCTCACATGCCTCAGAACCTCGTCCAGCCGCCTCCGCTGCAGCGAACAATGATGCACCGGCATCATGCACGCAAATCCACGTCGAGCATTGCGCCCAAGACCGAGCCTGGCGCGGCTCTGCCACCACCCTTGCAGCCCCACAGGAACGGAGCATCCCCCAAGAGCCGACCGATCACGTCTCCGCTCTCGAACTCTCCGAATCCCGCCGGTTCTGCCTTTTCTCCTGCACCCTCCGACACTCTCTCCATGAGGCGATCCATCTCGGGGATCTCACGACAAATGGGCCCCATAACGGTCGGCCCTGGTGCGAGCTCGAGGCAATCCATGATACAGGCCGGAACCCGTGGAGGATCAATCGGCTCGGGGGCGGCGTTCTATCCCACGCCTTCATTCCAAAACCACATCGAGCAGCTTGGTGAGCATGTGCAATGGAAAAGACGAAAAGCCCTCCGATTTGCTGACACTTCTCCCCGGATAGAGCAAGAATATGAAGCCGATATGGTCGACGACTCCGAGATCGAAACGCCAAATGGCCCTGGCCCCTTTCCTAATGGCTTCAATAGCGAACAGCAGCCGATGATGTTATCCCCGGCTTCTACAGCAGCCGGCCACCATCTACCAGCGCAGTCTTCTCAGTACCCCTCGATGACCCAGCTGCTAGATCAACACGCAGACTGGGATCCTTTTGGCCTCAGCGCCAGTATGGCCTTTCCGACTCAGCCTTTTCAGTTCGATCAGCCCAGCATGCGTTGACGCCGGTTCGCTTCATCTCCCTCGGATTCAGATAGCTTGTCGCCATCACCGTTCCGATCATGACGCAAGACGGTTCACGCCCTAGAAGCGATTCCGAGGACGATGGCTTCGCTTCCCGCCAGTCAAGTCGAGTTCTCGAGGCGATGAAGACGATTCAGGAGGCCGGCGCAGTCTCGAAAATGAGGTCAGATCAGGGTTCTTCTGTCGGTGGCAGGAGTTGCTCCAGGATTGTATCATATGATTGCATCCAAAGTCGCCGCCATGAGAGACGGTCACGTCTCCAACCCCTTCAGCTATCAGTGGATCACATTGCGACGGAAACAATTGGAGGGTTTCTCATCTCTATCTGCCACTCATTGCACAGCAAGCAGTCCAGATCTACGCCTCGGAAACACGGAGGCGTGAGTCTATAGTGTCGCTTTTCTTTCGTCCTTGGGGTCACGAAATTGATGACTCTTCTGAATACAGTCTACAAGACGGCTTCGACGCCTCGCCATGGCGACATGGTTCGTTTCAAAAGCGACAATCGGGGGCATCTGAAACAAAATGATTTTGTTTTTGGGAAGAGAATGGAGTCACGCAATAAAGCGGAGTAGGCGCGAGAAAAAGGAGAAAACAACGACAGTACTTTGACTTGATGTGGCAACGAGAAAAAAAGGAAGAGCTTTTCTGGATTCAATCGACAGGCGTTTTAGCCGGCGTTCATTTTTATTTCAATTTAAGGAAGGGGGGGGGGGCACACATTAGGGAAAGGTTTCCTTCTGCAAAACCACAAGTTCAATCCCTGGGGCCATGAAAGAACAATGGGTCACAATTTTGGAAGCGAAATGTCTGAGAAATATTATGAAAAGAGGTCGATCATGTTGTTCGCCTTGCTCCAGTTGCTTCAACGAAGTTCGAAGAAAAGGGAGAGATGAGGGAGAAGAAGAAAGCAAAGAAGCTCGATAAGAAGAAGAAGAAGAAGCGGGAGAGGAAGAAGTCAAGATAGTCTCCAACGCAGCGAAGAGATCAATCACGAATGAAAACAAGTTTCAAGGCGTCAATCGGTCGAGTCTATAATCGGGGCAACTAACTACCTGACCTCTACTGAAGGATTGAATCAATGGCCATCGTCTCTTCGAAATGACATGGAGTCCCGATGCCCTTTGCGCCGTTCTCGAGCTGGAGTTTCCATGTTCCACCGGGGCCATTGATGTGATGGCATTCATGCACAGCCCAATATGTAAGTTCCTTGCAGGATCGCGGCGAATGTGGCTTGCGAGAGGGCAGTCCACTTTGCAATCTTTCGCCTTTCCAATAGTTGCGACCATCGTTCTCACATTCGAAGCAGCGGAGCCATGTGGCATGGCGCATGCTGAATAGGAGTAGCCCAATAGCATACAGAGTAGATGTTAGCTTGATTGGTCATGGAATGGCCGAATCAGCATTTTGTATCATGAGATGGGCTCAGTCCCCCACTCATATTTTCGGAGGGGACAGCCGAGTACTGAGGATGGGATGGTATCATGATTCTTCGTTGTTTTGGGGGGGGGGGGGGGACAGATGGCGACTCAGACGAGGCAGTACCAGAGCACTGTTCCGAGCATGAGGGACCAGAGCCAGGCCATTGAGGCCCTCAGATCGGCGCCTGCAGTGCGTGCGGCGGTGCTGTTCCAGAGAAGCGCGGCCCTGCCGAGCTCGGGCGACTCGTCGATGCTGCACACGACCTTGCACCCTGGGTGACCCTTTCGGCGGACCAGCCGGCCGTGCGGGCCGACGAGGTCGGCGTCGCCCCGGCGCTGTTTTGCGTGGCCGCCGGCGGCGGCGGCGGCGGCGGTGGAGTTATACACGACGTCTATCCACTGGATCTCAAGCCTGGCCTCGTCGTAGAGGCTCATGTTGCCGCTCCAGGGCCCGCCGTCGCTCCAGGAGTTGAAGTTGAGGGAGGAGGGGTCGCGGGGCACCTGCGTGGAGATGTTGGTTGTCTGCCTGCCGTTGACGGACCAGACGCTGCCGGTGGGCGTCCAGTCGAGGCGGTGGACGGCCCAGTCGGACCAGAGGAGCGAGTCCGGGAGGGTGGTGTTGTGAGAAGCGTCGGTGTTGCGGCGCCCGTCTGCGCCGAAGCCCGGCTGGTTGGTGTACTGGACGGTCTCGCGGGGCCCGCGGGTGAGGACCTCGAGGTCGGCCTCCTGCACGCCGGCGGGGGCCTCCCTGTACGTGAACATGGCTGTGACGGCGCCGGGGGAGCCGACGGTGCGGGCGAGGATGCGGACGGAGAGGAACTGGAAGTCTGCGGCGCGGGACTGGAACGCGGCGGTGGTCTGGAAGCCGGGGAGGCGCTTCGTGCGCATGGACATGAACGTCTGGGAGGCGGCGGGGCGGTCTGCGTTCTGCTGGATGAAGATGTTGCTCTGGGAGTTGACCATGAGGACGGTGGAGTCGCCGGCGAGGCCGTGGCCCTCGGTGTTCTTGTTGTCCCAGCCCTGGATCTGCCAGGTCGCGTTCCAGCGCGGGTCGGCGAAGTAGGCGCTGGTGACGGGGGCGATGGCGGCCTGGGAGGAGTTGAGGACGAAGGGGGGCGCGTCGGCGGAGGCGTACTGCGGGAGGCTGCGGAAGTCGAAGAACATGTGGTGGGAGTAGAAGCCGGGCGAGGTGCCGTTGGTGAGGAAGCAGTCGCACTGGCTGTCGCTGATGAGGGTGACGGGGGGTTGGTCTGGGCTGGAGCTGGAGCTGGAGCTGTCACGACTGCTTTGAGGGCTGGCGGCGGCGCATCCTGCGAGGGCCGCCGCCGCGACGATTGCCTTTAAGCGAGGCATAGGCCGTGATGATGATGATGATGATGATGATGGTGATGATGATGATGATGATGATGATGAGGGATGCATGGTGAAAAGTATAAGTGGTTTTCTTCACTGCCAATGATGGTCAACGAGTGATCTGAGAGTTTGAGGAGCACACTTCATGATGGATGGGACGGATTCTCAGAGGCACAGTGCCCCTCCCTTTAAACCCGGCGACGGGGTCCTCGAGGACGGCCCGGACAAGTGGATCGGGATCGATGGCCGCGGATCCGGGCTGCGCTGTGGTGGTTCCATGATGCAGTCCTGCCAGACCCTCTTGGCAGATCGACCGGTAGATGCCCGAAACTCGCACTGGTATCATGTGCGTGTTGATATCGGAGCGCCGCTCAGCAGCCAAATGGCGACGGGTAACTTAAATGCGAGCTTCTGCAGGCGATGCAGCATTTCGTCAGGTTCCGCAAGGCGCGGACCCAATCGGGGCGCAGGCTTGCAGGTCCCATGGGCGAGGAGGCTCCATTGCGAGCCCCTCACTGGCTCGCCAGACGATGCCGGCACGACGAAAACAGCAAGGCGATCGAGCATCTGCTGCCGCCATCTTCAGCTGCCGTATCGCTGCGAGGTGTGCTGTGCATCGGCAGCCGGCATGGGCATCGACTCATTCCGTGGATTTCTCTTCATGATGATGTGATGATCAAATACGAGGCGGGGGGAAGAAGAAGGGAGGGGGGTCTGGGGGTCTGGGGAGCTTCGAGGTCCGACGTCGTCCAGGGGGATCACGAGATCGTTTTGATACATATTTTGGATAGAGAGATAAAGCCGGAGTTTTGCCTTATGCATTTATAGGGGTATGCAGTTAGCCCATCTCTAATGCTTATATCGCTTCCGGGCGATTTCTCTCTTCGCCGCTCCAGCTTCAGCTCGTCAATCTATCATTGATCTTTCTGCATCACTCCATCTCCAGGACCCCCCAATAGCAATCCGGCACGGGCGGGCCAGACCGTGCCTTGTGAGACTACCTACTCGCGTATGCAGAGCTGTTTGGACTGTGTCATCCGAAGGGGATATCGCCGAGCACCAGGCTGGAGACTTGCTGCATCCGTCTGTTCGCTTCAAAGTCCAGCCCATCCCGTTGCTAAGTCTTAGGTGCATAAGTATCATGGCGATTGCATCATTTTCAGGATACTCACATTTGCAGATGCCGCCAGCTTCTTGAGAACAGACTCCGAGAACCAGAAACAGAGAGGAGAAGAGAGAGAGAGAGAGAACGAGAGAGCGAAAGCCACCGATTCGTCCTTCTCCTCCTGCTCTTTGTTTTCTCACACCCTCCCATCTAGCTCCTGGCACCCGGCCTCATACTTGCATAATCTTCTCCTGTCCTTCGAGGACCAGCGATGTCGTCACCAGCCCCTGCAGCCGCGTCGCCGCGTGAGCTGGAACACAAGTCGCCGCTGGCGGCTGGTGGAACCACCCCGGGCGTCACCGAGGAGGTGGAGGATGGCACCACAGGAGCTGAACCAGCGGCAGCAGCAGCAGCAGCAGCAGCAGCGGATGCGACCACGACCGCCCCCGACGATGACAATGAATCCGAGACTTCAGCAGAGGAAGGGGAAACCGACGATTCCCAAGCCGCCGCCGACTCGCCCTACGGACCCGACACAGATGCCGACGCCGCGGCCCCTCCCCTGCCGAGCGAGTCAGTGCCTGGCCACAACGGCCCGCCGCTCCCGAACGAGGCGGTGCCCGCAGCGGGGGACGACGGCTGGGACTGCCAGTGGGACGCGAACACGCAGGCCTGGTTCTTCTACAACCGCTTCACGGGCCAGACGCAGTGGGAGAACCCCAGAGTGCCCGCCACGGCCGCGGGCGTGACCGGTGCTCCTGGCGGCGCCGGCGGTGCAAGCAGCAGCAGCGTGCCACAGCCGCCCGAACACGAGAAGCCTGCGGCGGGGGGTTACAATCCGGCCATCCATGGCGATTACGACCCCAACGCGTGGTACGCCCAGGGCGACCAACACGAGGACGACGAGTACGCCGCCGCCGCCGCCGCCGCCGTCGCTGCTGCGGGAGGCGCATCCTGGATTGACCCTGCGACGGGCGCGTACGCGGCGACGGCGGGCTTCAATCGCTTCCACGGCGGGTTCCAGGCGGGCGACGCAGGGCCCGAGAGGCACTCGGACGAGGCGAAAGCGCGGCGGCAGATGAACACGTACTTTGATGTCGATGCCGCCGCGAACGCGCACGGCGGGCGTAGTCTGAAGGCGGAGCGGAGTAACAAGAAGCCCACCAAGAGCGAGCTCAAGGCGTTCAAGGAGAAGAGGAGGGCTCGGAAAGAGGAGAAGCGGCGCGCCTGGCTGAGAGACTGAGGCGGTCTAATTATTGTTTTTTTTTTTTGCATCTCTTTCCGTTGATGGGAGCTTGCGGGCACGTACATATAGAGGCGATGGTGTATATTAAACAGTCACAGGTACTAAAAATGTCTACATTCGTTTTGATATTGATATGTGATGTGATTTGGCTGGGATCATTGCGTTCTTGTTCTTACTCGATATTCGGCGTGAAATCATTCCGGTCTGGAAGCTCCTTTGCCCAATTCAGGGCTTCATCAGGCAGATTCATGAGGTCGCAGAGATGGTGAAAATATTGATGTCTTTCCAAGATACCTTTGTTCTATATGGCGATGTAGATCTCTTCACTCGTCCTCGTCCTCGTCTTCATCGTCCTCCAGTACCATCTCCAAATGCACGCTATCATCGTCATCGTCGGAATCCTCATCCATTGCCCCCTCCGCGGGTGCGGGAATGATGCTCGGCAGCTCGGCGACTCGCGCGGGCTCCTGAGATTGCTCCAATTCTTGTCTCTTGGTAGGCTGTGCGGGATCCGCGCTCTCCGAGTGCTTCCGCTTGCCGAGGGGAGACGACTCCCGCTGCGGGTTGGCATCGAACGGGTTCACCTGGATGGGCAGCTCGACCTTTGCCTGGCCCGTCACCAAGAGCCCGCCATTGTGCTTCTCTGCTCCTTGCCGGCCATCTGCCCCGTTGCCCTCCTCTGCCTCCTCCTCCGCCTCTTCCTTGCTTTCTGAGCTCGACCCCTGCTCCTCCTCTGCGTCCTGCAGCTCGATGTCCTCCCCGAGAGAGGCGAACAAGTCGCCGCTGCCGCCGTTGCCCAGGCCGGCGGTGCGCAGATTGCTGCGTAGGACCTCGAGGGCCTGGTCGTGCGGGAACTGGCGCGTCAGGTGCGGCAGGATGGACGGGTACATGCGCCCGCGCTGGTCCTTGTACGGGCTCAGCACGCTGGCGAGCATGGCGTCGCGGTTGCGTGTCAGGATAGCCGTCTTGTCGAGGAGGCCGCGGATGATGGGCTTGAGGCTGGGTTGGGGCAGGTGCGCGAGGAGCACGGGGAGGAGGTCCCTCGCGGCGGCGGCGTGGTCGGCGTCGAGTGCCGCGCGGGTGCTTGCCGGCGCGGAGGATGAGGCACCGGCTTGCGGCTTGAGGAAGAGGTCCGTGTTGACGGCGGCGGTGCTGCTCTTCTTGGCGTCCTTGCCGGTGGCGGCTTGGCTGGGCTTGTCGGGGATCTCGAGGACGCCGGCGTGCTGCTGGAGGTCACGGCAGCAGGCTGCGAGGAGGGGCTCGAGCATGTCGATGGAGGTCTTGGAGAGGGTCGGCCCGGCGAGCCGCAGCGTAGCGCTGAGCACGGCGTAGCCGGCCGCGCGGACGCGGGGGAGGGCGATGCCGGACTTGAAGATGCGGACGAGGTGGTCGAGGATCTCGGGGACGAGGGGCAGCATGTGGCGCTCGAGGCGGGCGAGCAGGGCGGCGACGAGCCGCGTGGCCGCGATGTGGATCTCGGGCATCGCGCTCCAAAGCTCGTCCTTCTCGTCGCGCCCGATGGCGGGGTTGGTCTCGACGGACTGCTCCCAGCTCTGCGACCGGGAGAGCCTGGCGATCAGGCACACCCTGGCGACGGTCTCCATGACGCGGCCGAGGGGGATGGCGACGGCGGATTTCGTGGGGCAGGCGAGGACCGCGGCCAGATAGTCGAAGATGCCGATCAGCCGGGATGCTCCGGCCTCGAGCCCGGACCAGGGGGGGAGCTTGTCGGCGGAGGAGTCGTCGCCGCCGCGCGGCTCGCGCTCGAGGTCGACGCCGGGCCGGCCGCGCCCGCTCTCGGCGGCCCAGGCCTCGTCGACGCCGCGGAAGACCTGGTCGGCGGTGGCGTGGAACTCGGAGAGGAGGTCGTCGAGCAGCTTGGCCCACTCATCGCTGCCGCTGGACTTGGCGGCGACGTGGTGGAGGGATGCGGCGAGGCGGCGCGAGGCGGCCTGCAGGGGCTGCGGCACGGCGGATCTGTCGGAGGGGGTCGGCGCGAGGAAGCCCCTAACGGCGTTCTTGATCTGCGAGCCGAAGGGCCGGAATGTCGTCGAGTACAGGGGGATGAGGGTGGTGAAGGACTCGCAGATGGTCTCGAGGAGAGTCGAGGCCGCTGGCAGAGGTAGGGGCTGTGAGGAGGAGGAGGAGGAGGAGGAGGAGGCGACGACGGCCTTTGGCTTGATGAGCTGCAGGCAGGCCGTGATGTAGGCCGGGAGGGTGGGCGTTGCGATCTCCCGGACGAGCGTCTGGTACGACTGAACCAGGAGGTAGATCTTGGTGAGTGTCACGACCGCTAGCTCCTTGGACGCAACGGGGTCGGCTTTCTGCGAAGTGTGTCAGTGTATCTGAGGGCATGACATGAAGATGATGACGGAAATGGGAGGGGAGGGGGGGCTTACCTGGACAATAGAGAGGAGTCCGCGGACCCAGGGCTCCGCGCCCCGGAGGGTCTCCCAGCCGCCAACGTCAACGGCCGCCTTGATAAGGCCGATGGCGACGAACCTGCCCTCGCGGCTGCGGCCGTTGAGGAGCGTGGTGATGCTCGTCCTGAGCTTGTGGATGTGCAATGCTGCCTGGGAGGCGTCGGCCTTTAGTTTCTGGTCCTGGGGGGCGGATAGGGCGTCTCTGCAGTTGAGCACGTGGCGGATGAGGCAGGGCAGGGAGTGTGGCAGCTGGGCTGGCGGGATGGACGTGAGCTTGCGGCAGAGGACCTTGAGGTCCGGGGGCAATTGGTTCGACATGGCGATGCTTTGAATCGTGGCGGTTGATGAGAAGGCCGAGATGTGTCTGTAATACCAAATGGATGCTGAAGTCGAGGGAGGAGGGCAGGCTCTATGTATGAAGGTTCAAGAATGAGAGAATCAATGAGATGTCATGATCCAACTTTGACGACAATCCTCGATATGTCTGGTATATGTAGGTCATGAGAGCTTCAACATGAAGCCATCGCGAGTTGACTATCTTTGATTTTTCTTTGATTTTATTGTTTTTTTTTTTTTTTTTTTTTTGAGAACATCAAAGGGTACAAGCACCTCGAGGTGCCTCCATGCAGATGCCCCGCCTGAATTCGCACATGGCGGGCCGCCTGGAATTCGAGCTTCCAGCGGGTAACTATAAGCGCTGCAGCCACTGAGAGCCCCTGGACCCATCCGCTACCCGCACAGTGCCTGCTTGATTGAAGCTGCCGTGCCCCTGAGCGGAGCCAAAGGAGTACCTCTCGTTATGTCTCGTACTCGTATACAGCTCCAGGGTAGCTCGTGCGGATCATGTGATTTCAATGCTGTCTTATGTAATCCGCGATCGGGGGGCGGCAACGCGGCAGGAGCATAGGGGCAGTGGGGTGTTCCTGCCTCCCTGGGCTTACGGAGTATTATTCTCGCAATTAATTCTTGCGATTTAATTTCTGGCTGACTCGAGACCCTTTTTCGGCATGGATTGACCCATCCTGACCCATCCTGACCCATCTTGATCCTGGATCCAATGGATTGTCCATGACTGGTCTGGCAGCTCGACCTCATGCATGCTGCATCGTCGCGCTGGTGGGCTGGCTGGACTTCCGTGCGTTGACATCTCCGTGTACGAGTACGAGTACCGTGCAGGACGGACACCAATCTTGCCATCGACGTGCTCTTCTCGCCAGAGCTTCAACCTCTTTACCGACCTTTGCTCTTCCTCGCCCTGAGCCTATACTCCATTCATCAATCCATCGCCGGTGGCAATCATCCTCGAATACCCTCTTGCCAGCCGTCACGATCCCCTGACGAACGAGCCTTCGACTACGCCATGCGCTGGGAGCTTCAAGACTGCTAGCCGCTGTCACGATCCAGACCCCCTGAGCGAGTCGCGACAATGACTGTGAGCTTCGACGGACCACCACAATGAACAAACAACAATTGACAGGGCTAACTCTCTCTCTCTCTCTCTCTCTTTCTCTCTCTCCCTGTCGTGTGCTTCAGGCCAAAGGAGCCCGTTATGTCGAACAGCTCGACGACGCCCGCTGCGAGGGCGCCTGGGCTGAACTGCCGGAACTCGCCCGGAAGGTCCGGAAGCACATGCCGGGACGAGAATGTGCGCCGATCGCGACCTGCACTCTGCCCTGCACTTTGAGAGTCTCAATTGACACGCCTCCTTGTTCATTCTAGGCATCGTGTTGACCGCCGAGGCCGAAAGCGCCATCGCTCAGGCCACCACCGGCAGCTCCCGCCCGTCGCCTTCTGCCAGTACCCGAAACCTCGACATCGCCAACAGAGTTCCGAAACTCGAATCCGTCATCGAAAGCGAATCCTCCTTCCCCGAAGATAGATATCAGGCCCAGGTCTGCCTGGGATGGCTGCATTGGGTCGTCGGAGAGTACGAGCGGGCCATGAGCCGGCTGCCCGCGGGCGGATCTGACGAGATCGAGGGCCCGACCACGGAATGGACGACCGTCTGCACCCTCAAGGCCGCCTACCTGAGGGCCAACATCTACATGAGGGATGGACAGAGATCGCAGGCCCTCGCGGCGCTGCAGGCTGCGCAGCCCTCACTGGCCCGCGTGTGGAGCGGCCAGGCGATCCGAAAGCAGCTCAGGTACTGGTCTGAGCTGCTCCTCACCGAGCATTGCATGCTCGCCAGCGAGGCCCTGCACAGCAACGAGACGGGTGTCGACAACCCCGACTCGATTGCCTGCTTCCGATCGTGGTCGAGATACTGGGAGGTCATGTCCGCTCCGGTCACCGGCGGTTTCGGATTCAAGGGATCCGTTCCTCGGAGGAGGATATGGAACGAGTATTACTTGGTCCTGTCCCGAATTCTGGAAAATGACCTGCCCTTTGGCACCGAGAACGTCGGCACCGATCTCTCCGGCCGAAGTCAGCTCAGGGTCGAGCTCCGGCGCGCCGAGTCCGCCTACCAGGCGCTCCTCCTCCACGAGACGACCTTCCCCCGCGCCGACGAGGAGCGCACAGAGATTGAGGCCTTCATCAAGCAGGTCATGACCAACTGGACAATCCTGTGCGGGCGCGGGTGGAGCGAGCGGGATCTCGGCCACGGTGGGCGCCAAGCCATCAGTCGCGGCGTCCTCGACATCCTGTACGGCGCCGCGACGAGGACCTACCACTCGACCTCCATCCTGCGATCCCTCTTCATCGTCCACCTCGCTGTCGCCGATTTTGACCTCGCCTTCAAGGCCCTCGACTCCTACCTCGAGATCGTGAAAAAGGGCAGGGCGAGAGTGGAGAAGACGGGGCACCCGGAACCGAGCCTAGACGATGAGGCAACCGTCATCGAGACCACAGCCCAGGCCGTCTTGGCCCTCTGTCGATACGGCCATTTTGAGGCTGCCGAGAAGGCAAGGCAGCTCGCGGGAGAGCTGGAGGAGTGGCTCGCCAAGCTGCCCCAGACCCGATCGCAAGACCATGGCACGCCGCCCAGGATCGAGACTGAGCCGGAGCACGAGGGGCGCTCAAACGTGCCCCCGCAGACCATCGCACTCGCCTGGCAAGCGGCCGGCTTGGCCCATGCCAACTGGTCTCGAAAGACCTCCGACGCCGGGGGCAGGGGCGACATCCAGGCCAAGGCCATTCGATGCCTTCGGCGATCACTGGCCCCGGAATTCGGCCGGTCCAAGGACGTCAGGAGCTTCTTCAGTCTCGGGCTTCTGCTCGCCGAGCGGAGAGAGCTGGTGGCGGCCATTGAGATCGTCCGGACCTCCCTCATCGCCAGCCACGGGTACGAAGAGGATTACAACCTGTTCTACGGCCCGTACTGGCTGGAGCGATCGCTCATGCCCATGTGGCACCTCTTGGCGCTGCTCCTGACCGCCAGGCAGGACTACATCATGGCGTCCAAGGCCTGCGAGGGCGTCTTCGAGCAGTTCAAGGACCCGACGGTGCTGTTCGGCAAGGCGGACGGCAGCTTCCGGAGCGAGCATCTCAATGACATGAGCGGGGGCGCTGAGGGCGGGCGGGGCCTCGTGGACGAGATGGACGACCTGGAGAAGGAGGGCATCCTCGACGTCAAGATGACCCAGCTCGCCCTGGTGGAGCTCCTCGAGGGGCCGGACGTGGCTGTCAGCGCGAGTTATGATCTGCTGACACTCTTCGCGAGGCTCTTCGGGCCCACGGATGTCGAGCCGAGGATGCGCCCCCCCGTGGTTCACGAGCCTCCCAAGACTTCCGCCACCTTGCGCACCATCAGGGTCGGCATCTTTGGCTCCCATCGGCTGCGGCCGGGGACGAGGCAGCAGGCTGCGCTCACCGTCGACGACAAGCAAGTCTCCAACATGCCGGCCAGGCCTGCCACGTCGCACGCTCCCCAGGCCAGCGCATCCCCCACCCTTCAGGTCGGCGGAGATGGGGCCCAGGGAGACGACGATCCTACCCGATCGCGCAGCGAGAGCGTGGGACAGCCGAGGCACAGGAGCGAGTCCAGGAGACGCAACAGCCTGAGGAAGAAGCAGCCGCCCCAGCGGAACCCCAGCCGGCAGAGGTCCTCGAGCGCGGGCGGCGTCTCCCATCACGTGGTGGATGGGGAGGGGCCCACGGCCGGTCAAACCCACGACTTCTTCTCGTCCGGGGGACGGCGGCTGCAGTCACGCATCGCGAGCCAGCGGGGCAACACGCTCTCGTCGCTGTCCTCGTACCTCTCCGGCAGCTCCAGGCCGACGGACATCTCGGATCTCACCGCCGACGCAACGCTTGCGCTGCCGTGCCTGTTTCCCATAGTGTCAGTGCCCCAGGACAAGGGGCGATACCAGCGGCTGTCGATCCTGGTCAAGGTCTGGCTCATGATCGGCGGGTTCTACCGCCGAGCGGGCGCGGTGGACGATTGTCAGGAGGCCATCTTCGAGGCCCAGAAGCTGGTCGAATCGATCGAGAAGGAGCTCTGTAAGGGAGAGCACGAGGGCTCAGGCGGGGCCGGCAAGCCGTCGGCCTGGGCCGAAAGGAAGAGCATCGATGAGCTGTGGGCTGATGTTCATTGCGAAGTGAGTATTACTTTTTCATCCATCCACAGACGGACTCTACTGACCCCTGTTTTTTTTTCCCTTCTTCTCTAGTTGGGTCATCTTTCCTTGGCGAGGCAGAACCCGTACATGGCCAGGGTTCAGTTTGAATCTGCCTTGACGCGATTCCCCGATCACCCGGCATCCATTGTCGGATTATCCGAGATCCTACTGGACATCTACAGCGAGAAGCTCCTCCCCACGCCGGCCATCCCGCCGCTGGATGGCCAGACGGAGCCCCACGACACCAAGAGCTACATTTACTCGGACACGTATTCGGAGAAGCCCGAGGTCAAGTCACTCCCCTGCACGCCGCTGGGCCTGGGCTCCGAGCTCTCGGCACACGAGCCCTCGGCCGACAAGAACGACGAAGCCGAGTCCAAGGACGACGAGACGGACAACTCGGCCGACGAGGACGAGAACCGGCTGCCCACGCCGTACAAGGCGACGCGCCTGCCCCTGATGGACCGACTGGCTGCGCGCGACCGCGCGAACACGCTCCTTTCCGGGCTCACGCGCCTCGGCACGGGCTGGGCCTACTCGGACGCGTGGTTCGCACTGGCACGGGCGCACGAGGAGAACGGACAGGTGGAGAAGGCCAAGGAGGTGCTCTGGTGGTGCGTGGAGCTGGAGGAGGCACGGGGCATACGCGACTGGCGATCGCTCGCCGGGGGAGGGTACGTGCTCTAGCCGCAGGGAACCGACACCACGGCATCTATAGGAGGAAAGAAAAAAAAAAGAAGGGAAGCGGTATACACGGATATGACGAGGATGAGTCACAACCCTCATGATTGCTTTTTCGGAACTGCTGATTGATATTGGACCTGCTTGATGGAGGTGTAAATGGGGGGGGGGGAAGGGGGGAGGGAGAAAAAAGGAGGATCACGAGCAAGGCATACACGATGTAATTTTTTTTAATTCTTTCCTTGTTTCCTCAGGGAGCATTGAGCGCTTAGTCTCTGAGGAGGCTTTTTAGATTCGGGCGACGGCAGGATTTAGTCAATGGACGTAGACGAATACGATTTACAATTCACAACCTGTACGGACTTTTCATTTCTATGATCCCCCCATCTAGGTAGTTCTATGAGATTGATATCAGTGAAGCCAGCAAATAACTCCGCTAGTACAAAGGAAAGGGGCCAAGTAGGCCAACATCGGCTCAAAGTAAACAAAAAAAAAGGGGGGGGGGGAGGGACATATCAAAACAACCCCCAAACACGCTCTCCATATCCACGATCGACTCTTGTCCACCATTTGAAAGACTTTTGCCCACCCATTACCCCTCCCACCTCCCCCCCCCCGGACAATTACCACAATTACGAGGAATACCTACTCGACACCCGTCCCGAGCCATCCCTCTCATCGTCAGACATGGTCTTTTCGCCCCCCGCGCCCACCTTGCCAAACACCAGGCCCGGATGGCCCAGACACAGCGCCGCGGCCGCGAGCGCAACAACGGCGCTCTCGAGCACGATGAAGGGCACCTCCTCAGCGATGAGCTTTCCGGCGTAGCCGTCCTTGAGCTCGGCGACGCGGAAGACGCAGCGGGCGAGGATGAGCAGCGAGGAGCCCGCGAGGCCGGCGACGAAGAGCCGGAGGCGAGGCGGGGGCGGTCTCACGGCCGACGGGTCTGGGTCGTTTTCGGACTGAGGATGGGACTGGGGGTGCTGGGGGTGGGAGTAGGCCTTGGAGCGGGACTGCGGGTGCAGGAAGTAGCGCAGCATGACGTCCGCGTAGAGGGCGATGAAGATGACGAGGACGGCGACCTGGAGGGCGAGGCCGGCCATGGAGATCTGCTCGCCGGCGGCGCCGCCGTTGTTGCTGGAGGACATGGCGCCGCCGGCGGCCTGGAGGACGAGGCAGATGATGTCGGCGGGGAGGAAGATGTAGTAGAAGAGGCGCGGGGGGAAGCGGGCGAGGGAGGGCCCGAGGTGGTCGATTGTGTTGGAGATTGTGACGTATATGCTTGCAGTGAAGAAGACGGGGGCGACGGTGAGGCAGACTGTGTGTGTGTGATGGAACGATGGGGGAATTCCAATGACTCGGGGGGTCAGCCGAGGTTCCGCAAAAAGATGGGGAGCTCTACAGGTACCGAGGGGAGGGTAAAAAAACTCACCAATCTGGATCATGAAGGCGGAGAAGCCGAAGGGGTTGCGCCAAAGCAGCGCGCGGCCGACGTAGCCGATGATCTCGGTCGTGCAGCCGAGCAGCATGCCGATGGTGAACCCCCAGGTGCGCCAGCGGGCGCCGAGGTAGGCGTGCGCGAGGCCGACGAGGGCGAAGAGCGCGGCGAAGAGGATGTTGGCGGCGAGGGAGGGGCGGTAGCCGTAGATGGACCACTCGACGGGGCAGAGGGCGAGGGAGCAGTCGTTGTCTGCGCCGATGGCGACGATGCCGGGCGGGGCGTGGATCTTGGGCATGATGGATTCGTAGGGATGGGGATGGGGAGATGGAAGCCCGTGGATGCGTGGGATGTGGGATGCGGACTGTTGTGGTGCAGTAGATACTGAGAGGGAGGGAGGGATGATGGATGATGGATGATGGATGATGGATGTGGAGTGTGAGTGTGCCGATGAGGAGGGGGACGGAGGATATATCGTGGCATCTGCAGTGATTGTATTCTTCATTATTTAGATCTCGTCAAGAAGCATTAGTAGTGGATGATGATGGTGCTGGATGTCGCAGTCCATGACGAGACGGCAATCCAGCGCTTCCAGGCGGGGCTCCGTGTAAGTCGCAAAGCCCCCGCCCCCTCCTCCCCCCTCAAAGCTGACGTCTCTCCGGTAAGAGTGAAACAGAAAAGAGGCTCTTCTGGGTCCAGAGAATATGGAGAGACATGCATGGGGGCTGTGTTGACTGCAGAGGCCAGAGGCCAGAAGCCAACGCGCATCGAAGCCCGTCGTGCACAGCCCAAGGCTCGGTGGTCGGCTCGGACACGGCTCCGTGAGCCCCTCGTCGGCCCGCTCCGCTCCGCGCCGGGGCGTGTGGCATCGTCACTCCCTCCCTCAGCCTCGACCCGACGGAGCGCTCCATCCATCGATGCTACATCAATACATACATACGATGCTTCCCTTACTCGTACTCGTATGTACGTATGTATGTATGTACGAATGTATGTATATATGTGTGTATGTATGCATGTGAATGTTTCTAAAAAAAAAAAAAAAAAAAGTAGGAAAATAGAGAGGCCCAACCGCATATGCAGAATGGAGTCGGGTCTTGGAGGAATCCCGTCTCCGTGATCCAATGCGCTTCTATTCGCCAGAGTCCACATCATTGCGCCTCATATCGACCAACACGGAGTGAGCCCGGCCTTGCAGCGCGGCTGTACATATTGTTCTCCATGTACGAGGCATCAGTGTATCTACTTCGTATTGATGTATGCTGATCCACGATGAATCCATCCGTCCATCATATACCAATGCCACACCTCCGCCACGTACCGGAATCCTCCCGTCTGGCTCCTGGATTCTCTCCGCACTCCCTCCCACCTCTATTTTTTCATGATTTGATTTTTTAATTTGTTTCTTTTGATTTTTTTTTTATTTTCACTTATTTCGAATGCCGGGCGTCATCCAGCCGGGGCTCCGACCCTAACCCTGAGATTCATCATGCCAACCCTAACCCTAGCCCCTGACTTCTCCTCCCGACTTCACACCCAACAACAACAACAACAACAACCCTCCCTCTCCGTCCAGTGCCGGAGTCCATACGGAGATCTCCGTCACAGTACTTAGTACTCTGTACTCCGTACGAGTATTTCGAAACGTGCAGAGGCCTCGATTCATGTGCAACCTCCCGCCCATACCGGTACTGGTATAGAGACACAGCGCCTACAGAGAACGCGCCGCACTGTCCATCCGTACCCACGGAGTATGAGTACGAGTATGAGTAGGAGGAGTATGAGTACCTGTACTCGTACGAGTATGAGCAAAGGTTCTCACAGGCCCGTCCTCCAACAACAAGCTCGAATTAAGGACGTCGGGACCACAGGCAGCTGCACCACCTTCCACTAGCCGCATGAGGTGCAAATCTCCGGTGGCCCGACGTCAAGTCCCGGGTCCCGTCCATGCGCCCAACATCCCGCCGCGAACCTTTGGAACCGCCTTGACGGCTGAGGCGTCTTCAACTTTCTTTCTTCTTTCCTGGCTTCTGACTATACTGGTACAGGGACATTGATACTCTCCGTACTGACGGTACTGACGGTACCAGAAGTCCGTACTCCGTACTGCCCCCTCCATACTACGTGTACTCGTACTGTGATACGGTAAGAACATCAATTTGATGGTATCAGAAAGAAGTACCGCTAGCATCGGGTGTGCGGAGGATGGATTGATGCATGGATGGATCAATCCTTCGCGCTCAACATCCCGCGTCGCGCTCATGGTCCACCAACGCCAGAAACATTGATCAATATGTACCCAAGAGTCCCCACGAGCACAGCACAGCACCAACCAAGACGTTACTCCGTGAAGACCAGCGCTCACAACATAAATACCGTTCTCTCTCTCTCTCTCTCCCTGCCACGAAATAAAGCAAGGAGACTCAAATCAACATTTGCACTCCGTGCCTCCAGCCTGCACGGCTGATACATATGGATGTATCAATGGATCCAGGTGCCGCGTGATGTTGACTCAACGTGCGTGCTCCCCGCCGGTGCTTACCCTGCAGCCTCCGGTTTCAGGGGCGCCCTTTTTGCCTCCCTGATCCTGGCATGGATCTTGATCAATCAGACGTGTCACTTCATCAATTGATGCTTGTGAGATCATCCGTAAACACTACAGGTTCGGGGTAAGGAGTATAGGCATTTGAATATATATACCCATAGGCTTGGCCCTCTAACTAGCATTATATAGGAGCCAACTATAGGCATACCTATAGTTAGTAATAAAATTATTAGATAAGGATAAAATTATTAGATAGAAATATTCTACCTTTATACTTTTAATACCTTATTTTTATATTAAAATTATATCTTTATTAGTTATACTAAAAAGCTTAAATATTATAATAATTTTATAATAGCTAATTAAACTATCTCTTTAAGAGCTATAGCCTTAATCTTAAGATCTTATAATAATATTAAAAAATAATTATAAAAGTATAGCCTACTACTATTACTACCCCTAACTATAAAAGCTACTATTAAAAGATATAATATTTTAAAATATTAAATTAAAAAGGTAATTAAAATGCTTTAAGATAATCTAGCTTTTACTATACCTTTAGGCTAGCCCTTAATCTTTAATAAATATAAAGATAATACTCTTATTACTTTTATATACTAAATATAAAGATCTAGCTTTTTAGCTTAAAAAAGCTAGGTTAAAGATACTATAAATACCCTTTGCTATTACTAAGACCTAAAGGCCCTTTATATTTTTAAAAAATAATATTTATAATAGCTTTAAGCCTACCTATAGCTTTAAGTCTTAGGTATTAAAGCTTTTAAAAAGATCTACTTTACCTTTAAATTTATAAGCCTTAAAGCTATTAAAACCTTCTTTTTTAACCTTTAGATAATTATATAAGATTATAATATTAGCCTATTAAAGTATTAGAATAAAAATAAGTATAGTATATAAATAGGCTCTTTTAAAGAAAGGGTATAGTTTATTATTACTTATATAATCTATTATAAATACCCTTTAGTTCTTAATTTAGGCTCTTATAAGTCCTATACCCTTATTATTACTATTAATATAGCTAGGGCTTTAATAAAGCCTTAGCTTATATTTTAAATAAATCTAATAAAAAATTAAACTAAGATATTAAATTAGAAGATATAATTCTATTATATAAATATAAGCTTTAATAATAGTAAGATTATATTTAAATAGCTTTATAATTTTAATAGATTATTATAAATAGCTTTAATAGCTACTTAAGGGGTTTTATTAATTAATTAGTTTAGCTATAATAAATAGAAAAAAGATCTTTATTTAAAGGAATATAAGCTAAGCCTTTATAAGCCTTAAATTTATTATCTTTTTATTATTAATAGCTTTATAAGGTATATAACCTTTAAATTTATAAAATATTATATTTTTTTAATATCCTTATTACTATTTTCGTCCTATACTTTATATATATTCTTTAGCCCTTTAATATTACTATATTTTAGCCTTTTAAAGCCTTATAATAAAAGATCTTATAAAATACCCTTTAATATAGCTTTATTAGCTTCTTATAGCTTAATTTCCTTCTTTTTTTTAAAAATACTTATAATAAAGGCTTTATAGCCTATAATATTATTAAAGGCTTTAAAAAAATAAAAATTTATCCCCTTATATTTAAATTTATAGTTAAGGTAATTATTAAGTATTAAAAAAAGTAATACTAAGTAATTAACCTAATATATAAATATCTTTTACCTTTTAAGTCTTAATTTTATAATACTTTAGCTATAATAATATACCTTTATAATAAATATTATAATATTTTAAGCTTTTTAACCTACTAAAGCCTTTACTTTATAATATTTATTATAATTAAAGCCTTGGTATTAAAATTAAATATCTTAATATTTATTAAAGATTAAAATTAATAGCTTAAGTAATATAATAATTAGAAAGTTAAAGGGAAGCCTATAAAGCCTAAGGGCTACTTTTATATAAATTTTATTAGCCTTAATAATATTTATTAATAAATAGCTAATAATTTAATTAAAAAAAAAGTAAGTTAATAGTATTAGCTTTAAAGTATTAAAAAGATTATAATAAATTAAATAAAGCTTCTTAAAGCTAAGTATTTTAAAAATAAAAGGTAAGAGATTAATAAAAAGATAAAGGTTTTAAATTTTAACTAATAGCTTAAATATATTAAAAAGGCTAACTTATATTTTAATATATTAACTTCTTATATTAAATTTAAATACCTTTTTAAAAAAAAGAACTTTATATTTAATATTAATTATAATCTACTTTTTTATAAGGCTATTAAAAAGGTATCAGGTGACCAAGTGTCAGAAGCATAGGCCTAGCGGTTCAACATTAAACTAATATTAAATAGCCTATAAAGGAATAGTAAACTATATATAAGAGCGGTTCTTTAGGAATTTAAAAAAAGGCTAAAGATTAATATTTTATTATATATACCCCTACCTTTAACTTACCTAGTCTTTACTATAATATCTCTTAGTAATACTTACTATAACCTTTTTATAAACTATCTTTAACCTTATATTATACTTTATTACTTTCCTTTTTACTTAATCTTTAATAATTTAATCTCTTTTTCTTTTTTCCCTTTTTAAGGTAAGGCAGATTATTAGAAAGTAATATAAGTAATAAAAAGTTTATTTAAAGTAACTATAATCTCCTATAAAGATAACTTAAAGATACTTTAAATTTAAAATATAAAAGGTTTATAAAATAATTAGGATAATAACTCTTAGACCTAGGGGCACTCTTAAGATTAGGTTTTAAAAATATAAACCTAAGAAATAGCCCTAAACCTTAGTAGCCTTACTAAAAAAGAGCTAAATACTTATATTTAGGTTACCTTATAAAAGATATAATTTTAATAAAAAAGAGAATATTTAGCTATATTTTATTAAAGGAAAGTACTTATTTTAAATACTTCCCTAACCTTATTAATATAAAATAAACTATTAACTAATAAATAACTAAAAAGCAAGTTAGCTTTAAGGCTTAATCTCCTCTTAATCCCTTAGTATAAGAGAAAAATGTATACTAATTTCTAATCCTTCCTTATAATCCTAAAAACTTATTTTTATATTTAGCCTAAAACCTTTAAAAAAGAAACTATATAAGTTCTTTATATAGTTACTGCCCTTTTACTATAAATTTAATAAAAATAAAAAATATATCTTATAATTAGCTTTAATAGTAAAATTATAAAGGTTACCTTTAAAAAATTTAAGTAATAGCTTAAAAATAATATTAATAATAGCTTTACTAAATACCTTAATATAAGCACTAGGCTTATTAGTACTTTATAAAGGCTTTATTAGAAGTTTATAATATTTTTAAAGTATTATAAAAATATTAAGGCAGAGCTTTTAAAACCCTTACTATCCTTTTACTAAGTTTATAACTTTTTACTTTAACTTTACCCTAAACTCTAAAACTAAATACTTTATAATAAAGTCCTAGTAAATTAGGTAAAGATAAAAAAAGCTAAAATTATTATTAAAACTATTATTAATAAAAAAACTAATTTAAAGCTACTAATAATATATAATTAAAATTAAAAGTAGCTACTAATATTAATAATAAATAATTAGTAATATAATAATAATATTACTAACTTACTAGGCCCTTATAACTATTTATAAAAGCTAGTAATATATTTTAAATATTAGAACTTAGGTTATTATAAGTTAAAGTATAGTGCCCTTAACTATAAAAAATACTTAGTATTATTATATACTATAGAGTTCTATAGCTAACCTTTATACTAATAGAATAAAAGGTTAGGCCTTATAGACCTATTATAAGCTTATAATAATATAAATAAGGAACCTTTAAGTAAGCCTAACTAAGGATAAAAGTATATAAACCCTAAAGCTATTATAATTAGGCTAATATATATCTAGTTTAATAGTAAATAGATTACTTTAAAAGTACTCTTTAACTTAAAAAGTAAATTAAATCTTATTAGTAAGAAGGTTATAGAAAATATACCCTTACTCTTAAGTCCTTATATTAATATTATTATAAGGAACTTCCCTTTTAAGGTCTTTAAAAGAATTATAAAGCTATTTAAAATAATAAATAACTAAAGAATTATAAAAAAGTATTTATTAAACTATATAATTATAAATATTAAGAAAGATATAATTTTAAGGATACCTTAGTTTAAGAAAATAGCCCCTTATATTTATTAGGAATATAATAAATAGAATTACCTATTATTAAAAAAAAGTCTTTTATTAGTCCTTACTCCTTTAAAGCTAGTTTACTTTATAAGGTTTTATAAAATACTAAGGATTATTACTATTTTAAACTTATCTAACTAAAAAAAGTAAGAGAAATTTATTAAAAAAACTATACTAATATTACCTTTAAAATATACTAAGTATTTAAAGGTTTTTAATAAAAAGAAAGTAACTAAGCCTAAATAATTAATAAAGTATATATATATAATTAACCTTATTAAAGGACTAATAATACTTTAAGGATTTATTTATATACTTATAAATATAGAACTATAAGTTTTATATAAATATCTCTAAGATATTATAAATAAAGGATAGATCTAAAGATTAATAAGCCCTTATAATACCTTAATATTATTTATTTTAAAGAAAGGGAGAAAGCTATAACTTTATATTAACTATTAAATATTAAACTAAATTACTTATAAAAATAAGATACCCTTACCTTTAATCTTTAAGATCTTAGATTAACTATAAAAAGTAATAGTCTTTATTAAGCTAGATTTAAAGGATATATATTATTAGATATATATTTATAAAAGAGATAAGTAAAAGATAGTATTTTAATATAAATATAAGCACTTTAAGTACTATATAATACCCTTTAGCCTAATAAATACCTTAGTAATCTTTTAAAAATATATTAATAATATACTATATAAATTAATTAATTATATCTATATTATCTATCTAAATAATATCCTAATTTATAATAAGGATTATATTACTTATATACTTTATATTTATAAAGTCTTTAAAAGACTTTAAACTAAGGGCCTTTTTATAAATCTATTAAAATATAAATTTAAAGTTAATATTATATTATACCTTAGCTTTATAATATCTTTAAAGAGAATTTAGATAAAGAAAGATAAAGTAAAGGCTATTATAAAGTAGCTATAATTAAAGAGTATATATAATATAATATTATTTTTAGAATTTATAGGATTTTATTAATAATTTATTTAAAACTATAGTAAGATTATAGCCCTATTAATAAATATTCTAAAAGGAGGTAAATAAGGCGCTATCTAGCTAAGTCCTAGTAAACTTATAGTATTTAAGGACCTAAAATAAGCATTCTTTAAAGAACCTATTCTAATATATTTTAACTTAGCTTAACTTATATAAGTTTAGATAAATGTATTATAATTTACTATAAAAGTTATCCTTTTATAAAAGATATAAAGAAATTACTAGTACCTTATAGCCTATCTTTTAAGAAAGCTTATAAAACCTAAGATCTAGTATTTAATATTAAATATAGAAATACTAGTAATCCTTAAAGTATTTATAATATAGCGCTATTACCTTATATATACTAAATAAAAGATCTAGGTTATTATAGATTACTTAAATTATAGCTACCTTATTAGAAAGGTAAAGCTAGCCTTTAAATAAATTATAGCTATAAAAAAGCTATTTTCCTTTAATTTTAGGATTAAGTACTAGCTAGAAAGCGTTAACCTAGTAAATAGTCTCTTAAGAAGACCTAATTATAAGGATAAGGAAGAAAGAAAATTATAATATAGAAGTATACTTCTAGGGTTCCTAGAGTGATTTTATAGTAAGGTAGAATAAGCTTATAAAATAAAGACTAAGCTAAAGGGTAATAAAAGGACTAGAGTAGGACCTTTAGCCCTGCTATAAAGTAAAGAAGTTATTATAAGCTTATATAGTTTATAACTATTAAGTATTCTATTTATTAGATAAAGTATACTTTTAATATAGGTAGCTTATTTTAGGTAAAGGCTTTAGAGGGGTAAACCTAAGAATTCTAAAGAATTAGACTTAGGGTTACCTAAACCTTAAAAGGACTTAGCTATAATATTAAATATAGACCTAATCTCTTTAAAAAAGGCGCTTTTTTATATATAAAAAGAGAATACTTTTTTTAACTTTAATAAAGTTATAAAGGAAGTAAAAGATAATATAAAGGGAGTTTAAAGCTAGGTTAAGGGCTAAGATTAGCTTTTCTATTTCTAAGAAAAGATCTATATTCCCTTTATAATAAAACTTAAAATCCTAATATTATTTTATAATAACCTTATAAATAAGTATTAAGGAGTTAGCTATATATTTATAGAGATTATAAGGTTATATTACTAATATAGCCTAAAAAGAAATATTAAAAAATATATTATTATATATATAAAGTATTAGCTTATAAAGCTAAGATACTATTAACCTTATAGTAAGTTAGTAATATTACTAACCTTAGTAAAGCCTTAAAAAGAAATCTTTATAGATTTTATTATTAACCTTTTAAAGATAAAAGGCTAGTACTATACTTATAATTTAATTTTAATAATTATTAACTAATATACTTAATATACTCTTTATATTTTAACTTATAAGTAAATTACTAATAATAGCCTAGTAAACCTTTTTCTTAATAATATATTTAAGTTTTTTAGAATCCCTACTAAGATTATAATAGATAAAGATTCTATCTTTATAAGTTAGTTCTAGTAAAGATTTTACTATTTTCTTTTAATTAAATAGTAACTTAGTACTACTTTCTATTTATAAACTAATAGCTAAATAAAATAATAGAATTAGTTAATTAAACATTACCTTTAAACCTTTTATATAAAAGACTAAGTTAATTAGGCAGATAACCTTATAATAGTATAGTTTATATATAATAATACTATCTATTTAGCTATTAGTAAGTTACTAATATACCTACTTTTAAAAATCTAATCTTAGTTATTAAAAGAAATATTAGAGTAAGCTATATTATCTAAGGACGCTAAAACCTAAATAAAGGAAATAAGAGCTACTTATAAACTTATAGTAACCTTTATAAAGAAAGCTAAAAAGAGATATTAGAAATAGTATAATAAGAAAAAAAAGAAATCTAACCTTAAGGTTAATAACTAGGTCTTAATCTTAATAAAATACCTAAACCTTTAATAACCTAGTAAAAAGCTTATATAAAAGTATATTAGGCTATATTAAATTAAATATTAAATAGGTATAAATAGCCTAGCTTTTTAGCTTTATTTTCTATTATTAGTTAAGATTTATAATATATTTAATACTATAAACCTTAAACTATTCTATAGCTATAAAAGTAAACTAATAAAGCTAATAGATTACTCTTTTTTTATAAATAAAATATTTAAAATTAAGCAAATATTAAGATATAGGTATAAAGGCTAATAATATTAGTATCTTATTAAATAAAAAGACTATTTAAATAATAATAACTTTTAATATATAAAAAGTAATTTTATAATAACTAACCTAATAAAGAACTATAAAGCAGCGCTTTTAAAGAATAAATATATTAAGGTACTAATAAGGAGCTAAAAAAGGAAAAGAATCTAAAAAAAAAAAAGAAAAGGGAAAAGTAAAAGTAAAATTATTAACTATAACTTATAGGATAATAATAGTTAACCTCCTTATAATACTAATAGATTATAGTTTTATATAAAATATAAAAAAAAAAAAAAAAAAAAAAACTATAATAATATTTCTTTTTTTTTTTTTTTTTCTTTTCTTTCTTTTTTTTCCCTTTCCCCCCTTTATTATTCCTTTACTATAAGTAAATAAAGAAAGCTAGTAAAACCTTAGTATATTTATTATAAAGTTTAGTTATCTTAATAGCTAGTATTCTTATACTTATTTATAAAGTTATTAGTATAAGAAAAAGAAAAAGGATCTATATAGGTAGGTAAAGGCATTAAAAACCACTTTTTATTTTTATTCCTAGAATCTAACTTTATATTAAAGGCCTTAATATTTAGCTATAAAGGTATTAGTAATAGTAATAAAGTAATATTAAACTTATAGTAGACTTATATTATACTTACTTACTTTAACCTTAGTTAGATAATAAAGAAAGTTTATAATATTAATTTAAATAGTTATAAAGGCCTTTTATATAATATTATAATAATAGCTAGTATATTTATTTAACTTTTTAAAGTAAGTAGTATATATTAAGCCCTTATTATAATAGACCTAATAAGTATAAATAAGGTTCTAGATTAAAATTAGCTTTTAAACTTTTAATAAAATAATAAAGGATTTACTAGCTAAGGCTTACTTTTATTATATAAAGACTAAAGCTATAGTATATCCTTATAAAAAGAGCTAATATATAGGTTATAGGACTTATTACTACCTATATAATAAACGCATTTTAAACTCTAGCCTAAAGTAAAGAGTTAGTAAAGGACCTTTATAGCTAAAAGCTAATTATACTTAGATTATTAATATAAGGTAATAAAGGATTATCTAAGGTTAGATCTTATATAATATAGTAGAAAAGATAATAATAGTAAAAGATATAATAGCTAATTATAAATTAGCTTTAAACTCTTAAAAAAAGAGAAGAAAAGTATATAGCTTAGTACTTTTTAAAGGTATAATATTATTATTACTATTAATATTAGGCCTAAAAAAATTAAACTTATTAAAGGTATTAAGAGTTAATAATAAACTATAAAGAGATATATTATTAGGTCTTTAAAAGGGTATAAGAGGTATATTATTAGTAGCTATAGCTATAGCTATTATAATAATATATATAGTAATAATAGCCTAGCTTGCCTTTATAATCTTTTTTTTTTTAAAGGCTTTTAAGGGTATTATAAGAAATAATAAATAGGCTAGGAAAAGAACTAGAAATAATCTATAGGAATTAGTAGAAGCTATAAATACTAAGTAAAAAAGAAAAGAACTTATAAAAAAAGTGATAAAGCTATTATTATAAGCTAGTAAAATAATAAAGATAATAAAGAAGAAAGGAAAATAAAGAAAATAAAAGATAAAAAAGTAGGCGTTTTTTAAGTAAAGGGAGTAGCCTAAGCTTAGTAATATAAGTATAGCCTAAATAAAAAAAAAGTAAAGGTATCTAATTATATTAAAAGGAAAATAAAAAAACTATAATATAAAATTAAAATAGTACTAACTATAATATAAGGTTACTAAGATTATATTAAAGGATTAGTTAGTAATATTAGCTATTTATTTAAATACTAACCTTAAGGATAAGGTTATTAATAGGGGGGTATCTTATTAGGTAACTAAGTATTAGAAGTATAAGCCTAGCAGTTTAATATTAAACTAATATTAAATAGCTTATAAAAGAATAGTAAACTATATATAAAAGCAGTTCCTTAGGAATTTAAGAAAAGGCTAGAGATTAATATTTTATTATATATACCCTTACCTTTAACTTACCTAGTCTCTACTATAATATCTCTTAGCAATACCTACTATAACCTCTTTATAAACTATCTTTAACCTCGCATTATACCCTATCACTCTCCTTCTTACCCAGTCTCTGACAAAAGGCCTTATAAGCCTTAAAACTATTACTTACCTTTAAATTTAATTATAAAGTATTAGTTAATATTATTATATATTAAAACCTATCCCTTAACCCTAAACCTAAGCTATTATAATCTAATTATAAAAAGAGCTACTTTAAAAGCTTAAATAATAAATTTAATAATTTTAAGCTATCTTTTATAGTTAATAATAATAATAATAATCTCTAGCTATTACTACTACTACTATTATTACCCTTAATATTATAAGCCCTAATCTTATAATAGAAATAAATATTAAGTATAATTACCTTTTTAAAGCTTTAAAAAGAGATATCTTATAAAGGAAATAAAGTATAAAAAAGGGTTAAAAATACTAATTAAAAAGGGTATTTTAGATTACCCTTAATACTAAAATAGTACCTAAATACTTATATTTCCTATTATAAATAGCATTATTAAATTTATCTCTCTTTAAGCTTTAAATATATATATAAAAAATAAAAAAAATACCTCTAGCACTATAATACCTTAATTTATATATATTTCCCTATATAATTACTTATTTAATAATTTTATCCTTATATAATAATTTTATCGCTAACTATAGGTATGCCTACAGTTGGCTCCCGCATAACGCTAGTTAGAGGGCCAAGCCTACGGGTACATACTCGTATGTGCACGCTCCCGGGCTCTTCGGAAACCTCCGTAGAGCTCTCGGCTTTGCAAAAGATGGATGGATCCAAAAAGCAATCGTTCATTACTTAGTATGTACAAAAGGGCCCAACAACTGCTCGCTTATTACTCCAAGGAGGAAGTCATGGAAGAGAAAAGCAAGGTAATGAGAAGAATAAACAAAAATAGAATTGCATTTCCAATCCAGTCGGGAACCTGCTCTCGGTCGAGATGCCAGCCCATGAAGCCTTATGCGCCCCACCCAAGAAAAAATAATCAAGTCGGTCAGGCCGTGGAGCTCCAATCATGTCTTTGCCGTCAAAAGTGTAGTCTCATTTCAAAAGGCCTAGCTGATTAAACTGCATACATTGCCAACCGGGCAGCCGAATCAGAGCTTCGGCCGTCGAAAGCCCCTTCGTACCCTGGGGGCCTTGACTCAAAAGCCGTCCACAAGGAGAACAAGCCGGCGCTTAGGCCAGGATGAGGGCGACAACACCGGCAGCGGCGGCCATGATAGCAGAGCCGGAGAAGGAGGAGACGGCACCGCTGAACACGGGGGCACTATTTCGACCGTTAGATTCCACCAATTCTTCTTGTTCCAAAAAAAAAAAAAGAGCGGGGAGAAACTTACCCAGTGGGGACAGGGGGAGAAGGAGGAACAGCAGTGCCGGCGCCGGCAGCAGGAGGAGAGCCACTTCCGGCAGGAGCGGGAGCATCGGCCGCGGGAGCAGGGGTGTTAGGGAAAGGAGGAGCGGGCAGAGGAACAGCGGTCCCGGCGGCGGGAGGAGGAGGAACACCGGTGCCGATGGGGAAGGGAGGAGCCGGGAGAGGCACAGAGGGCTGGCCCGCAGGGGGAGCGCCCGCAGCAGGGGGAGCACCGGTAGCAGGCGAAGCAGGCTCGGCGGGAGGAGCACCAGCAGCCGGGGGAGCACCAGCAGCGGGAGGAGCGTCAGAAGCGGGAGGACCGCCGGCAGCAGGGGCGGGGACCGGGACGGCCGGGGCGGGAGTGCAGGCCGCGCTGACAGTCTGGTACTCGACCGAGGTGAGGACGGTCGTGTAGGTCTTGGTGACGGCCGTGAGGGAGATGATAGGCTGGCAGTCAGACGCGGGGGCGGAGGAGGCGACCGGGGCGGCGGCGTCGGTGCTCGAGGGAGCAGGAGCGCTGCTGGTGTCGATGGTCGGGGCCGGGGCCGGGGCGGCGCTGGTGATGATCGGGATGATGTTGGTGCTGATGGTCGTGGAGCGGGCCGGGCAGTTGGTCACGGTGGAGGCACAGGCAGTGACGGTGACGAGCTCCGTGATGAAGTCGGTGCTCATGACCTGAGCAGAGACCGAGGAGGCCAGGGCGGCGGCAGCAACAGCGAAACGCATCTTGAATGAATTTGGGGGGGGTGTGTTGGTTTTTGTTGTTCCGGATCAACGGCTTAGAATGAAACGAATGGAGTCGAGAAGGAAAAGCTCAAGGCTTCTTTGCGTAAATGGGTGCGTTGGAGAAAAGAATGGACGACCGAAGTCAAAGAGAAAGCTGTGCCTGCTTTGGAGTTTGAGTTGTTGGCTGGAGAGAAAGAAGAGAGGGAGAGAGAAGAGGGACGCCAATGGAAGATGGAGGTCGAGGTATTAATAGCCAGGTCGGCCACATTGGCACAGCGGATGCAGGTCGCTGCCAGGTCCATCTCGCGCGCATCCAAAAGGTCGACGCTGTATCCGTGCCATGTCCCGTCGGTCGATGACCCTCCCCCCCCTGGGAAATTGCGAGCAATGAAGAGCAGGGGGGTGGGCTGGTGGGGAAGCTGGGGAGACACTGTGGATGCGACTTTTGCGCCAGTCACGCACCTCTTCCGACCCTCGACTCCACGGAACCACCGCCTTGTCGACCATCGTCCATGTTGAGAGCATCATGGTTCATGTGCCGTCGTATTTCGTACATACATGGTCTGTGACGGGCAGATGATCCTTCCCCCTTTCTTCTCTCTTCAACCGCCGGAGGCATGTATCGAGTGGTACACAGGTGTGTGCCTGGGATGAAGAGATGGTGTGCGAGTCCAGTAGGCGGGCGGCTGCTTCGCGATGTTGACTCGTACCTGACGGAGTACGAGTACCTGTACGGAGTGCTACTCCGTACGAGTACCTGGAGAGCAACGCGAAGGCCATGATCCGCGCCGCTTTCTGCGATCATCCTTGCTCGTTTCCATATCGAGAGGCGAATGAGTCGTGCTGATTGGTCCCATGCTTCCATCGCTCCCTTGTCCTTGTCTTCGGCGCACAGTGTGTTGGCTGGTCATGTCTTGAGACTCTGCGCTCTGGACTGATGAGACTTGTGAGGGAGGTTGTCCGCCTTCTGTGAGACAGCGCACAGCCATTGATCCGATGTCCCCTTGTGAGATCCATGGGCGCGACGACAGATGCCGCCGCGACTCAACCCTCTGCACTGTACCGGTACTCGGTACTCCGTACGGTAATAGCTTTGCCGTCCGTAGCGCACACTTGTCAGCGAGAGCGGAAGTGAGGTTCCAAGGCCGGATTGATGGATCGCGCAAAAACTTACCTCGACGGGGTTCCTGTACGAGTACTCGTACGAGTAGTATGAGAGGCTGGGCAGGCGGTCTGAATGCTGCTTATCGCCGCCGAAAATTAGGACGGGCTCGGGTCCCTGGTCGGCCATCTCGACCATGCTAGCGCGGCATGGGGCTCATGAGCTTACCTCTAGGCTGTTCTCGAGCGCTTTTCTCTACTGGAAACAGGCCGGGAGGAGTACCCATACTCGCACTCGTACTCGTACCAGCAGCAGCGCGCCGGTCAGGGGCCCCGGGACGGTGAGTCCTGGAAGCGCATGAAGGCATGCATCTGTGAACGGCGACGTTTCATCCGCGCGAATGCAGAACGCGGATCGGTCAAGAGACGATCAATGGCTTGGGAGAGAAGCGGCTGGAAGCGCTAGAGGCGACGATCGGTGGACGAGCAGGAGGTAGAGTGGGGGGGGGGTTTCGGAGGTTGGAGGTCTGAGGTCTGAGGTCTGAGGTCTGAGGTCTTGAGGTTTTTGGCCTGATCAATTGATTCATCCATCGATTGGAAGGGAGGAGACGGGGCACATCGCGCCGTGATTGGCCGGCTGCGCGTGGAAGCCACGACAGGGAAAGGAGGCGTCGATCGTCATTACCTCGCGGGACAGGCACGGAGGGAAAACAGGCAGGAGCGAGTCGGCGCTCTGGGTCACCGCGGGAAGGTCCAATCGTTGAGAGCTTGAAGGCACACTGGATTCGAGAAGATTGAAGACGGCAGGCACGACACAGGATTGATGGCAGACGGCCGGCAGGCACGAGGGACATTGAGGCCACAGGCACGGAGGACAGTGGGTCCTACCTACCAGTGCCCACGAGTACTCCGTGCTCGTCCCTGTACTCGTACCTGATCAGCAAGCATCATCACTGTTGAAGCTTACCACTGGTGCTGCACTTCCAACGTCTTTGGTGGATCCGGCGTCCGGGTTCCGAGCCAGTGGGAAATCGAGCAAGGGGCAAGTCAGGGCCTGGAGGAAGGAGCGCAGCGGTGTCTCTTTCCCCACGGAGACGCTCCCAGATTCCTCCGTCTCGCAGCTCCTCCCGGCCGGGATAACCATCAATCCTGGATCCATCCATCCATCAATCAATGGCCAGGTCGTCCTCCTTGTTCTCCTTGTCCTCACATGCAGGCTTGTCGTCCTCCTTCTCGCCCGTGAACATTGATGGATCCCGGAAATCCATTCAGTCGCCAGTCACGGAGGTCTCCGAAGAAAACAAAGCCAATCAAAACAACCTTGAAGGGAGCTGAACCGGCATCCAGAATGGCTTGGCTGCGGCGTGTCTCGCCATGGCCAGATCGTCCCCCTCCCCCCTTGCTTCTTCTGCGCTTCCCATCAAAAGCAGATATCGGGACAGGGTGTGGGGGGAAGAGAGAAAAGAGCACTCGTTTCAGGGACACAAGCGAGGTTTCGATCTCAATCACAGATCACTGCTTATCCTTGCGCCGCGTCCAAGCATCACCCGGTCAAGACAGGGGACAGTGGGGATCAGGCTTTTCGGACAGCGGACACCTGGTGCGTACCCAAAATCATATGAGTTGTTTGTGCATGTGCTAATTTGTGCGAAGCACCAAAGGATCACGGAGCGACAGCTCGAGTACCGGGAACAGTGCGGAGTAAATGCCTGGATGGGCATGTGCGAGTCTTGGGATGATTTGAGGAGCTGCTCCGTGCAAATCAGAGGCCCGCGCTCGCCCATCCTATTTTCTCTCCCTGTCGGCTCCGTGCTCGTTTTCGCACAAAGCGTCTGATTCTGCCCAGCGGGCAATATTACCTGGAACTCTACCGAGGAGCATCGAGCGAAGCAAAAATAGCCACTGGCCATCCAACACGTCCCAGAGAGGTGCTCTCTGCCGAAGGCTTCACTTCGGAGCCCACGAATGAAGGATCGAAAAGGGGGCCACACGGAAGAGAAAGGGGGGCCGCATGGGACCGCAAACAATAGATCCCCACACAGTCGATCTATTCGGACAACGCAGCAGCCGGTTCCTGCATTAGTGCAGTGGTGGCGCCGGGGGGGACGGATCTTGAGCTCTTGATGCACCAAGCAGGACAGGTGCAGATTATCAGCACGCAAGGCCGGCCACGGAGTAACCGCCAGAGACGCATCCTCCTGGGCAATTTCGAAATCACAGGCTCCTAGCAGGCTCTCTCCTGTGAGTTGCCGTGATGAGGGCAAAAATCACTCTTGCATCCATGACGATGCAAATGAGGGTATGGGGCGTATGAGGAATGACATCTCAGAGCAGACGACCACGCACGCTCGCGAGGCATGAAATGCTTTGCTTCGCTCAGCAACGCGCGCATCCTCAGAATGGCGCCTCTCCTGCCTCCACCAGCCCGTCACCGACTTTACCTGTATGTACGAGTACGTGGCGATGCTGGCAGGCTTTCATGGACACGCGCGAGACAGTCCTGAGGGGAGAGCCTCTGCTGGGCGTCGGAAAGCGAGAGACATCCCATCGCGGTGTATTCCGTACCCGGTCACGTCTTGGGCCAGGGCGAGGCCTAAGCCGCACAGAGAAGGTGGTGGTGGTGGTGTCATTTTGCTGGGATTGACGCCGTCACCAATCATCACGCAACTCCTGGACATGGTACGGAGTAAGACAGGCAAGCTTCCCGTCGTGAGTACAGGTAGCCCGTGCCGGGCTTGTTTCTTGGCCATGAGAAGACAGACAGCAGAAGCAATTTGCGTCCCAGCTGCACGTCATTCTGAATCACGGTGCGGAGTGCCAGGAGATGCCACCCGGGGAAAGGGGAAGAAAAAAAAAAGAAGGTGAAGACGAAGATCCGAATCGTCGAAGTCTATACCTGTACTGTCCGGTAAAAAGCTGACATGTTGATAGGAGGCTCACACGAAAGACATACCTCACGAGAGCATCTGCGTCCCCGGCTCATGGAAGACCTGTCCGCCCGAGCAAGAAAAAAAGATGGGCGTACCTCGATCGGAGGCAGATTATCGGAAACAGATGCGCCGGTCTCCATCCGTCTTCCAATTGACACTCTCGTATTTACCCCGGATCGGCCTCGACACCTACCCTACCTAGTGCTCACCACAAGGGACTGACATATCGAGGGCAGCGTGACAGCCTGCTACACCGTGAAGAAGCTTTTCCAGCGCAGAGATCGATCAGGTCCATACCGGTAGAAAGTACGATTGCCTGTGTGTACAAGGCACTGCTACCTGCATTTCTCGGTGGAATGGATGTCTATGTGGTCATGACGACCCGCCCCGCAGGCCTGGAGAGCCATCCGAGAAGCCTCTCCGCATCGCAAGATTCATCCCGGAGGCTCGGCAAATCTCCAATCATGACCCTGCAGCAGATTGCCAAGACTTTTTCTTCTCCCGGCTGATGCACTCGGAGCAAACTCGATCGGGGTTGCTGTCTGGAATAGCAACGCGGCTCGCGGCCCGGTGTTGGAGACGATGATTCGGCAGTCCAGGGAAAAGACGCCCACCCCCAGCGCTGTACCGGTACCGCTGGGAAATAGCCCTTAAAGGCGCCTCGATTTCAAGATAGCCGCACAAGCTGCTACGGAGAGCATCCTGGCCTCTATAAGTAGACTGCACGATATATAAAACATATGCGATGCCCTCTTCGACTTGCGATCAAGCACCCACAGACTGGATGACCGGTGCGTGACCATCCCCATCGTGACCCATGTATGCTAGCACTCGTATACAAGAAAGATTGCCAAGACCGGCACTAAGTCTAGATCTTCAACAAGTTACTCGATATCCATGCGAACCGGTCGATACGCCGCCTTTGCCGCGAACCGACGATGGCAGCCATAGCCGAGCCGCGCAACTTGAATACGCACTGTGACAGGACCGCCATGACAGACTGCAATGCACAGTGCGATCTCCGTGCCCACAGCCTTGCCGCCGGCCGAAAATCTCCCGCGCCAACGAAACGCCTTGGAGGCTCATGTTCTGACTCGAGCCCTTAGATGGATCAATCCAGTCTGATTGATCTTTTCCTCCCGGCTCTTCTCTCTCTCTCTCTCTCTCTCTCTCTCTCCTCTCCCATCGAAACGAAACGAAAAAAAAGGCCTGTTTTTTTTTCTCTCTTTCCCCAACGTCACCAAAAAAACAGCCGAACCCCCGCATCAGCGCGAAGGAGGGATCCCAGGAGAGAGATTGAGCAGCAAGGGGAAGAAAAAAAAAGTCTAGAAAGATCCGAGAAGGAAAAGGAAGAAAAGGAAGAGGGAGAGAAAAAAAAAAGAAGAGGATAGAAAACGGGATCTGCACCGACCGTTTGACCGCCCGCCAGCGAATAGAGTCGACCGCGAAAGCCCTGCCGCATTTGCATCCATCCATCCATCCAAACGAGGACGAGGTATCCCTACTACTATTGTCCCGCATATCTTTATCGATCCAGTCCCAGAGGCCGTCCCACAATCGGCAGCGAATTTGCCCAGACTGGGTCCGAGCCACGATCGTCTCTGCTCACGACAAGCCGATCTCGCCAGACTTTTTGTCTCGCTCCCTCTCCGATCCAGGCATGCCTTCACGGTAGCCTCGTCGCCGCCCCGAGACCACAACAAGCATGCTGGGTGCTGCCCATACACGGCTGCCGAAGTTATAGCAGCGTCGACCCTGAACCGCTCTTTTTTTTCTCTCACCCTCTCCCCATCGATCGATCTCTTCTCTTGCCCCTCGTGCCCACCGTCGCCGAATCCGCCATCTGCCTGTAGAACGTCGCTTCCAACATGGAGGCTCAGGTACGTCAAGCTGTTTGCTGGTCCTCCAAGCGAAGTGGCGGTGGCCTCCTAGCTGTGCTTTGTACATTCCTCTCTTTTCTCCTTGAAAACCTCTTCAGCATCTCTTGCGTCTTCCGCTCCTGTCGTTCGTCTGCTTGGCGTGCGTGGCGCGGCATACTAGGTGTCAAGCTTTGATACTAGTTGCGACCTGCCCCGCCACGTCAGGCTGGGTGAAGGCTTGGAGATGACCTTCCATGACCTCCTCGGCCACTCGTCGATGGCCTCAACTTCGCCGAGATGGGAAGAGGGGACGAGGTCGCTTCGCTCTACGCTGATCTTGCAGCTCAAGTTGCTAACAATCCTGGGGGCTTTTCTTTTCTTAGATCGAGAATGCCGTCGAGATTCTGTCGAATCCCCATTCCGACCAGTCGGTGAAACAACAGGCCTTTGAATACCTCAACCAGTTGCGCTCCGATCCGCACGGCTGGCAAGCATGCACGAACCTCTTCGCTCGAAGCCCCCGAACCTCCGAAGTCGTGCGCATGGTGTGCCTCGAGGTGGTCAACTACGCCGTTCACACCCAGGGTCTGGACCAGGAGAGCCTGGCCTTCCTCAAGCACACGCTATTACAATACGTCCGCCAGACGTACGGCACGGACGCCCACCAGGAGCCCGACCAGGTCTCCCTACAGAACAAGCTCGCCCAGACCCTGACCTACCTCTTCGTCTTCCTCTACCAGGGCGGCTGGCAGAGCTTCCTCGACGACTTCCTCGACCTGACGGGGCTCGCCAGCAACACGGAAAACGTCGGCGGCGTCCTCTTCTACCTCCGGGTCCTCTCGTCCGTCCACGATGAGATCGCCGACATGCTCCTGTCGCGGGAGTCGGGCGAGGCGAAGCGCAACACCGAGCTCAAGGATCAGCTGCGCGCCCATGACATGCAGAAGGTGGCCGAGTCCTGGAAGCAGCTGCTGACAAGATACGGCGGCAACGACGTCGTCGTCGAGCTGGTCCTCAAGGTCATCGGGAAGTGGGTCAGCTGGATGGACATCTCGCTCGTCATCAGCCACGACATGCTCAGCCTGCTGCTGCCCGTCGTGGGGCGGACGGGCACCGAGGACAAGGTGCGAGGCGCCGCCATCGAGACCCTCACCGAGATCTGCGGCAAGAAGATGCGGTCCTCCGACAAGATGGAGATGATCTCCTTCCTCAACCTGCAGGACATAGTGACCCAGCTCGTTGGCAGCCCGATGCTCCACGACATGAAGGACACCGCGCACTACGACATCGACCTTGCCGAATCCATCGCCAAGCTAGTTAACACCATCGTGGCGGATATCGTCAAGGCTCTCGACGACGCCCAGAGCAACGACGATACGCGGACGCGGGCCAAGCAGCACCTCGACGCTTTTCTCGCTTTGCTCCTGCGCTTCTTCTCCGACGAATACGACGAAATATGCTCGACCGTCATCCCGTCCCTCACAGACCTCCTGACCTTCCTCCGAAAACTGGGCCAGCTGAGCCAAGACTACTCCGGCATGCTTCCGCCGATCCTCAACGCCATCGTGAGGAAGATGCGCTACGACGAGACGACGGTGTGGGGCAACGAGGACGAGCAGACGGACGAGGCCGAATTCCAGGAGCTGAGGAAACGACTCCAGATCCTGCAAAAGACCATCGCCGCAATCGACCAGAAACTCTACATGGACGTGCTCAGCAACCTCGTCGCAACGACCTTCCAAAACCTCGATCAGCAGGGGTCGCAGATGGTTTGGAGAGACCTGGACCTCGCGCTCCACGAGATGTACCTCTTCGGGGAGCTGGCGCTTCCCAACCAGGGGCTGGGGACCAAGAACCAGCCCTCGACGGAAGCGTCCGAGCGGCTGGTGGTCATGATGCAGAAGATGGTGGAATCCGGTAAGGCTTCTTTTTTTCTCCCTTCCTCTTTGGCCCCCCTTTGTGCGTCCCAGAGCGAATCGGACGACCCATGCTGCGTCTTTGGGGTCGATGAATGTGCCGGGCTGACGAGACGATGATCTGACAGGAATCGCCAATTTCTCCCATCCGGCCATCCTGCTCCAGTACATGGAGATCTGCAACCGCTATTGCGTCGTCTTCGAGACCCATACCGAGTACATTCCCCAGGTTCTGGAAAACTTTGTCCGGCTCGTGCACCACGACCACGTGCGCATCAAGACGCGGTCCTGGTACCTCTTCCACCGAGTCATCAAGCAGCTGCGGAGCCGCGTGGGTAACGTGGCCGAGACGGTCATACACTCGATCGGGGATCTCCTCCCCATCAAGGCGGAGGTCCCCGGCGAGGACGCCGACGACGACATGTCCTCGGACGAGTCGGACCACTCGGCAGACGCGCTCTTCAGCAGCCAGCTATACCTCTTCGAGGCCATTGGATGCATCTCGTCGACCAGCAGCACGCCGCCGGACAAGCAGGCGCTGTACGTGCGGTCGGTGATGGATCCGCTCTTCCGGGACATGGAGGTGCACCTGCCCCGGGCCAAGTCGGGCGACGCGCAGGCCCTGCTGCAGATCCACCACATCATCATGGCCCTGGGCACGCTCGCGCACGGCTTCTCCGACTGGACGCCGAGCTCGTCGACGGCGAGCCAGCACGCGCCGCCGGACAAGCTCGTGACGGACGAGTTCTCGCGGGCGGCGGAGGCCATCCTGATCGCGCTCAGGGAGCTCAACTCGTCGTCGGAGATCCGGACGGCCTGCCGCTCGGCGTTCTCGAAGCTCCTGGGGGTGCTGGGGGCGGCTGTGCTGCCGCAGCTGCCGCAGTGGATCGAGGGCCTGCTGTCGCAGAGCTCGTCCAAGGACGAGATGGCCATGTTCCTGCGGCTGCTGGACCAAGTGGTGTTCGGGTTCAAGGCGGAGATATACGAGGTTCTCAACATGCTCCTGACGCCGCTCCTGCAGCGCATCTTCGGGGGCCTGAGCGAGCCCATCTCCGGGACGGACGACGAGATCCAGCTGGCGGAGCTGCGGCGGGAGTACCTGTCCTTCATCCAGATCATCCTCAACAACGGGCTGGAGGGCGTGCTGATCAGCGAGTCGAACCAGGGCTTCTTCGAGCCGATGATCTCGTCTGTGATTGAGCTCGGCAAGACGCTGGACGGCAACCTGGGCCCGAGCCGGCTCGCGTTCACCATCATGACCAAGATCTCGTCGCTGTGGGGCGGGCCGGACGTTGCGCAGATCTCGCAGAACCCGACGGCGCCGAGCGGCAGCCCGAGCCCTGCGATCCCCGGGTTCGACCGGTTCATGATGGACCGGTTCCACACGGCGTGCTGGGACGCGATGCGCAACCCGGCGCTGGGCCCCGCGCAGGACGCGCAGACGAAGCAGGTGCTGACGGAGATTGCGGGGCTGCAGCAGGTCATCTACACCAAGACGGGGGACGTGTTCATCCGGCAGATGCAGAACGAGGTGTTCCCCAGCCTGGGGATTAATGGCGACGAGTTCCTGCGGTGCCTGACGACGTCGACGGACAAGAGGAGATTCTCGTCGTACCTACAGGGGCTGCTGAGTAATCGACACTGAGGTTTGATGTTGGATCAGTTGATTGATTGATTGATTGATTGATCCATCCCTCCATCCATGTGATCTACTATGGGCTGGGGGGGGGGATCTGTTTTGGTGGAGGCGGGGGATTAACCTCTAGGAGCATGCGGATGTGTGGATTTTACGGGTAGAGTGCATTTTGCATTGATTGATCCATCTTGAGTACGAGGCCTTGGGTCATTTAGTACCTGTATATGGGAAAAGGGGAAAACAGGGGCGGACAGGCAGGCAGGCAGGCAGGCATATTATAGAATCATGAGGAACGTTTCCAAAGACATCAATCCATTGATCATCGATATCATCAATATCTGGGGTCCTGAAGGACATTGATGTCAATATCAAATGTGCCTTGTACTGGTAGTGCTTTATGTTTTTTTGATCTCAGCTGATGATTGCTGCTGGAACCCGCAGGCATGAATCAATGATTTTGTTCAATTTCAAATGAATCTTGATATATGCACACGTACGGAGATGTAATTGAAATTGATTGAAGCTGTGATATCGAGGGCTACCCTATAAGACTCATCGTCCCGCCAAGAGCACGCACGGGTCACGCGACTCGACGCACAACTTGATGGGAATCGATCGATGAATCCATGCATGCATAAAAGGACCAGAGCTTGAGCTTGTGCCGCAGGAATGCATCAATTGATCCCATGCCAGATCCATTGCCCCCCCACTTATGCATCCCTGCAAGATACGGAGTGCCTGTATGTACACACAGAGAACCTGTTAGCAGCGCCACCTTGGCAGCTTGGCCCAAGTCCCTCGCATGTCTCGCATCTCGCACTAATACTACGGAGTACTCGTACCGGTAAATGGATAAAATGCACAAGTTCTAAGGGAAGGGGGGGTTCCTTTTCAGCCTCTTTCCAGCTTCTCCCCACATCTCAACGTCACCTCATCATCCGCCGAACCCCTCACTTTCAGGTCCAGTCTTGATCAACTCACTGCATCCAATCCCATCCAGCTTCGCCTCGTCTTTCTTTCTTTCTTTCTTCCTACCTTCTCCGCTTGCTCCTCCTGCATGATCCGCATCTCCGTCTTTGCACAGAGGCCCGGGATCCCTTCGAAGAGCCTCACACACATTCGTCCTCCTTGCCCGCGCCTCGCCGCATCGTTCCGCACCGCGTCCGCCGCCATGGCCCCCCCGCAAGCTGCGCTCGACTTTGTCGACTTTGTCAACGCCTCGCCGACCCGTACGTGAGATTGATGACATCACCCTTCCTCCCCCGCATCCCCCTTACCGGTAGCACTCCGAATTACATACATAGCTCCCCCTTGACATGCATCAATGGCCGATCCCTCGTTGTCTACACGCGTGCGCACACTTTGCTAGCCATTGATCAATTACCTTATGTCTTACTCCGCACGGAGGAGCTGCAGGGCCAGAGGAGCTGACATGTGATGCCCCGGCCTTTGCATTCTAGCCTACCACGCCGTCCACTCCGCGTCGGTCCGCCTCGAAAAGGCCGGCTTCCAGCTCATCCGCGAGCGCGACTCGTGGGCCGCGACCCTCCAGCCCGGCGGCAAGTACTACCTCACGCGCAACGGGTCGTCCATCGTCGCCTTCGCCATCGGGCGCCGCTGGCGGCCCGGAAACCCCGTCGCCATCGTCGGCGCGCACACGGACTCGCCGTGCCTGCGCGTCAAGCCCGTCTCGAGCAAGCGCAATGTCGGGTACCTGCAGGTCGGCGTCGAGACGTACGGCGGCGGCATCTGGCACTCGTGGTTCGACAGGGACCTGAGCCTCGCGGGACGCGTGCTCGTGCGCGACGGCAGCGGCGCCGTCGTCCAGAGGCTCGTCAAGGTCGACAAGCCCCTGCTGCGCATCCCGACGCTCGCGATCCACCTGCACAGGAACGACAACTTCGAGCCCAACAAGGAGACGGAGCTGTTCCCCATCGCGGGGCTCGCGGCCGCCGAGCTCAACAAGGGCGGCAGCGGCGAGGAGCAGAAGGAGGCCAAGGAGACCAAGGAGACCAAGGAGCCGCGGCAGGAGGGCGGCGCCGAGGAGCAGACCAAGGACGAGGACTTCCAGCCCCTGCAGAAGATGGAGGTGCGCCACCACCCGGCCGTGCTGGACGTCGTCGCCGAGCACGCGGGCGTGCAGGTCGCCGACATCGTCGACTTCGAGCTCGTCCTCTACGACACGCAGAAGTCCTGCGTCGGCGGGCTGCACGACGAGTTCATCTTCTCCCCGCGCCTCGACAACCTCAACATGACGTACTGCTCCATCGAGGGCCTCATCGCGTCCGTGCGCCGCCCCGACGCGCTGGCCGACGACACGACGATCCGCATGACGGTCTGCTTCGACCACGAGGAGATCGGCTCCCAGAGCGCCCAGGGCGCGCACTCCAACCTGCTGCCCTCGGTCCTGCGGCGCCTCTCCGTGCTCCCCAGCGCCCGCGACGCCGCCTCCGACGGCAGCGGCAGCTACGTCGCCGTCGCCTCGCCCGCCGCGCACGAGGGCGACGACGCCACCGCCTACGAGCAGACGCTCGCCCGCTCCTTCCTCGTCTCAGCCGACATGGCGCACGCCGTGCACCCCAACTACGCGGGCAAGTACGAGCCGTCCCACCAGCCCGCCATCAACGGCGGCGTCGTCGTGAAAGTCAACGCCAACCAGCGTTACGCCACAAACTCCCCGGGCATCGTGCTCCTCCAGGAGTGCGCGCGCGAGGCCGGCGTCAAGCTCCAGCTCTTCGTCGTGCGCAACGACAGCCCCTGCGGGAGCACCATCGGCCCGGGCCTCGCGGCCCGCCTGGGCATGCGCACGCTCGACCTGGGGAACCCGCAGCTCAGCATGCACAGCATCCGCGAGACGGGCGGGACCGCGGACGTCGGCAGCGCCGTCAAGCTGTTCGACCACTTCTTCGAGAGCTACGGCCGCATCGAGCCGCGCATCCTGGTGGACTAGGCTGCCTGCATCTCTGTGGCATTCTATCTTGTCTGCATCAAGGGGTAGGGAATTCATCATGCATTTCAGGACGAGACAATCAAAAAAGAAAGAAAAAAAAATTACATCGAATCCAAACGAAACCTCCATAAATGTGCATCATCGGCTCCGAACCCAGCAACACCCGTGAAAACAACCCGCATCATCCCGGTCCTCCACATCACCCATCAAACCCCCCCCCCCCCTCCCTTCAGCCAGCCAGACCCTCACTGCCCCTGAACCGTACGAACCGGGCCGCGGAGTACTCCATACCTACTCCATACCTACTCCATACCCATTCAGCAGCCCCGGCCATTCTTCGCAAGCCATCCCGCATCGTAAGCACAAGCCCCCCAGATCAAAAGCCCCAGACGCCCTCTTGCTTGCACTCCTAAGAGTACACCACGCCACTGTCCACGTAGTACTCCGTACTCGTACTCTCCATGCTCGTATCAACTTTGGACCGAGAGGTACGGAGTACTAGTAGTGCTTGCTCCGTACTCCGTGTTGACTTCCTCCACACAAGCCCCGCGCCAAGCACCGCGGCAAGATCCTTGATCCATCCATCCACCCATCCATCTCTAAGCGCGCGTCTACATACACTCCATCAATGTCCGTGACGCGCACACGACCCCCCCTCCCCAGCCCCGCGCTGATCGCAGTACTCGCACTCCGTACATACATTGACCAATTTGATGTCCTCCTACCGGCCCACGATCCCGCTACCCGGCCTCCATCCCGGCCAGGGCCAGGGGCCAGCATGACGGGGGCTGTCTGTACTCGTACTCGTACGATTTACTTTTGTATGTACTCGTACTACCGGTAGTCCCTGTCCTCATACGAGTGACTAAACTACTAACTCAATCCCGTCCTCGGAGGAGGTGTCTGGCATGAGGAATATCAATCCGTCGCAATATCCAGCTTCGCAGGGGACTGCTTCTCACGCCCCTTGGATTTGGGAAGCGAGATGGGTTGCCGGTGGACCGTCTACCTACCTAGTACCTACATGTACGGTGATGCCTCATGACCACGTACATACGAGTACAAGTCAGTCATTAGGTTCTACCGTCTTGAAGCTTGGCAGCCAAGAGATGAGGATGGCCTCTCGCCTTGCCAATCATCTACCGAGCATCACCGAGTCAGGAGGATCGAATCGCAGTTTGCTTTCAGATAGAACATTGGATCCATATATCCATAGGCCATTCCCTCCGCGTCAAGGTCTTCTATCTCGCCATCCACAATGGGGTATTGCCGCCTGTATTACACACGCCCTGCCGCCAAACCACACGAAAAGAATAACAAAAATGCATGATGGCCCCCAAAATAAAAGTGAAGAAAAAAAGATAATCATATGGCGCAAAAACTTCCTTCCAAAACCTCATCTTGAACATTCCAATTCCATACTCAATGGCTTATGATGTCGAGCCCGAGAACGCCGGCGCTGTCCTTTCTCCGCTCTGCCCTGTGCTTTTCCCTCCAGCCACCGATGGGATATACCTCTCCTTGCACGTCTTCCCGATTCTCGTCCAAATCAACTTCGATCCCAATCGCTGTGGTCGTCAAATCGTCATAATGGGGTATATATCCTGGGCCCTAATCGCCAACACAACGAGGTGGTCGGTAGAAAGAATTGATAATAACAGAAACAGTGGACTTTATATGTCTTGTTGTATTCAAATGGCCATGGAGTAAAAACTCATATCGTGCTGATACGGTTTCGAGAAATCAGTGTTCATGTCGTCCCAATCCGTGTAAATGGTATTCGACGGGTCTGCCAGGAGCGCCGGATCCAGCGAGGCCTCGTTGCTCAGGTCGCGGTTGAGGCTCGCCTGCAGTTCAAACGCATAGTCCGTCTCCAGGTTCCGCCAGTTGACGTCGATTTCAAGTGCTGCCGTATCCGAGATGTCGCTGTTGGGCTCGCTCGTGCCGCTGTCCTTGGCCGAGTCGGGAGTGTCGTTGGGCGTCAGCGATGCGTACATCATGGCATCACTCGTGATGTTGGGCAGCCCATTTTCGTACCCAAAGCTCTGCAGGAGCGTCTGCGGGTCGATCGTCGACCCGGCCCATGGATCGACCGGCAGTACCGGAACGCTCCCCTCCGTCTTCGGTGTCGCGCCTCCCTGCAAGATGGCTTTTGTTTCTTGTTGCAGAGCGCTGGCCGATCGCTTCATCGCCGTGCCGTCTTGCGACATGGGCGTGTTGCCCATATTGCCCGGCGTCTGGCCTTGTCTGGAGGTCGACAAGCTCATAGCAGGGGCAACCTCGCTCATCTTCACATCCTTGGATCTGACGCTCCCGTCAGGCTCCAGGCCCAGCACCAGCGCAACGCTCTCCGTCACGTATTTGCGCGGATCCGCCCTAGGCTTGATGTGCTCCTCCTCCACGTGATACTGGAGGGCTTGCTCGGTGGGGAATTCAACCGTTGTCATCTCACAATCCTTGTCTGTGCAGACGAAAGCGGGCTTGGGCTGAGTCTGCGCACGACGCATGTCAGGCGACCCGTTCTTGCTCATCTGCGGCGAAGGTGTGGCTCCTTGCGAAGGCTGCGCGGGCTGCGATCCCGTCAGCTTAGGCTTCTTGCGAGACGTCGGCAGCTGCAGATTGAGGTCTTTGGGCTTGGTGGCGTAGGCAGGGTTGCCGTGAGGTGATGTCGCCCCGAACGGGAACGGCGGCTGCGCCGTGGTGGGCGCGGGAGGCGCCTGACTGGCCTTGGCTGCTGCTTTCTGGCTCAACTTGTTCAATGTCTGGCTATTCTTCTCAAGGTTGGCGGCATTGAGGGGAGCGGGCTGAGGTTGAGGTTGAGGTTGAGGTTGAGGTTGAGGTTGAGGTTGAGATTGACCTTGGGCCTGTGCTTGAGCTTGAGCTTGAGCTCGCGCCTGCTGCTGTGGCATCTGCTGTTGTGGTGAGACTTGGGCCGCCTGTGACTGCGGTTGTCCTTGCTGTGGCATTTGCTGGGCTTGCTGCGGTTGCATTTGCTGAGCTTGCTGAGCCTGTGGCCCCTGGGCTTGTTGCATCGGAGCTCCGGGCCTCATCATCCCGCGGCGCATCGCGTTCGCAGTCCTTGCAGCATTTGCCATGCTCTCAAGAAGACTGCGAACCTCGTCAAGCTCTGAGGACGGTATGCTGAAAGCCTCCTTAGGCTTGGTCATCTGATCTCCATCGATAAATTGTCTCATCAGGCGAAATCGCTGCATCACCCGCAACATTAGCTTCAACTCACGCAACTCTCGTCTCGCCACAGGAAAGTGACTTACCATTCTGAATAACATCTTAGCTCGCTCATCATCGCGTGTAAGAGTGTACCATTTCCCCGCGCCACCGCGACAGAACGCGACCAGTTCCTTTGCAACCCGTATGAGTTTGTTTGTCATCTCAGCAAGCTCTTGGGGCTCCATGGGAATGATGGGCATGTCCTCCTGCATCACCTGCTTCTGTTCCTCTAGATTCAGGCGCTTCAGAACCTCAGGCGGAGCCGCGCTCTTCCTCGACTGGTCAAGCTTGGCGCGCTGCTCCGCAGTCAAATTGGCCTCCAACTGAGCTTGTTGGCCCTGAGGGACAGCGGGCTTCTGTGTTTGCATTTCTTGAGCTTGCTGTTGGTTGGTCTGGGAAGCAGACCGGGCCGCGGGCACTGCAGCGGGGGCGGGAGCGGGAGGCTTCGGGCGCGCGGTGTCAGCTGCGTCGTCTGGATTGGGACGTTTCAGATTCTTCGGCTGTTGGGGTTGATTCCGGGCCTGGTTACGATTCGGTGTCGTGCTAGCCTGCGGCTTTTGATTGTTCGGCTGCATGAGGGGGGTCTGAGCCATCACATTCGGCGAAGACTGCACCTGATTTTGAGGAGGCCGACTGAGTTGTGCGGACTGTTGAAGCTGCTGCTGCTGCTGTTGCTGTTGCTGCTGCTGCTGTTGCTGCTGTTGCTGTTGTTGCTGCTGCTGTTGCTGCTGCTGCTGCTGCTGCTGCTGCTGCTGCTGCTGTTGCTGTTGCACAACAGCTTGCGGACCAGTCATCGAGGCTTGTCCCGGCTGCTGGCTCTGCATGTGTGACAAGCCCAAAGGCCCCTGCTGCTGTGCAAGCTGGTTGTTGGACCACCCGGCTCTCCTAATCTGGATGATCATTTGTCGAATTTGGTCATCAGGCAAGACGGCCGATTGGGGTTTCTGGTTTCGAAACATCGCGATATCCTGCGCGCTGACCTGGAGCATCTGGGCTGGCATGTTCCCGAAAGCGCGTTGCATGCCGGGCTGCTGATTCAATGCCGCCCCTACCATGGCTTGATTCATGTTTGGATTCTGGCCTGCGTGCTGCGCCAAGGAGTTCCGCCTTTGCAACATCGCCACGAATTGTTGTCTTTGCACGACCAGAAGTGAATTGCGAGTGGCAGGTGGGACAGCGTTGTTGCGATCAAGCCAATCTTTCAAGGCACCCCATTTCTTGATCTCCGGTGGAAGTTGGCCTATCTGACTGATGATGTTGGGGGGCAAGTCCATCTGATCCATATAGGGCTGGACGTGTGGGGGCATTCTCATTGCCATTTGCTGTGGGACACCAGCTGCTCCGGGTAAACCAGATTGCGGCATGCCTGCCGGGCCAGGAACTCCTGACATATTTGCAGGCATCTGGCCAAATTGGTTTTGTGGGCGATTCACCATCTGTCCCTGCATCATTTGAGGGCCATTCATAGCGATAGGATCCTGGCCACCGTTGAATCTTCGCATCAGGTCGTTGAACTTGTCCGGCGGGAGGCCATTAAGATTTGACCGATCTTCAGGTTTGAGATTCGCCAGCATATTGGTGAAGGCCTGGTTGTTGGGTCTCTGGATGCCCTGGTTGAACCGCTGGTCACCGAATTGAATACCAGGTCCCGGTGCCATGGCTTGCGCCATGTTTTGCGCGCCCACGGAGGTCATGATTCCCGCTGGCCTCGAGACAGGAGTGTTCAAGGTATTCATGCCAGGACTCTGCGTAACCGGAACGCCAGCAACCATTTGTTGTGGTCCCTGCATCTGCTGCATCTGACCCGGCATTGGCATCTGACCCTGAGATTGCTGCGCGGGCTGGCTCGACTTTTGCTGCTGCTGCTGCTGCTGCTGCTGTTGTTGTTGCTGTTGTTGCTGCTGCTGCTGCTGCTGAGGAATCGTTCGGGTGGCCTGATTCTGCATTTGCTGGTTTGGCATACTTTGTGCGACTTGCTGTCCTGGATGGTTTCTAGGCGTAGCGCTGGCTGGAACAACCATTTGACCTGCTTGCTGGGCCATGAATCCGGTCATCTGCTGGTCTTTGATGCTCTCCATGTTCGGTTGGAACTGGGACATCTCAGGGGTGGGACCTTGTGCTTGGCCAGTGTTCATCATGGCTAATCGCTGCTGCAGAGACTGCTGACTGTGCTGCTGTTGCATCATGGCAGCCTGAGGATTGGCCGCCTGGTTTTGGGGAGGCACACCGTTTTGAAAGCGATTCATGGACGTGTTCTTGAGAGTCTGAAATGCTTGGGTTTGGAACCACACAAGGAGCGGATCTCGATCGGCCGCCTGGAGTTCGGCGAGTTGCTGCGGATTCAACTTTTGCTGAAGTGATATGCGCTGCGCATGCTTCTGCTGCTCTGGGATACTGTCCATCATCTTCTTCGCCAGCTCCATAACCTTGATCCTGTCAGTATTGGCCAGCCGGGCAATCTCGTTCGCGATCATCGGAGGCCGAGTCTGCCCACCAGGCACCCCAACTGAGGCCTGGTTCGGCCCTATACCGCGACCAGCCTGACTTGCCATGCTGGCGGCAAGCTGTTGCCTCTGCTGCTGCTGCTGCTGTTGGTGTTGCTGAAGTAGCTGCTGCTGCTGCTGCTGCTGTTGATGGTGATGCTGCTGCTGCTGCTGCTGCTGTTGTTGTTGTTGATGCTGCTGCTGCTGCTGTGCTTGTGTAGGCTGTTGTGGCTGCTGAGGCATCTGAGTGGGCTGGGATGGATGCTGAAGCTGTTGAAAGGTTTGCTGAGGCACTTGGCCTGAGCCGCGGCCCATGCTCGACTGCATCATCATACCTTGGGCATGGGCATGCGCCTGCGCCTGCGCGTGTGCTTGTTGTGCCTGCGTATTCGCTTGTATTGCCTGCGCTTGCGCCTGCGCATGTGCTTGTTGTGCCTGCGCATTCGCTTGTTGTGCCTGCGCTCCCGCGGTGATACTGTTTCGAAGACTTGGCTCATTCGTTTGTCGTTTTCTGAAGAAACTCATCGTCTTGGCCGCCATGGCTTGGTCATACTCTTCCTAAATCTATGGTTTAGCATTACGGTGTTGACTAGTGATAGGGCACGGTCGCACGTTGATAATGAATGCGAACCGGGTAGGAAAGAAGAGAGAGCGACAGAAAATAAAGAGGAGAGAGAGAGGGAGAGAGAGAGAGGGACAAAAGGGTGGTAATGGTGGCTGTATAGAACGAGAGAGATATAGATGGAAGCGGCCAAAGAGAGAGGAAGAGAGTATTCCCGTGTGTATAAAGACCATGTAGACTAGGGGACGGATTCGGAAGGAGTTGGCGAGAGACAATGCCTGAAGAGAGGCGGGCAAAGATGGGAAGCTATCGGGCCACCGCTCACCTTCTTCTTAGCTTTGAGAAACATTTCTCGCTCGAATGTGCACCCAAATTCGGTGGCTCGCCCAATATCAATGTTCGCTATTGCTAGCGTGATATTTGATATTCTGCAGGATCTACTAGTCAGCGATACGGGAAGAAGGAGAGGTGGACATGGCAGAAGGGCAACCCTGCGCCTCTGGGGGAGAGACGGTAAGCTGCTAGGCGTGCACTTACAGGTCGAGAGTCTTGCCCATACGATCACGGAGATCGATGTTCGCGTGCCAGGTGGTGCAGCCGGGGGCTGGCATATTCTGGGAGATGCTCTGAAAAACGATCTGCTGGAGTTGACCACCGGCTGGCCTGCGCTGATGCTGAGCCACCATCTGGCCTCCCGCCATGTGCTGCTGCATGTTGGCGGCCATGGCCGCGAGGGTATATGAACTAATAGTGGTAAATTCACGGTCAATTCCAATACCGCCCGTTGAAGAAGGGCCAGTGGGAGCTAGAGCAAATGATGAGGATAGTAAACGTACAATTTGCTGAAATGGTCGAGCCAGGAAGGATTCTCCCGTAGATATTCCCAATTTATCTCCGTCCACAGAGCCTCTCAGGCAGCCAAATGACTTGCTGCGAAAGAGGCGGAGGGTGAAAGAGGACAGAGAGACCCCGAATGGTGGGAGAGATTGAGGTCGCTGCTTTGCCGAGCAGAGTATAAACTGCAGGGATTGGGGGGGGGGTTCAAGAGGGGGTGAGAAGAATTAGGCACGAGGCTGCCGGCAGATTCCACAGGGGAATAATGTATGACGGCGATCCTCGACACAGTCCATAAATTGTTTGAGACAAAGAATGGAGCTGGAAGGAAGAGGCTACCTGTAGAGGGCGATCGTCGACGAGAGAACGGTTAATCGAGATGACCGAAAGACAGACGCGCGCTCGGAGGAGAGGATGAGCTGAGCTGGAGGAAGTCGCAGAGCTCGGGATTTGCGGAGGAATGTGCCAGGAAGGATTCGAGGCGACAAGAAAATCGGGAGGCTCGCGCGGCAGACGAATCGGCGTCGTGTCGTGTCGTGTCGTGTCGTGTCGGGTGTCGATACGATGAGCTGGAGCCTATGTCGTAAAAAGCGGTGTATCGAGATGTCGAGGCATGAAGGAGAGGGTCAGGATTCGAGTCGCCAGCGATCGGATTCTGGAGCGGACGTCAAGGGCATCCGGTAGAGAACCGGAAGAAGTCCCACGAGTCAGGACAGGCGGAGAGAATCGGTTCGGTGGCAAGAGCGTCGGCGTCGGTGGCGGCAGCGAGCAGGGAGAGGCGAGAGAAGCGGCAGAGGCGGGAGAGGCGGCGCTGGAGGGGAGTGACGCGGTACTAGGTCGGACGGCCGAGGTGGAGGGCGTGAGGATGGGCGGGAGTCTTGATCCGTCGAGCAGCGGAACAGTCGTTGGGTACTGGGTGAGGCCTGGAGCGAGGAGCGGTAGGCAACCGTGGATAAGGCAGAAACCAGGAGTGGATTCGGCGTCGACTGGGGAAGCGACGAGGAGAGAAAAACGTGGGGGGTGTAGCGAGTCCCGGGGGGGAAAAGCATTCCACGCAAAATCAAGGACTCGAGAAGGAGAGGAAGAAAGAGAGAGGGGAAGATAGAGAGATAGAGATAACAAGAGAAAAAAAGAAAGTCGAAACAAAAAAAAAA
>NQYQ01000013.1:175886-186193 GCA_003055925.1 Escovopsis sp. Ae720 | reverse complement strand
CGAAAGTACTACTACTACTAGTAGGAGGAGGTAGTACTCTTTACCTCGCATCACGATGCTAACTTGTTTCGACGGCTCTTGCCAACTCTTTGGATCTCTCATGTTCATGGCCCGCGGCGGACGTTCAAGAGATGCGGAGACTCGAGAGAGCAGGGCCCAAGCATCCTTCATTCTGCCCGCGAGAAGACGAGTTGGGCGAGCGAGCGAAAGAGGGACAGGTCGGGAGGGAGAGGGGGGGGAGGAGACCCTAGGCAAGTTCGGAGGGCCCAGGGACAAGGGTGGCCGCCATTGTGGGCGCGGCGTCTGGTGGTTGGCTGAAACGCAGCCGGGTTCCACAGGGCTAGTACCTGCCGGGTCTGGTGTCCGCCAGACTCGAGCCTGCCAGGCCTGGTGGCCTAAGTTGTCCCCCCGCCTGAGATCATCATCATGCCGAGTTGGAGTACGAGGAGTCCCTGGCAGCCCGGTCTCCAACAGCGCTCCTAGTTTAGTAGTAGTAGTACTCGTACTCGTACGAGTGCTCGATCGCTGGAATGTTCAATGTGAATGAATGGATGAAAGGCTTGAAGACTCGAAGGATATACCGGTAGTGGGACAGCAGAGGCCATCCAGGAACCACCCGCGGTGACAACAGCAGGCTGACGGGAGAAAGTAGTACTAAGAGGTACCGGTAGTAGGCATCATCATGCTGTTGAAGGCCTCTGACGAGCCTACTAGAGGTTCCTGTACAACTTGAAGTTGTACGGAGTACCTCTACTCCAGTCTCGATACAATTACCTGTACTAAGCACCTAGCCTGTTCTTGTACAAGTACCTACGAGTAGGTACGGAGTACCTGGCACTTTCCTCAGCTGCTGCAGACCTGGTGCCAGTGCAGTGAGTGCCAGTGGCAGACCGGGCAAGAGCCTGCCACTCATCAGTTCGCGGTCCCGAGACAGCTCTTGCCCTGCTCGGTGCCCGCCGCCGTTCAAGGTCCCCCAGCACCTGCCTCGGACGGTCCCTCGTCCCTCCATCTGCCAGGGTCGGCATGATCGAGGGAAAGTGGCCATCTGCCTCGCGCCTCACTTTTCAAGAAGAAGTTGCCCTCTCAACTCACCCACATTTCACACTCACACTGTACCAATCGGAGATTCTCATACTGTCCAGAAAACCACAGTGATTGCAGTGATGGATCCACGGACGAGTCTAGTACTCGTACCTGTATGTTTGACAGATAAAACCAACTCCTCAACAAATCAAGAATAATGACCTGGATGGCTTCATTACGACCAATCTCGCCGCCTCTCTCAAGATCCATCAATCAATCCATCAACCCACCAATCCATCATTCTATTCCAAGCAGCGACTCGCTCTACTCGCTCTCCCTCCGTCCACGTGTCTGCCCCATGCGGTATGGACAATACATACATCAAAGTCCATACGCCTCCTGAAATAGCATCACGCAGCTGCAGATCCAGCGGAGAGGCTGAGCCAACCCTCGGCTTCCTGTACCTACTATACGTTCCTGTACGAGTACGCCACGATCATCCATTGATCCTCGATTCATCATTCTGCCCCTTCCAACAATCTCCGTCGCCGACTGGAGATCCGAGCGCACTTCGACCGAGTCAAACAATCTTCGTCGAGACAAGGCAGGTTTGTCTCTTCATTCCCATTTCGTGAGCTGCTTGTCCTGACCAGGTGGGCCTAGGAAATCAGAACAAGCGCGAAGACGAGAATTTCAACAAGGCACGGCACTACTACTGAAGGTACTCCGTACATGCCCTCGTACGAGTATCCGTACTCGGACCAACGTTGTGCTCGCCATCATGGAGGGGAAACCCCGACAGGAAACATCCATCAATTGATTGATGCAAACGACTCAGTACCGGTACCAGTACTCGTACTCGTACCAACCTGTACGGACATCAAATGTACGAGTATGTACGATATGAGGAGCGCGCGACGAGCGTTGACCCCTGACCTGGAGCTGCACGAGTATGTACGGGTAGTACTGGTACGAGTACGAGTACGGATTCTCCATTCTAACATGGGCGGCCGCAGATACCTGGCAAATACTTGCCTCCCTCCCTGTCCCTCTCCCTCCCGGACCCCCTCTCTCGCCCTCGCTAGGCTCTCTTCAAGCTTCTCCCGCATACCAGTCTACCGAGCAATCTGCGCTGCACCCACAGACGTTTGCCGGGGTCCTCAAGAGTCAAGATATCTCCTAGCGGCTCCATCCCATCGATTACGAGTACCGCCTCTTCGGTCATGGCAGCTGATTCAGGTCTCTACGAGTACAAGTGCTCGTACATGTACGAGTAGGTCCTCCACAAGCTCCCGGGCCCGGTGGCCATCTCGATCTGCGCATGGTGGAACCCCCCTCCCCTCCCCCCCGGGTCATCTTTCACAGACGCAGCTCGTCAATGTCTCCCGCTCATCGTGACACCTTCTGCAAATGCGGAGTGTGTTCTGGTCCTGGGACTTGAATACTCCGTACACGAGTACGGAACACCCCTTCGCGTACCACTACGGAACGGATTCCAGTCTGTTCAAAGTTCTCCCTCGAACAACCTCCTCCCAAGGCAAAGCGCGGTGCTTCTACCAGTACAGGTACGAGTAGGTCCAAGTCTTGCACTTCGGCCTCGACAATCGGCTACGGCAGCCACAAACACCAATTCAAGCAGCGCACGAGTAAGCACTTGTCCACGGAACGCGGCAGGTAGTTCCCAGCTTGCCTCGACTTTTCTTTCTTTTTTTGCCATACTTTCAGGCTTCTAGTGCTCAACCTTTTTATTTTATTGTTTCCCACTCCCGGTTACGAGGGGCCGTCACCGTTGACAACGTGCTAGTGTACCGTACTCAGAAGGGTCGCCAGAGACCGTCTCGAGATGGGCAGCATGATGACTCCGTGCTCCGTACTCGTACGAGTACTACGAGTACTCCGTACTACATACTCGTACCGGCATGCAGGAGTCGATGCTAACCTACTTTGATTTCGGGTTTGTCAAGTTCCAAGTCCACCTGGTCCCCCCCTCCTCCTCCTCCTTCTCCTTCTCCTTCTCCTCGAACTTTCGTCCAAATGGTAGGTCTGCTCATGTCCCGTGTTTGGGAATCTGCGGAACACTTTGCTCCCCCCCCTCGCGGTGCAAACCACATCCCACGGGATCTTGTTTCCGGCATCATCATGATCGCCGCCGTCCCATCACCGGACGACACCGATGCCATGCATCCCAGGACGCACCGCAGCCCGGCAGCGCCAGCAGAGCACATCGATTCCCGGCTCGAGCTGTCCAGGCGCGGCACATGCACGGGCACATGGACTCCCACCGGGTAGTCAGTTGTTCTGCAGGCAAGAGGAGCTCAGCAGAGACCTCGCGGAGGAGGGAAATCCGGCCAGATCGGACGCAGCAGCATCCGCCAGGACAGAAGTACCCCGCAGGTACCTAGACCAAGCTCCCCGCATGGCCAACAAGAAGTCTCGCGCACGTATCCGCGACTTTGCATGTGAATGTCTCACTCCCAGGCCGCCGGCGTCCTCCGCGACTGGGACGAATGCTGTCCAGCCCAGCGGCCGGGCTGCATCGGGCTCTGCGGATGTGGAGGGTGAGAGGAGGAGGTGCTGTGCAGTTACCTGTACCAGTACTGGTACGAGCAGTGGTAGCTGTCTGTCCACCTCGGTGTGGCACGGAGCACGACTGGTAGCTCTGGGCTCGACCTCCTCTTTACTACGAGTACGAGCAGAAGTACTGATACTCGCACATGGCTTGTTTGTGAATTGACGAGGACGCTGCTTGTCAAGGTACGGTATGCGGCTGTTGGTCGCTGGCGAGTCCCTGGGCGCTGAGAGGCGACTCTTGTCCCTGGACCCTGACACGATGTGCCTCGTTGACGATGTACAGATACCTGCCTACCGCACACGCCAACGACTGGCATCAACTCAAGCGGTTGCTCGCCCTGCTGGCCCGAGCCACATGGCAGTCGTCCACAGCTCACCCGGGACGTGCGGCGTCGCGCGCGTCGCAAGGAGATCCCATGAGATCCCGACGTACGAGCACGAGCACGAGCACGAGTACTCATACGAGTACCACGATCAATCCCGCGGGCTCGCAGGCTGCTTGTATCGGAAACGTTCAAACAGATTCTGCAGCCATGCGCGGCAGAGGTCACCTCATGCTCTGAGAGAAGAACGCATTTACCAGTATGTACGGGTACCGGTATGCCCTGCGCAGCAGGGGACCCGCGCGGATTGCGGATCGCTCCAAACGGTAGACCAGGAGAGCTGCAGACTGCGGGCTGCGAGGGTCGGCCTGTCCTTGTCCCGGTACGAGTACGAGTACCTGCACTCGAGCCTGGGCCGCGTACCTTGTCGTTGCGTCGATGCATCGCTTGTCGAGTCGCTGCAGAAAACATCTTGGCCGGTCCAAGATCCCGTCGCTGGCTGGAATTGGTGATCCATGCGCTCGACGCACTTGCGTCAGAAACAGCGGCGCTTCTCCCGGCCCCATTCGGAGTACACGGGGACGTGTGTATGTACGAATACTCGTACTCGTACTCGCGCGAGCACATCGCTCGGAGTGAGTACGAGTACCAGTATGGAGGACGGAGTACGAGTACAGTGCGCACGCATGCCTGCGAGCTGGTGTGGGCGCAAAGTCCATGCTCCGTGCAACATCAAGGCTTGTGAGGCCATGAGGCGAGACAAATCTGATCTGGGATGGCTTTCCCACACGCGCGGGCGTTCCGAGAAGCCTCTTTGATCCTGATCGCTGTGACAGCCATCAAACACCGCCTCTCCTTTCATCTTGTGTGAGGTATGGAACGAGTCAGATTCTTGTTCCTATGTTCTTATTTTCTTTACCGGCAGAAGACAAAGGATACCTGCCCTTGACGACCCAAGAGGCGCTACGGAGCACAAAGCCGAGTCCTTGGACGGTCCTTGCTTCGAGTCCCGGTCACGCAGAGAAGTCGTGCAGGGATGACCCTCCCCGCGGGTCCTCCTCTTCCCGGGATCGCCCTTCGAGGAGCCCAGCCCGAAACAGGATATCATTACTCCAAACTCGTACTGGTACTCATACGAAGTTGTCCAAACAGGAGCAATTCAGCATTCTTTCGCACTCGTTCGAAGCAGAAGATCATCTCGATCCGCCTGCGGAAGTACGGAGTATTTCGAGTCGTCATCCGGCCTTGCACGTGCCGAGCTCGACCGCTGATGCACGGCACACCTGATCAAGCTGGGCATCGCTCATCCTTGCTGTCCATGTCTGGTCGATGTCTGAAGGCATTGATGTACCAGTATGTATCAATTGTATTCCCTCCTCGCGCCCGGCATCGTGACCTCATTCGGAACGGGTGCGAGGAGTCAAGGCGCGCAGCCCTTGGCCTACTAACTAATATCAGGAACTGATCTATCAACGTACTGCGTGTACTGGCATCAACTTTGATTGATTGAGACCCGGACCCGAGCACGAAGAAATTGGTGCTGGATCAGCAAACTGCTCCCCGTCAAGCGGTATGAGCACCATTACCACCTCCAATCACCCGCCGCCCCGGAGGCAATCTCACGCCCCCCCCCCTTTTTGTTTCCCCCCTCCTTTGCCAAGCCTTGCCTCTCCTTCATCTGTTTCAACCCTCCCCTCCCATCTCTTGGCCCTCTCTACGAGTACACATTGCAAATCTACGACTACCGATGCACTGCTCCTCCTCATATCCAACAGACGCACGGAGTACGGAGTACGACAAGAGCGAAGTGCAAAGGGGGTTGAGCATTGAAAAAGAATTTGACATCAAGATAAATATAGCATGCCAAAAATACTGACGCATTCGCAGATGCCGTACTCGTAGGACAGCGCGGCTGACAGCGAATTGCCGAAGCCTCGAGAGACGTTTCAGTCCGAGCCGTATTTAGAAAGTCCCACAAGGGCGAACCGCGCCGGTCAGCGCCATCATCCGCGCCTCATGAACCCGATCCCTCAGGGCCCTCAGCCTCGCCTTGATGAGGCACATCTCCAGGCAGCTGTCTGCCTTCCTGTCCGGAGTTTCCCGCATGCAGTGTTGAAACCGTCTCGCTCGGCATGCGGCCGCGCATCTTCCATTGATCCCTCCCTCCAGCCTACTACGGATTATGATCCTCGTCATCATCAGAGTATCAAGATGCATGGACGCTCGTCGGCTCGTTGATCTCTGACAGCCCCATCTCGAGAGCCTGCCTGCCTGCCTGCCTGCCTGCCTGCCTTCTCTTCCCCCTCGACCCCCCCCCGCCCTCCAGGGTCTTTGCAGGCATATGAGTGCATGTGCCAGTATCTCGATCCATCAAAATTATAGCGCGCACACGCACACACGCACACACGCACATACACCCACGTCTCTGCCCTTCCCCCACACCACCGCGTTCAAATACCCCGAGAAGCTTGAGCGCGCGCCAAATTCTCAAGCGAGTGAGCTCCACACAGATCCTAGACCGGCCCCCAACGGAGAAAAAAAAAAGCCCCCCTTCTTCCGATATTTCATACCAGTACACAGGGCACATGAAATCCACGAGGAACTGCTGACGAGCGAGAGCTTTGCTCATTGCTGTCCAGGGTATCTTCAGCCCCCCCCCCCTCGAGCCCGTGCTCCATATGATATAATCCATGCCAAAAAGTCGGCTTGCGTCAATCAATAACAAGATTGAAGCTGGGGTGGCATGACTCGTTCTTGAAAATCTTGAAATCTTGGGGTGAGGTCCTCCCGTCAAGCGCGGTGAGTCAAACAGGACGCATTGATGAAGAGCACGACCGAGGAAGCAAACATGCAAGCTTTTGCATGTGTCCAAATGGATCTCCTAGCCAAAGGATTCCCGAGTACGGAGTAGATACAGGTAGATGAATATCGCAGCATCATGTTCCAGTCTCTATCACCATCATGCTGACGCCGTACCTGTATTGATGTATGGACCCCGTACACGCACTTGAGTTTGTTATACCCCGAGCTGTGCTGTGTCTGCCGCAGATGCGGAGAACTCCTACTACTACCTCGAGTACGGAGTACTACTTGTACAGGTATTGATGTATGTATTCATGAGTCGTTCACCGTTTCGTCCATGCACAGCAGCCAGCCAGCCAGCCAGCCAGCGCGCCCAGACCGAGTGCTGCTGCCATTCGCCGCACGCGTCCGCGTCCTCCCGCATGCGCATCATGCAGGCCAGGCCAGGCCACCCTGTTACAGCGCGCCGCAGATGTCGTGCATCCGCGGGTCCGCCAGACGGAGCCCCAGACGGCGCCGTGGGGATTTGAAGAATAAGAAGAAAAAAAAAAAAGGGGGGGGGGAGACTTCAATCGATCGTGAGCGGAATGACATATGTACGGGGGTACTCGAGCTCTTCCTTTTCAAATCGAGCTTGCACAAGTTCGAGTATGGAAGGACGGAAATTCGATGAATACAAGGAATACACAGATCGGGTGTCTTTTCACGGGGACAGATATATCAATATATCGGGGAGAGGATGATTGTCGTCTGTCACGGATCGTGGATGCGGCATTGAGCGCGCGGGCTAGAGTACCGGTAGATGCAGATCCTGCCCAGAGATGGGATCCTTGAATGGCCTCGGCAGGGGGGGCGGCTGGGGCGGCTTGACAGCGGCATTCGTCCCATCCCCATCCCCATCCCCATCCCCATCCCCTTGCGCACCCACATCCGCACCCACATCCGCACCCACACCCTCCCACTGCTCGTCCAGGCCCACGACACCGAACCGCACGGCCACATCCGGGTTCACCTCCTCCACCCCGCCGCCGTCCAGCTCCCAATCCCACTCCGCATCAAACACGCCAACCCCGGGCGGACGATGGCCCTCCCCGTCGTCGTCCGGGCACCGCTCCCGCTCGAGCTTCATGTCCATGATGATGCTCAGCTCCGGGCAGTACTCGAGCATGGCCCGCCTGCGGCCCGCATCCGCCCACGGCTCCCCCTCGAGCGCGGCGCCCCCGCCCCCGCCGCGGACATGGAAGCCCATCGGCCGCTCGGCGTAGATGTCCTCGACGCTCAGCACGCCGTCGAGGCGGGAGGCGACCCGTGCGCCGGGGAGCGCGGCGACGCGCTTGCCGAACCAGACGTCCTCGGGCTCGGAGTTGTTCGCGCGGGACTGGAAGCCGAGCACACGCTTGATGACGGAGACGCGCCGGAGGCTTAGCCCGCCGTGGCCCGCGAACTGCTCGTCCCCGCTCCTGGCGCCGATCAGCAACCAGGGAAGTCACCCAAAGACCAGATGCTGCCCCAAAGAAGGGGAGGAAAAAAAGGGGGGAAAAAAATAGAGGAATAAAAAAGAAAAGAAAAAAAACTGCGCAAATACAGTGCTTACCGCAGCGCCCCGGCCCAGTCCCACCCGAGCCACTCGTCCAGACTGACCTCGGAATTCGCGCACAGCACGCTGTCCGCCTCGTACTTGAGGATCCACTCCACCCCGGGCAGGACCTCGTCGTAAAACCGCCCGTCCGTCAGCAGCCGGAACACGTGCTCCCTGCTCTCGAGGGCCCACGGCGCGCCGAGCTCCAGCAGCGCCAGCTTGCCAGCGGCCCGCTGGCGCCGGACCGCCTGCGGGCGCCCGACGGCAAGGACGCTCTCGCGCGTGCCGACGAAGAGGAAGCGCCAGTCGGGCGGGACGACGGCGATCATGTGCAGGATGAGCGGGGCGAGGTGCGGCAGCGGGCGCGGCTCGATGAGGAGCGCGAGCTTGGAGGCGTTGAGGGCGTGCTGGGCGGCCGGCGCGGTCGGCGCGGGCGGGGGGGTTTCCTGCTGCCACTTGAGATGGATGCGGGGCACGGCGTGGCGGAGCGCTTGCTTGGCCGCTGGGACGGGCAGGACGTGGCCGCAGGACCAGCTGGGGCGCTGTTGTCAGCGCATACGGTATATGCGGCCTGCGGCTTGCGACTCTTTTTGCGGGTGGGGGAAGAAGGGGACACGGAGATGATTGCGGAGCTTACCAGAGGATGAGGAGGAGGAAGAGGAGGACCCGAGCGAGGGACACGGCGAGGACCCCTGAGGGACGCAATCTCTTCATCTTGGAGCTGTCGCGGGCGCTGCCGTCACGAGTCATGAAGCTGCCCATGAACTCTCACGAACTTGAAGATGCCAAGTTGTCCTTCTAGGTCGGAAATATCAGAGGATTGATTTATGAGTCCTCCCCTTGGGCATCACGAGGAAGTCGCTACCCTCCTTACTCGAGGTGTGGAAGGAGTCACCTCCGTGCCTGCCCCTCGCCCATCTCGCGTCACCGCTTCCGACTCGAACCCGTCGAGAGGCTTCACATAAAGGTCGATTGATGATGCTTCGTGTTCGAAATCGCAGCATCTACTGATTGACCCTTCATCTCCACGTCCATCACACGGCCTCTCACTCGCAGCCATGCACACCTGCCATTGCAGACCCAACGCCCGCCGGCTCCGTCTCTGTCTCTCAATCCTGTTAGTCCCCCCCCCCCCCTAAGTGCCTCCTTATACATCAAAACCTATCACTCTCAGAATAGCCTCCCAACGCTGACCGACCCCCCCCAAAGCACCCTCATCGCCCTGCTCATCGCCCTCCTCCATAGCCTCCACCACCAGGCCAAGCAAGCAGGCGTTGACCAGCAGCATCGCCAACCCCAGCAGCAGCAGCAACACCACCACCACCACCACCACCACCACCACCCGCCCCTCAACACCTCCAAACTCGCCCTCCTCATCGAGAACCGCCCCTCCGCGCTCCTCGCCCCGCTCATGCTGCACTTCATCACCACCCTGCCCCCCGACTGGCCCTTCCTCTTCCTCGGCTCCCACGCCTCCCTCGCCGCCATCGCCGCCTCCCGCCCCATCCGCGCCCACACGTCCTCGGGCAAGCTCGCCCTCGCCCGCATCCCGCCCAACATGTCCACCGCCGGGCCCGAGATGATCAGCCGCTTCCTCACGTCCCTCTGGCTCTACGAGGCAGTTCTCCCCGCCGACGCGGAGTGGCTGCTGCTCTTCCAGACCGACTCCGTCGTCTGCGCAAACGCGCGCCTCTCCGTGGACGACTTCCTCGCGTACGACTGGGTCGGCGCGCCCTGGAACCCGAGCGGCCAGTGGGGCGGCAACGGCGGGCTGTCCCTCCGGAGGGTCAGCAGGATCGTCGACGTCCTCAGGAACCAGGTCCGCCCGCGCGGCGGCGAGCCCGAGGACGTCTGGCTCAGCGAGAGGCTGGCTGCGCACCCGAGCGGGAACGTGGCCAATGGCCCTGTCTCGCTGCTCTTCGCCGGCGAGGTCAACCCTGGCGAGCCGGAGCGCGTGATGCGGACCGGCCCGCGCGGGGGCAACCGCAGCGAGGGAGGGGGGGGGGGGG
>NQYQ01000013.1:66182-103356 GCA_003055925.1 Escovopsis sp. Ae720 | reverse complement strand
AGGGAGGCGCATCCCAGGCAAAAGTTCCGTGATTGCCGTGCTTGAGCTGACTCTCCGTCCGCCGACGAGGCAGGAACGTCCCCCCCCCCCCCTCCCCCCCCGCGCGCTTGCCACTCCCTATCACCGACAAACAAGGTCGGAAAGCGCGCCCGCTGATCTGCGGTCTGGCACTTGAAGTTGGACTTGATTGAAGTCAATCTCTTGACACCTTTTCTCTTCCCTTCCCCCGCTCTCTCTCTCTCTCTCTTCAAGCTTCATTCTCTCCCTCTCTCCGTCTTTTCCCTCTCGTCCTTTCTTCTCACCGATTCTCCAAAGTCACGACCCTCCGCGCCAGCAAGGATGACCCAGGCTGTCCGATCCAGCCCAAGCCTGCACGAGACGGCTTCTTCCGGATGAGCGAGCTGATGAAAAGATGCCGGATCCGAGACCCCGCCAATTCGCCCACCCCGCCCGCGCACCACCTTCCGGACTCCTGAGCAGTGAGCAACCCCCACCAGGCGTGCATCTGCGGCCAGCATGGCCGCGTGGCTGCATCCTTCCATCTGCCGCCCGTTCTACACCGTTGTCGTGCAGCATCCGCGGGGTTCATCCTGGCCTGGCGATCGGGTTATTGAATCTTCGACCTGCTGGCCATCAGCTGAGAAGGGATCTTGAGGCTGCTCGCGCTAGGTCCGAAACCTGGATCTGACGGCACGGGGTCCTCGCGGTGCGCAGCTCGACAGGGTTATGGCTGCGCGAGCGTCCCGAGGTTCCGGACGCGTGATGGGCCGCACTCCGTACCTGAGTGGTGCTCGCACACATACAGACACATGCCCGCATCTACGGAGAAGTACGAGGCCCCTCCGTCGGGTATAAGATGTTAGATGTTCGCCGCAGAGGAGCCCCTGGAAACGACTTCAGCGCAGCCGGTTTGCTTAGATCACAGACAATCCATCCAGATTCAGCTTCACAATGTCGCACCACCACGATGAAGTAAGTTAAGCCAATCTTCTCCAGACCGGACGAGGGCCTTGCGTCTCTTGTTCAGCATGACCTCTGCTTTGCTCTGTACCACTTCCTGAACCGCGAACGGCCGATGCTGACGCCGTCCAGTCCCGCCGAGGCGATTCCTACGGATCGTCTGGATCCATGAACCAAGGCTCTTACGGTTCCGGCGGTAACGACAGCTACTCTAACCAGGGCGGCTCCTACGGCGGCTCTCACGGCGAGGGCCGCCACGGTTCCGGCAACGACTCCTATGGCTCCTCTGGCAACGAGCGCCGCGGCGAGTACGGCTCCTCCGGCCACGACTCGTACGGGTCCTCGAACCAGGGCCATAACGACTCTTACGGTTCCGGCAACCAGGGCCGCAACGACTCCTACGGTTCGGGCAACCAGGGCCGCAACGACTCCTACGGTTCGGGCAACCAGGGCCGCAACGACTCCTACGGTTCGGGCAACCAGGGCCGCAACGACTCCTACGGCTCTGGCAACCAGGGCCGCAACGAGTCATACGGCTCTTCCAACGAGCACTCCCACAGGAACCAGGGCCGCGACGACTCCTACGGCTCTTCGGGCAATGACTCCTACGGCTCGTCCCAGCACGGGCACGGCCAGCACCAGTCCGGCAACCAGGGCTCGTACGGCTCCGGCGGATCGTCGGGGGCCGGGGGCTTCCTCTCCCAGGGCATGCAGGGCATCGCTAATGAGCTTGAGGGGGGGATGGGTGGAAGGGTCGGCGATGGTCTCGAGCAGGGCGTGAACAAGTTGATGCACGGTTTTGGAAAATAAGGCTACTTTGATCGGAGTTGATGATATATGAATAGACGTGATTCCTATTTTTTTTGGCTTGATCTCTCACTGCCTGCCTGCTCGTGGACTGGAGATTCAGGGGTTCTGTATGAATCTCGATCTGTGATAGGCCAACTACTATGTCCATATTTGGTCGGATCCATGAAGACATCACCATGGCATATGTGATGCAGGGTTCGCCTATAAGAGTCACAAGGAAAAGGTAGAGAGAAAATCGAGGAAACTGGGTATGCCAAAATTCAAGACGAAAAGAATGCTATGCTAGCGATATCGACACCTATGGGACACAGAAGCCTACCCCACCCGCTGCAGCTCCTCGCTCGTGCTCCTCTCCACCTTGACCAGCACCACCCCGTCCGTCACAGCGCCCTTCGTGTCCAGCAGCCTGATGAGCCGGTACCCCCTCCCCAGCCTGTCGAGCCTCACGCACGCCCACGCCGCGAGGTCGTCCTTTCCGATCTCGCTGTCGCGCACGGTGAGGCGCAGGAAGCTGAGGGGCTCGATGACCCCGGCGAGATTCTTGAACTCGAGCTTCTCGGCCTTGAAGTCGAGCTCGCAGCCCTGGAACGTCTCGGTGCGCAGCTTGTACTCGCCGTCGCGGACGTGCGCGTCGTCGCCGGCGCGGTCGGCGTGGGCCTGCTCGGACGCCTCGACGTGAAGCTCGAGTTTGACGTAGGGCTTGAAGCCCTTGGGGGATTTCTCGCCGTGGGGGAGGGGCACGTTGCGGGCGGCGAGGAATGTGATGGTGAGGGCGGCGATGTTGGTGCGGGCGAGGGCGTTGGGGGATGATGGCTTAGACGGGAGGTGGGGGCGGAAGCCTGGGAATCAAATTAGTTTATGGTCCTGAAATCCCGCTTTCGTGGGGAGCATGGAAGAAGAAGGAAAATGGGGGGGGGGGGGGGGGGAGGGGGGGGGCTCACCTTCTGGCTTGAGCACGTATCCGCCCGTGCCGCCGAACATGCCCTCGTTGAGCATCATGCCCTGGTCCGTCTCCTGCCAGTTCAGCGCGACGACCTGGGCACCTCCGCCCCAGAAGACGGTCGGGTTTAGGTTCGACGACCCGATCCGGAAGCCCGACGGGTACGCGCGCAGCAAAAAGTCCCTGTTGTGCGCGAAGAGCGTCGTCCACTGGTTCTCTAGGCACCCGAGGAGCTTCTTCTCCGACAGCGAGAAGATGTGCGTCGGGAGGCTTGCTTCCGGCTGGGCCCAGTCCTTGAACGAGACGCCCTGGAGGTAGACGCCGAGCCTGCCGAGCTCCGGCGATATCTTGGAGGGCTTCTTCTCCTTGCCGTCCGCCGCCGGGGGGCTCTCGCTCGCGCCGCTGCTGCCGCTCTCGATCCGCTCGAGCCCCGCATCGGGGGGCGTGTGCTTGACCTTGACGAGGATCCTGTTGCGCAGGGCGTCCGGGCTCGGCAGCGCCGCGGCGTCGGCTGAGATGGGCTCCTGCACCAGGAGCGCGCCCCAGCACTCCTTCATGATGTCCACCATGACGACCTGCTGGTCCGGGCTGCAGTGCACCTCGAGGCTCACGATCAGGGGCAGGTCTGTGACGGCGAAGGCGCTCTGCCCGATGGCCTTGCAGACGTCCCTGAAGAGGACCTCCCTGGTGAGCGTGTGGCCGTGCAGGACGCGCGGCTCCGCGAACGAGTGACGCTCATGGGACGCCCTGTCGCCGTTGGTGCTCTCAGCGTCGTTGCCGTTGCGGGTGCCGTTCTTGTGCTCGTGCTCGTGCTCATGCTCGCGCTCATGTTCATGATCCCGCTTATGCTCATGCTCCCGCTCATGCTCGTGCTCGTGCTCGTCCTTCTTTCCCGTGATGGCGGACGGCAGCTTGCTCTTGAGCTTATCGAGCGCGCGCCTCGCGGACGACTTCTTCTTCTTCTTCTTCCTCCTCCGCCCCTCCCCCGCCTCCCCCGCCGCCGACTCCTCCCGCCCCAAGGCGCCGCCCCCTGCACCGTCGTCATCCTCGTAGTCCTCGTCATCGCTCGACGAGCCGCTGTCGCTGGACGTCTCCGCGTCGGACTCGCTCCCGTCCCACACATCGATCTCGACGCACCGGCAGCCCCGCAGGAGGACGTTGGTGTACGCCTGCGTCGTGCTGTCGCTCGAGAGCTGGTTCCCGCTCAGGTACGTGTTGTGGCTCGAGCTGATGAAGTAGCTCGACAGCGGCCACGACAGCTGCTCCCTGCTCGCGGGAGCGTGCTCGACGATGCTGCTGGCGGGACTGGTCATGTAGGCGAGGAACCCGTCGAGGTCGAGGTCCGGGAGGGTTAGGAGGGCGGCCGCGGCGGGGGGCAGGGCGGCCGGGTCGTGGTGCTGGATGTTGTGGATGAAGACCTTGACCTGGCTGGCGGTCCATCGGCCTTCCTTGTCGGCGTGCCTCTCGAAGGATTTCTTGAGGTAGGCTAGTATCTTGCCGTCAGGGGCGGCGAGGGCCGGCTGGCTGGGCGTGTTGTCTCCCCCGGCCTGGTGGGCCGCGGCGGCATCGGCGGCCATGTCTGGATGAGCGAGAGAGAAATGAAGGCAGAAATAGAAATAGGAATAGAGAGTGTAAGCGTAGGTAAATCTGGATGAGGGTTGGTGAAGCAAGGAACGTGGTGGCCGACCCGGCGGTTTGGTTCGGTGGTTCGAGGATGAGGCCGGACGGCGGCAGGGACTGTGTGGTGATGATGAGAGGTGCCAGTGCACCAAGGCTTGGTCGAAATGAGAGTTGGTCAGGAAGAGATGCAGACGCCTTCTCCTATTCTCGTGCTTCTCGAAACACCTTAATCTTATATTGAAAGAAAATGAAAAGGAAAAGGAAAGGAAGAGAAAAAGAAAAAGAAAAAGAAAAGAAAAAAAGGATCTGACCCTTCAGCTGTGAAAAGGCAAGAGCTCACGAGTAGCTTCCTTCCCCCCTCCCCCTCCCCCTTTGATCCCGTCACCCGGGAAGCCGCAGCCCAAGCAAGAGGGTGTCCGCACCTGCCCCCCTCCCGCCCTCACAGCCCCCCCCAAGAAAAAAAAATAATAATAATACCACCAAAAAAAACCTCAAAAGAATGTCCATGCACGGGCATGGAGTCCTCGCGCAGCCCAATGACGAGGCGGAGCCGCCGTCAGTCAGAATAAAGAGGAGCTGATGAGAGTCATGAAACGGCCCATTGATTCGACAGCGATGGTCAGACGTGTGGGGAAGCTGAATCGCGGTTCGTGTACTCGTACTCCGTATGGCGACGGCGACGGCCGCTGGTGCATCACGACTCACGGCGACTTGGAGGGGTGGTGGATAGACCCTTGGCGATTATGTCACTGTGTGCGGGAGGTCAGCACGCTGGTCACATGCTGAAGGCATCCGATCCATTTGATCAATGATCGATGGTCTGCTTGTGGCCAACGAGTCGATCGTCAATCCCGTCTTCTTGATGGTGAGGCACCCTCCCTCGATGTTTGTCTCCCGTGGCAATTGGATCAATGTCAGGGTTCAGGGTAAGATCTAGGGTAGTCGTGCGGGCTAGCTCAATCCAGCCCAACCCCTGATATTTGATGCATTGGCCCCTTGGATCTCCAACGTTCAATTCCGAGACCGTAGCTCCGATTCATTCTCAGAGCTCCTCGTCTTTGACCTCGATCTCGATCTTGATCTTCATCGTCAGCTCCGCCTCTCCAGAAACTCCTCCAGATCAACATGCACCCGCATCCCCTTCCCGCTCATCTGCTCAAACACCCCCCTCAGCTCCTCCCCCCCCATCTCCCCCACCAGCGTCCCAAACGCCTCCATCACCACGCCCTTCGAGCCCGGGCGGTGCCTCACCGCGCGGTAGAACACCTCCTTAGCCCTGTCCTTTTCCTTTTCCTTGCTCTTGTCCTTTATCTTATCCTTGGTCCGCGCCGCCCTCCCCCGCGCGCGGCAGAACCTGATGTACGCCATCCACAGCGCGGCGCTGCCCCTGCACGCATCGCTCGCGAGGGCCTGCTCAAACGCGCTCCTCGCAGAGTTGGCATTGCCGCGCGCGAGCTCGTGCCGGATGGCGAAGACTCGGGTCGAGGTGCAGTCGTGCGGTTTCGCGAGGGAGGCTTGGTACAGCATGCCGCGGGTCTCGTCGATGACGCGCAGGCTGGCGTCAGACCATTCAAAGAGGGCGAGGAAGATGGTGTTTTGGGGGAAGAGGGCTATGAGGCGCGAGAGCTGGTCTCGCATGTATACTCTCCGGAAGGGTCTGCCTTGGTGTAAGTCGGTCGTCACACGCGAGAGAAAAGGGGGGACGAATACTGGGAAGGACCGGGGGGTGGGGGCGTGAACTTACCCTTTGGATGCGTTGAGGTAGAGAAGCTGCGCGGCGAACTGGAGCGCCTTCTCGTGCGCCGCGGAGTCCGAGAGCCCTCGGGTTGCAAAGTCCCGAGAGACTGTCTCCGCGACTCGCATGGCTGTGGCGATGTTGCCTTGCCCGACTGAGGTGGGCTCTGTGCTGCCTTCTGCTGTGAGGTAGGACAGCAGCATGAGGCACTCGGCGAGACTGCTGGCGCCCTCGAGGTCGGCCGTGGCGAGGAGCTCGTCGAAGCCTGACGTGAAAGCCTGCTGGGCCTTGAGGATCGTCATGCGGCTGAGCTCGGCGTCGGGCTGCGCTGTCCTGAGAGCGGGCTCTACGGAGGAGCAGAGGCGAAGGGCGGCGGTTTGCTTGTTGCCCAGCTGCAGCTCAATCCAGCTCCACGATTTGCAGAGTAGGAAGCGGGACCATGGTATCGACAGCTGGACACCGATCAGCCTTCCAATCTTGGACAACGCGAGCAATTGATCTTTTGGGACCAGTGGGAGAAAATGGTACTCACCGAGGCTGCTTCTATTGTGGAGGTGAGCACCTTGTTGGCGACAGCAGGCTCATTGTTGGCGAATGCTGCGAGGGCATAAGCATTGAAGACGTAAGCATTCGTCGGGAAGCGCTTCAACAGCGCCTTGGCGGTCTGTTTGACCGTCGTGGGGTCTGCTGAGAACCGGAGAGCCATGTAATAAGGAGCCAGTGCCTCCATGCCCGCCGCGTGCACGACTTGTCTCAGGGTCTCTGTCATCCAGGCAATGTCGACGAGAGCAGACTTGCGCTGGACAACGTATCGAAACCACTTGGCATCGCTGAATAGGATCCACGGCGAGATGGCGGCGTGGATAGTCTCGTTAGCGAACTCCGGCTCCTTTCTGGGTGTGGCCGATTCCGCATCATCGGAGGGCTGAGCAGCCTCGGGATTCACGTTCATGTCCACGTCCACGAGAGCAGACGATGTCAGCGGATCGCACATGGCTGCTCGCGTCCAGTGGCTCGACTTGAACGCTGGCTGAAACCCTGAAAAGAGGAGGAACGCATCGACGAGCTGCTCGAGGAGTCCGGGCAGCAAGGATCCCGGTATGAGGAAGAGGAATGCTTCAATGTCCGTGAACATGACGACCCGGAAGGGATCATCCTCCGTGCCGTCGTCCATGGTCCTGGCCGGCATCTGGGCGTTCTGCGCATGCGACTGCTCGAGGTGGCACCAAGCTTTGTAGGGGTCTCGCGAAGGCAAAGGCTCGGGTGCGTCGCTCTTTTCGGGCTCGGGAGGATCTCCAACGCCTCCGCTCGCGACGAACTGCCTCCAGCCTTTTGCATCAGCATCGCCGATCCTGGGCACCTCGCTTTCCCAAAATTCCTGAAAAGCCTCCAGCGCCGCCTGCTGGTCAGCCATGGTCTGCGGCCTGAACAGGTTCAGTTCCAGCAGTCCTTGCCACGCGGCCACGGCGAGTTCCTTGTAGCCGGCGTCATGAACAAAGCGAGTTGCCAGCAAGAAGACGTGGATGGCCTCCTCGAACGAGGCGCCAGGATCCGCAGTGCGCGCGAGCAAGCGGCGCAGCCGGTCGAGAAGCAGTTTCTTCCCGTCGTTGAACCGGAACGTCGTGATGTTGGAGACGAAGAAGTCGAAATGCGCCTTCCACAGCTCGAAATGACCGTCTTCGTCTTGCAGGACCTGAGCCCATCGCTTCGCTGCCGTCTTGCCGCTCCACACCTTGACGCCCTCGCGCATGAGGTACACCAGGACGCGGCGCCGGTCGTCTGGTCGGCTGGTGTGCCGGAGGGCCTTGTCGAGCATGGAGACTTTGATCTCGGCGAAGCTGTGCGCCTCATCCTCCAAGACGGAATGGTCAATGTCCTCGCCCGCCTTGAGCAGCGCGTCCTGGTGGTCGACCAGCTCGATCCAAGCGTCGATATCCTCCGGATGCTCCTTGACCTGCTTGCTTAGCTGGAGAGATTTCCACTTGAGCGGGTTGTTGTGAGCCGTGATGGTCATGTCGACGGACGTGTCCGAGTCCTCGTCGGACTCGCTCTCCTCTTGTCGCGGCTTGGCCTTGCCGTGGATGGATCTGTAATTCGGGTGCTCGTCCTCGTCATCATCCGACGAGTCCTCTGAGCGCTGGCGCTTGCGCCTCCTCGACGAGGATAGCGGTATGAAGTCCTCCGGCGAATCATTCCCCGGCTCCTCGTCGAGACCGCCCTTGCGAGGTCGGATGTGGACCGGATCCGGCCTGATGAACGGCCTCCTGGCCCGCAGGCCGTCACCTTCGGCAAAGGCGCCCGATCCGTCCCCCGGCATCCGGAGACTGAACTGGTCCCTGGCATGATCGCGATGGATGACCAGGCGACCGGACGTGCCGAGGACCCTGCCGCCCCCGTGGCGATGGTAGGCCGGGATCTGCGATTTGTCGATGCCGCCGTACTGGGTGATGAGCGGGTCCCCCTTTGTGTCGATCACGAACAGGCCGGGCACGCCGCGGGATGACCTGGAGGTCGGCTGGCCCGGCCGCGGCTTGTCGTCCCGGGGCGGCCTCCTGTCGGGGCTTGGCGAGCGCCTCTCTCTTCGACGACGGGGCTCATCGTTGCTGCTGTGGCGTGGCCTGTGATGCCTTTCCGACCGATGGCTCCTGGACTCGTCGTCGGCTCGACGCTTCCTCGGGGGAGACTCGCGCCGCCTCTCGGGCCTCTTTGGCTCCCTGGGCGGCTCTTTTGATTTGAAGGATGAGAACTTGGGCACCGTCAAGACCGTCTTTTCCTGGTCGGAGTCTGTCTCGGCCATGGCTGTTTTGCTGGATCAGGGTTCTTCGGAGGATGGCATCATGACGAGTGGGCCGAGTTCCAGGCAGCACTCATCAAACTTGAGCGACAGTCTCAATCAGTAAGTGTCATTTCAATTCGACCCATTCATGGACTTTTGAGAATGATGAGGGTCGAGGACACGACTGGAGGTGATGGGAGCGAGAAAGATGATTGGATTGAGGCAACGTTTGATGCTGAAATCAATTGATCCATTTCGTCGGCTCAATATCAATCGATGTATGTACGGAGTAGCTTCGGCCAATCACGTCGGCGGATCTTCGTGCCTCTTGAATCGATAGAAAGTTACCCTAGAGCCTGCAAATATTCAGGGAATTTCCATCTCATGCCAAATCGAATATCTGGATTGATTTTGATGCCATATAAAAAAGACCTGACAGTGTCAGTTCGCAGGTACTCCTTCTCTCTCTCTCTCTCTCACACACAAAAACAAATAGAAGAGAGGAATCGTTTCCTCCAGGACATACTCTCATCAAGTCCAAAAAGTCCAAAAAAATAAGGTCTTTTGAGAATTGAACCCAACCCGATTCGAACGGATAACCTTCAGGAAATTCCAAAGCTGGAATCTGACGCGCTACCGTTGCGCCATGGATCCGAGTTGCGGGGCCCAGTCGAAAAGAAGACTATACCCTCCACTGCATGTAGCGCGGCGGACGGTGACATTGATCCATACCTACTGGAGAGAGCTTTAGGAAGACGAGTTCAGATTAATTGATGTCTGGCAGGGATGCCGTCTTCGTCCTCGGAAATGTAGTATCAGGTGTTGTTAATGTCTTCACATATAAAAAAGACATAATATTAGTATGGAAAGAAATCATGCCTTCAGTATATTGGCCTAGAGCTGCTCTACCTCCTTCCCTGACATGATCCAGGACATGCAAGTTTGGCAACTGTTGGCAATTCCGAGTCTGGGTCGTGCCTGCGGACATATCGTCCCGTGCGTGCAAGCACCAACGCGGCCCGCCTACCCTGCACTCTTACTTTTTCAGATCCATTAAAGCTCCAGCAACTGAGCTCAAGTACATGTACTCCGTACATTACCTGTACTCCGTACCTGTACTCAATGCATGTACCATCGAGACACGAGAAGCTCACCTCAATTGCCAACTTGAGGGGCCACGACCATCTCGACCTCGTCATCTCCAGAGCTTCATCGCGTTACCCCGCAGCTCCAATCCCTCATCCAACCTCATCTCCCTCTGCATCCTCTCATCCTCGCATCGCGTCGCATTGCGTCGCCTCATCCCGATCCAATGCCCTTCGACTCCATCTCGGGCAACCTCATCTGGTTATCCCCCGCCCTCCTCGCCCTCCTCGCCGCCGCCGCAATGGGCCTCTTCAGCACCCGGAACCACATGCCCGTCGAGGGCAAGGTCAGTCGCGCTCCGTGGCCCCGTGTCACCATGTAACCCCAATTGCCTGCCGCCTTCTCTGACCCCCAGACCCAGACGGTCCTCATCACCGGCGCATCCGAGGGAATGGGCCTCTCCGTCGCCAAGAAGCTCGCCGCGCGCGGCGCCAACATCATCCTCGTCTCCCGCTCCATCCCCAAACTCGAGCAGGCCCTCCAAGCAGTCAAGGTCCGTCCAGTCCATCGATCCCCTTCCCTTCCCTCCTCCCCCCCAAAGTCCGCACTCCATCTCCAAGCCCGCCCAAATCCAATGCTCAACAAACCCCCACCCGATGCAATCGCAGGCCGCCGCAAAGAACCCCGACCAGCGCTTCCACTACATCCCCGCCGACGTCTCCTCCCCCGACTTCGCCGGCCCCCTCCTCGCCCACGCCAAAGCCTGCAACTCCAACAACCCCCCCGACATCGTCTGGTGCGTCGCTGGCATGTCCACCCCGCAGCTCTTCCTCGACATGCCGCTCGCCTCCCTCCGCCGCCAGATGGACGTCAACTTCTTCGGCACCGCCGCCCTCGCGCACGCCGTCCTCGCCGAGTGGCTCGCCCCCGCCGCGCCCCTCGGTGACCCCGCAGCGCCCTTCCGCCTCGTCATGACTAGCAGCGTCGTCGCCTTCTATACCATCCCCGGATACGCCCCGTACGCGCCCTCCAAGTGGGCCCTGCGCGGGCTCGCCGACTCCCTCTCCCAGGAGCTGCTGCTGTACCCCAACCACGTAAAGCTGAGCGTCGTCTACCCGGGGACCATCCTCTCCCCCGGGTTCGAGGTCGAGAGCCGCAGCAAGCCAGAGGTCACCAAGATCCTGGAGGCGAGCGACCCGCGGCAGACGCCGGATGAGGTCGCTGATGCTGCGATTCAGGGGCTCGAGCGCGGTGAGTATTTCGTCACCGTCGGGTGGCTTGGTGCGCTCATGAAGTGGGGCGTCCTGGGCGGTTCGTTCCGCAACAGCTGGATCGTCGATACCATCGGGGCGTGGATCGCGACGATTGCGTGGATCTTCGTGCAACCTGACCTGCATGGCAAGATTCGGAGCTACGGCAAGACGCATGGCCACCCGAGCACCTACACCAAGGCGAACTGAAGTCTGATGATATGGAAGGGATGGATTCCTCATCTGTACCCTCCTGGTTTCCTCTTCTTCCCGACCACTACCGCGCGAAAAAAAGAGGCCGGCAAGGTTTGCTTCAATGTTCTATGTCTAGATACCCTAATGCATGAATGTGTATGTAGTAATAATGTATGGATGCATGTATATATGTTCCAATCGCGCGTGTCCTTCTGCAGAATCCATCCTTCATTAGACACCGCTCCACTTGCCGAACTTGACATATCGCTTGTACATCTCCCGCAGGATCGCCCGGCCGCTCGCATCCATCGCGTCGTTGAGGATCTTGCGCACCTCGGGCGGCGTGATGTCGAAGATTGTGTTCATCGCCGGCTCCAGCTCCCCCAGCACCCGCCTCCCCACCCTCGCCTCGAGCTGCAGCTTCACGTACTGCATCAGCACGAGATACATGTGCCGCCCCGCGGACCGCTTCGCCACGTCCGTCGCCGAGTCCAGCGCGCTCTGGTGCTGCGAGCGCGACACGGAGCCGGCGGTGGGCTCGCAGATGAGGGAGATCAGGCGGCCGTACGCGTGGGCACGGGACTCCTGGTCCGCGGCGTCACCGTCTTTGTCGTCGGCACTACTGTCTGTTGTGGTCCCGACGAGCATCCGCAGGAGGGCCTGCATGGTCGTCAGGAGGAGGTGGTAGTGGCCCTCGAGGCGCAGCCTGTGCTTCCGGATGACGACGCCGACGAGCCTGCACAGCCAGGGGAACGGGACGGAGGGTGCGCCCTCCGCGGCGGCGAGCTTGGCGACGGTGCTGAGCGTGATCTCGACGTTCCACTGGCCCATGGCCTGCGGCTTCTTCTCGAGGAGGGTCTGGAGCACGCGGCACGTGCGGTTGGTGTTGGGCGAGTGCCGGGCCGAGCTGAGGGAGAAGATGAGCTGGCTGTGGGCTGCGGCCAGATCGACGCCCTCTGCCTTGCCCTGCATGTCTGTTTTCTCTGTGTCTCGGGTCAGTTCGAGTTCTCGTCACTCTCGGTCTTCTTCGTCAGACGAGGGATCTCACCTAGGAGCTGGTTGATCGTGTGCTCGATGGCGAGGATTTGACCATCCGTGTGAGAAGCGAAGATGTACCCGCGTATCAGCTTCATGAGGAATTGCGACCTCTCAGCCATTCCCATATCCTTGATCACGGCGTCCACGTACTCCTGAAGGAGAACCTCCCGGGACCTCGTCGGCAGCTCTGAGAGGGCAGGGAAACTTGTCGGCGTGGCGCTTTCCAACTCCCCGGACAGGTACTTGTGCATGAATATCTGGATCTTCCAGCCCCTCAGGTCTCCGCCAGCCATCGCCGTCTTGCTTCTTCCGTCGAGCTCGCGGATGGAGGCCGCCTTGAGCCCCCGGGAGTCCAAAGCAGCGACGACATCATCATGCTCTAGTGCGGAAGCTGCGTCCACGGCCGCGAAGAGGCGAAGATCCGAGGCTCGATCTTGTCCAGACAGGAGATCCGGGTTGCCCGCGAACTCGCCCAGCACCGACGCGACGAGCTTCGCCAGAAGCTTGGTTGCCTGCGGGAGCAGCTGGCTGAGGGCCTCGGCGGCCTGGACCCTCTTCGAGAGTCTCAGCTCGGCGATAAGGGCCTTGATGAGGGTGATGCGGAAGGCTTTGATATCCGGGCTGCGGGCGTCCTCCTCGCTGTCGCATTTCTGGACAAAGTCCCTGCCTTCCAGGAAGAGCGTGTCACCTGGCCGGTGCGCAGAGGTTGCCGTCTCCTTGAACGCCGTGGATGCGAGCACGAAGAACCGCTCAACCATCTCGAGAGGCGTACCGTCGCCGATGGAGCGGTCGTACTTGACGCTGGACAGTGCATCCGCGATATCAAGAAGACTGGCGAGGTTGAAGTGGCCTTGAGTCTTGGGGATCGACGCAATCTTGGTCGAGAAGTCGAGCACCGCTTTCCATTTCTCGAAAGTGACCGTCTTGGAGTTCTTCTTCATCTTGGGTCTCATATCCTCAAGCACCTTCATCATGTCCATCCAAGGAGAATCAACCAGTGCTTCGAACGGTACCTTGCTCAGAAACTGCATAGCCATACATGCCTTCTCGCCTGGCCATGCGCTTTCGTCGCGAGACTGCTCCAAAAAGGCGCTCGCCAACCTCTTCTGGCTATTGGCGAGATCGCCATCGTTGAGGTTGACTTCGTTGGAGAGGAAGTCGGCCCAGGTCACTCGCGCGGTGTCAGAGCTGATAGGCTCAGAAAAGAGATGGTTTACTGGGTTGTTGAAGGCCTCCTTCGTTTCCGCCTGCTCCCTGGACCGCGACAGGAACATCTTGAGAAACCTGCTGGATCCGAGGGTGCACCACGCCAAATATTGTTCGAAGACGTTGTCCTCGTCATAGTCGGAACTCGCGTCGCGGTCAGTGTCGGAGAACGGTTTCGTGGGCCCTTTGTATCCCGCCGACTCCATTGCCCTGAAAAGGACATCCGTGCTCGTTTCGACCAGAGAAGCCAGCTCCTGGGCGAACGCGACATCATCTCGGCCCACAGAGTCCCACATTTGGAGGCAGCACTTGTATGCTTCGAAGAAGCTTGCTGATTTGACGAAACTCGACAAAGTCTTGGACAGCTCTTTGTTGATTTGGCCCCAGATCTGGGCTTTCTGATCCCTCGGGACCCACGAGAAAGCCCTGGACACCACACGCCACTTGAGGGCGGAGGATCTCGACTGATCGAGCGCGGAGATGAGATCAAGCAGCTTGGTCCCCACGGCATCAGTGAAAGACTCGGTGCGGAGGCCTCTGCATATCGAGTCCGTAAAAGTGCAGAGCGCATGCGGGCATGATGACGGCTCCTGTTCCCGGAGCCACTCAATCACTTCCAGCAACATCAACGGCGATGTTTGCGACTCGATCCATGTAGAGGGCGAATCGAGAGCTTTCGTGAGTGCAAACCACGGTGTTCTGGAGATCAGGCTCTGCAACTGAGGAAGACCGCGGTTCTTGGGGTCGATCTTCGAAGAGAGCGGCCCGTGATGGAACTGTTCAACGGAGCGAAGCTGCTTGAACCACAGCTTCAAGAAACCGGAGGGGCTACGACGCGCTGAGAAGCTTTTCTGGATAGCCCCGACAACGTTGGATATAGCCGGGAATTTCCGGTCGTCGGTCTCGGTTGTGCTCTGCTCACAGACACCCTTTAATAAGGGGTCGCCGTCTTGGGTGACTTGGAACATGCTCGGGTTGCAGACAGCGGCCTTTGCAACCAGGTCCCAGTCTATCTGCCCGCCACTCATCCCATAGTCGCGGCAGACGATTCGCAGGTCTTCGACATCGACGAGGATCGACTGTAAGCTTGCCAGGCTGAGGATGTGTTCCATCAGGCGATTTCGATCGGGAAGCCTTCGTAGTTGCGATTCGACGGCCTGGAAGATCTGCCTCATCCATGCTGCGTTCCCTCTGCGTACGTCACGCTCGTTCTGCGGTTCTGGTGCGCCCGCGGCGAGGAAAAACAGCACTGGGGCTGCTAGCCTGGCCTGGCCGACGGCAACGTCGAGGGCTCTCGTCACGGCTTGGAGGTCGTTGCGCTGGAGAAAGGCGGACCGCGCTGGGAGAATGAGGTTTCTGTGCATGAACCTCGACAAATGCGAGCTCCACTGTTTCGCCAGGGCCTCGTCCACGTTGTCCTGCCCGCTTTGAGGAAACCCCTCCGTTTTGGCAAGAATGGAGACGGCTGGGTTGAAGAGATGCGTCGCGACTTCGAGCGTGTCGTCTGCGCTCTGCAGATGGAGATCCCAGATGGCGGATATCGTCGTGATCCAGTCGTCGCGCCCCTCGATGAGGTCGTGGCCGTCGCTGGTCAGGAGGAGATTGCACACGGCCAGCGCGGCCGAGGACAACGACGCGGCCTCGGCGGCCGATGTGGAGAAGAGCGACTTGATGTGCTCAGCTCCAATCTTGCTGCGGGAGTCGATGGTCTCATCGCCAAGGCGCGACAGCAGGGACTTGAGCAGGGAGAAGACGGCCTGACCGGTCGCGAGGCATCCGTCGGTGCCATTGAGCTCGTCCAGGTCGTAACCCATCGCTGCCGATCTCTTCCTCTTCGCGGACGGCGATCCGGACGCGTGCTGCTTGGGTGTTGAGATGTCCCTGAGGGTCTGCTGGAGCACGGAGACGAACTTGCGGTCGGCCAGTGACTTGGCGAGGGAGAAGAGCGGGATCCTGCGGAAGACGCAGTTGAGGATGGCCCAGGTGAGAGGGTATCTCCGCATCGTCTCTGCGCCATGGGATGCGCCGTTCATGGACTTGAGCAGCCATCGCAGGGCGCTTCCTTCGGGGGCGTGGAAACGGTTATTCGAGGACTGCGTGAGGCTCTGCCAGAGGGTTTCCAAGTTCTCGCCGTTTTGTCCTGGTCCGGTCTGGTCGAGACTCTTGACGGTCTGGATGAGGGATGTTTTGGCCTGGGGAAAAATTAGCAGATGATTTCCCTTTCCCTTTTCTCTCTCCCCATTATCTCTCTCTCTCTCTCTTTTTTTTTCCCCAAAGATATTTTTTTGTTTCTTTATTTCGCCAATATTTTCTCTTCATCTTTTGCTTCCATCGCGACCCGCGCACTTGCCATTTTGCTGCCGTCGCAGCCAGCGACCTCGACGAGCGTGAACGAGCGAAATTTTGCGGTGCCCAGCGAAGGGGGATGGAATTCGCGCGTCCAGGAATCAGAAACAAGAGAAAGAGAGAGAGAGAGAATCAATCGACTTGACGACGAAAGATCTGTCGGAGGTAGGCCATGGATCTATCAATAAATATTCTTTTTTGCTGCTTCTCCAACCTCCAGGCAGCTGTGACAAGCTTCCCGTTTTCTGCCGAAATTTCAAAATTCTGCCACAGACCGACTTCCCAATCAGGAAATCTCCGCTCTCACCGCCCTCGGCCCTTTGAACCCCAGGCAATTCGAGATTCCAGATTCGACATTCGACACTCGAGACTCCGAGACTCTGAGAGACTTGACCATTGACGACGACGACGAGCCAAGCCAAAGCGCATTCGTCCAACGCCGAAGACAAACAGCCCCCGAGTCTAGGCATCCAATCCTTCCCCACACCAATCGCGCTCCGCAGGTACATGCCCCTAGCACGAGAAGAACCCTCAATGTCAAGAGTGGCCTAGAAAGAAAAGAGAGAGAGAGAGAGAGAGGTGGAGAGAGAGAGACGAGGAGGGATTGCCAGCTGACAGCCTTTCAACCTGTAGCAACGCCTTTCATCATGTCCGAGACGGCTCCCCCTCCCCACCGAAGCGCCGTTTCCCGGCCGGTTAGCGAGGCCCTGCTCAACGAGAAGGTAGCGACCCTCGTCCCCATTGTTCCCGCCCAGCAGGATCACCAGTATTGCCAGGATTGCGCGGGAAAAAAATAGCACCAGAATTCAGAGAGCCAGGCAGCACGCCGGAGCGCCGCGCGTGGGGGACAAATCAGAGCTAACGAGTCGGGGCGTTAGTGGGACCGCTGCCTGTCGAACCTCATCGTCAAGTCGACCCTCGGTCTCGGATTCGGCGTCGTCTTCTCCGTTCTCCTCTTCAAGCGGAGAGCGTGGCCCGCGTTCATCGGCGCCGGATTCGGTGCCGGGCGAGCGTACGAGGAGTGCAACAACAACCTGAAGCAAGCTGCGCGAGACCTCAAGAAGCCTACAGCGTGAAGCACGAGCCGTAAGGCAGTCGAGACGAATCGAAAAAAAAAGAAACCGAGAATGAAGAGAGAGAGAGAGAGAGACGAAGGACGGGGAGTGAGAGACCAAGAGAGAGAGAGAGAGAGAGAGGGATTTATAGAAAATGACTCTGGCGATATCATGAGAAGAAAGAGTACATATTAGAATCAAGGCGTCTATTCTCAACCGGGGCGGCTTGCTGGTTTCGATAGTTTCATCAATTCTCAGAACCATCCTGATTTCTCAGCTTCCAACAGGTCCGGACTCGGCAGGCAGCCAGAGCTTCCCCGCCTTGTCGCGGGATCAGAGCAGCTCACTAATCTATCCTTTTCGTCTGCCGCAATCGAGCACTGGTCTCTTCCCTGCGATGCTCAGATGATCGCTCATCTCGGTGGCTAAGTGGCTCGGCTCGTCAAGGTCCAAGGTGTCATCCGCATCTCCGCATCAAGACTGTGGTTCGGCGGCTTGGAGAGTCCAGGGGAGAAGCTCTCTTTGACCATCACCACGCGCTGGACGGTGCTCTCCATGGTTCGATCTCGTGCCCTGGTGGTTCTGCTTTGCTCGGCCGACGCGCTCTCTTCGTCTTTGATCAATGTGTTTGTGCTACGCCTTTCACCGCGCGTAGTCCCCGAGCCAGTATATCGTCAACAAGAGCGCCCCCAAGGAGACTACCAAGACGAGGACCCTAGCCGCGATGCAGACGATTTCGAGGCGGAAGTCATCCAAGGACCGTTCCGGGTAGGACATGGCGAGACGAGATGCGGTTGACGACGCGAGAGAGGCGTTCTTGCCGGTCGTTTAATTCCAATTTTCATAGCCGAGCGACAGGTGATGACTTCTTAGGATCCAAAAGGAATTCGGAGGAAATACAGAGAGACTCAAACGAATGACAAAAGAAGGGACGAGGTCGTTGGTTTCTAGGTTCTAGGTTCTAGGGTGATGATGATGATGATGCTTAGGAGGCATGTGAATAGGAGATGGATTGATGATGCTTGATCTCAAGTTGCAACGTCGAGGGTTGAGCATCCGTCCGAGATGATGTCTAGATCTTCTCCCCCTTCACATTGAGAGGCCAGCAAGAGATGCAGGAGCCATCAATGATTCATGATGTCTCGAGTCCACTTGACGTGATCTCCGTTGCCCTTGCTTCCAAGAGAACTGAGCTTCAACGGCAGGCCAGGCTCCAGCTGGACCGCCAGGCAACCTCACATAGACAGCCCGGCTCATACCCAATCTTCTCCCCCTATCCTTCTCATCTACAGTACGGCTCGAGGCATAGTACGAAGTCTGCTACGACTCGAGTCTCTCTTCTCATCCTGCAATCTCAAGAGAAGAGGCATGTCGGAAACCACCACCAGAACAGCCAGACATTATTCCATCCGGCCGTGGATGAGAGGCGACGAGATCCGTCCATCTAGCACGCAAATATGACCGACAAGAAGTAGGTGAGATCCCAATCGGTTGATTAATCGTGCAAAAGAATGTATGAAATGTGTAAGGAGAGAAGAGAAGAAGAAGAAGAAGAAAAAAAAAAGGAAAAAAATTCCATGAAAAAAAAAAGGCGATTAAAAAGGACGTCCGAAATACGCGGAAACATCACGTGATGCGGTGGAGTCTCTGGCGCGACATAAAAAATCCAATTTTGATTTTTTTTTCCTCGACAATTTTCTCCTCTTTTCTCTTCTCTTTTTTTCTCTCACCTCAAGCCATCAACATCAATCACAGCCATCGCAGCCATCGCAGTCGTGTCATGTCGTTTGTCTCGCGGTGCGTCGAGACCTTAATTCGGGTCTCTTTGAGCGATTGATTCTCGGAGAGCATTCTTGCAAGTGCAGAGTCGCTTCGAATCGAAGTCTTCCGAGACAAACACTCTGGCTGGCCCGCAAGATGCTGCTGCTTGATGGTGATGCTGCTTGATGGTGATGCGACACCATTTGATGCATTGATTGATCTACTCGTATGCGATGCATATATGCATCAATGTGAAGATGCAAAACCCACGAATTTGCCTACACCTCGCCGCTCTCAATGCGCAAGCGTGTCAACTTATATTTATCGTTCGGAGTGGGAGATGAATCCAAGGTCTAGACAACCAGTCTGCTCCACCCTGATGCCATAGAACATGTGTGGCATCAGGACTAAAATCAGACAGACATTTTGATATAACGAGTACGAGAGAATCACGACGTGCTCTGATGCTTCATGCTTCGTTTTTCGTGTCATGAGCTAAATCGCAGTAAATTGTATACACCCGCCATCCTTGATCTCAAGAGAGAAGTTGAAAGAAGGAGAAGAAAACAAAAGCAAAAGAGACCAGCCAGACGCGCAGACATCATTAAATCTGGCTCCCGAAGATGATGCTCTCGTTCGTAAAGGAGAGCAGGCACTTGGCCACCAGCCGGCCGGTGTAAAGGAACGACCGGTCCATCACGAACCGCTGCTCGCCCCTGAGCACCATGTCGTCTTCCGCGAGGAACTGCAAGTCTTGCCCTGTAGAACCGGTATCCGCGTCAGCCACTCATCTTCCCTTCTCACTCCCCTCCCCCTCTCTCTCCTATCTCTGTCGGGTGGTTTTTTTTTCTTCTTGTTTGCACTCACAGTCTTGGCCGTAGAACAGCTCCCTCAGCTGCGCAATCATCTCCATCGCCGGCGCATCGAGCTCGCCCTGGTGCTCCATCCAGCCGCCGTCCACCAGCGGGTTGAAGCTCTTCGTGTTCGCGTCCCGCGAGTGCGTCTGGTACAGGTGGTGGAACTGGTACGCGAACTGCTTGAACGGCATGTTCTCCACCTCCTTGCACGTATCCAGCACCAGCTTCCTCCCGGGACTACTGCCGCCGGCCGTGGTGCTCGTGGTGCTTGTGCTCGGAGGCGCGAGGAAGGGGTCCTGGCCATCGCCCGCCCGCGCGCCCAGCTCCGTCTGCGACGCCACGAAGTTGTCCGACGCCGCCTCGACCGCCTCCATGAACAGGCACAGCACCAGGAAGGACGCCAGGCAGGGCGCCCACTCGCGGCGCGACTTGGGCTTCAGCGACTTGGAGAACTGCTCGAAGAGCTGCGTCATCTCGCGCATGATGAGCTCGTCGACCAGGAACTTGACTTGCCGCGCGAGCACGCGCGACGTCACCCACGGGTCGTCCGGGTGCACGAGGCCCGTCCCGCTCAGGGAGAGGACCGACTGCCGCGTGAGGCACAGATGGCGCGTCATCACGTAGTGCATCGTGTATATCGACAGCGCCCGCTTGACCATGACCGACTTTCGGCTCTCGTTAGCAGTCTATCCTCGCGGGTATCAGAGCCAGGGAACTCACATCGGTTCGGTTCGCGTAGGCCTGCACGATGGAGAGGACCTTGAGCGGCAGCCGCGTCGTCGCAAACGACTCCGTCACCTGCTCCGCCCACGCCGGCTCCTCCGCCAGCGCCCGGACATACGCCTTGGCCGCCTTCCGCAGCTCATCCCTTTGCGGGGCCTTGCTCAGATCCACCGCGATCGGCACCGACCGCCGCGCGTGCAGCGGCGCCCCGGCATCCCGCCCGCCGAGGTGCCAGTGCTGCAGCACGTCGAGCGTCCTGGCCGTGAAGAACCGCGCCCGCACGCTCAGCACGCCCGCGAACCTCGGGCCCGACGAAAGGTCCACGCGGCACTCGTTCGCGGCGGGAACCCCCCCCGCGCCCAGGTCCTCGACGTGGTCCGCCAGGAACCGCGCCATCGCGTCCCGCTTGAAATGGCCCCTGATGAAGTCCGGGAAAAGCACCGGCAAAAAGTCCTGGAACTGCCAGCACACCACCTGCGGCACCTGCAGCATCAGCTTCTTGCAGTGCCGGCACGGCCGCTCCTTGTCGCACTTGACCTTGCGGCTGTGGCAGCAGAAGCACGCGCCCACCCGCCGCACCTGCAGCGCGCTCTCCTTGGTCTCGTCCGCCAGCGGGCCCTTGCGGCCCTTGTGCGTCGTCGTGCGCATCGCCTCGAAGCACTCGAACGGGTTCGGCCGCCCCGCGTGCGCGCTGATCGTCGTCGGCGTCACTATCACAAACTGGCTCGAGGACCCCTGGCCCGATCCCGCGCCCCTCGACTTCTGCACCTTCCCGCGCACCACCTTATGGATGATGCTGCCGCTGCCGCTGCTTTCGCCGGAGGAGGAGGACGCTCCGGACGCGGAAGACTTCCTGCTCGTCTCGGACTTGGCCGCCGGCGATCGTGGGCTCGCTGACCCCGCGCTCGGCGTGAGGATGATCGGCGACGCGGACGAATGCGAGCTCGAGCTCAGACTCTCCGGCAGGAGACCATTCCCATCCCCGCTCACGCTCACGCTCGACCTCGCCTCGTGCCATGCCGAGGCGCTCAATTCCGAAGGCCATGTCTGGCCCAGATCATGCGAGCCGGATCGCACTCCGGGGGTCTCGTTCGGGTTCATTGTCGAGAAGGGCACATTCGCCTGGAAGCCGCTCATGTACGGCACTAGATCTGCCAAACCCCCCACCCCTTCCCAGACATCAGCATCAATTCCTGCCACTCCAAGGACGTCTTTGTCTCTCCCCATCCCCGCCACCCCCAAGCTGGCCGTACCTACCGATGAGTTCCTGCGACGATAGCCCATCGCCCTGCGGGAAAAGATACTGCTGCTGCGTCAAGAGCGCGTCCCCCGCCGCCGTGCCGAACCCGCTCTCCGCAACACTACCCGCTGTCGCCTCAGCCGTCGTAGCCATCGTCACAGCAGTATTAGTCGAAGCAGCAGCAGCAGCAGCCGCCGCCGCCGCCGCCGTCAAGTCCTCGATCAGGAACTCCTCGTCCGGCTGGAACCCCCCGCCCGGCGGCATGAAGAACGACCCCGGGATGCTCATGCCCGGCACGGGCGAGAAGCCCGCGAGCGACGACGCCGACACGGACGGCGAGCCGGACGAGGGCGTCGCGCCGGGGTGGCTGATGAGCGTGAAGCCGCCCATGCTGGCGCCGCTAGCCGGGCTGGGCACGAAGCCGACGGAGGGGCCCGGCACGGCGCCGTGCGGGTATTCCATGTCGATGTGCTGCCATGACTCGTCCGTGTCGCCGGTGGACTCGAAGTCGTAGATGGAGGAGTGGGGGGATGCGTTCTGGGAGGCCGGCGCGACGAGCACCATGGCTGCGAAGGATTCGGTCGGGGCGCGGCGTGTTTCCTGTGCGAGACGGCTCGGGGCCTCGATGGAGGAAGGATGGGAATGTCGGAGCAGAGATGAGGTTGAAGATCCTGTGAGATGAGCCGGGTCTCACCTGCAAAGCTTGCTTGAGCCTCACATGGATGTAAGACGCATCCGATTCCGTACTCGTACTCGTACCGTGCCGAGCAGCGCTAACCGCTCCGGCACACCGAGCCCGTGAGGCGAGAGGCACACCTGGAGTACATTGATATTCTCGGCGTCCTCCGTGCTGATTCGAGTAGAATAGGCCTTCGGCGAGAGAGGGAGAGGGAGGCAGAGAGAGAGAGGGAGAGAGAAAAAAAAAAGGAGGATCGCCACTGGCAGAGCCATGCCTTGCGGGCGCTGGTGTGTCTTTGATGCATAGCACGCGAGACGGCTGCTTTGCTGGCCACTCAGAGCGTTGCATTGCAGCACATGTTATGTCCAATGCGTCGTCCGCGGCCTCATGCCGGGTACGGGTGCGGCATATCGTGCATGAGGCCTCGCTTACTCGTATTTGCATACCGAGAGGTGCCGGATCGGAAATAGTCCTTGAGTACGAAACCAGACGGCGATGGCGATCGGTCCTTGGTCTCGGTGACTCTTTGGTCTGACGGTGAGCGATGCAAAAAGGGGGGGGGGGGGGGGTCCCTGGATGTTTTCGACGAGGAGCTTCCCCTGTGGGCGGGTGTATTGGCACGCGGTGCGCACGCATTCCCCCGTCTACAGATACGGAGTACGCCTCGCCGATGCCTCTCGAGATCGAGACATGCTGATAGGGAGATGGTGTTTCAACAATGGAGCGCAGACATGAATGGGCTTCTGGTTCAACCTTCGCGTTACCAAAACTCCGCGGGGGCTCTCGACACAAACGGGAAGTGAATGCCGCCGTCTTGCAGATCCAAGCAATATCCTCACACGAACATGTCTCGAGCCGGAACGTCCAATGACACGATGCATCTTGCCATAGGCTGCCTGTCCCCTATCTCCCCTGGTGTCTGTGCGTACATCAACGTATGGTTGTATATCTGTATTCCTTGAAAGATGGGCATGGCGGTCGTCAATGCCCCATCTCCTGTAGCGTCAAGAAGCGACTTTCATTCGCAGCTTTTCCTCTCTCCCATTTTGTGCCGGTTTTCTTCATCTTCTCCCAATCGAATTGAACCTGGCAGGGTATCAGCTGTGTTATGCGCGGAGATAAGGAGGAAGATTGAGCCTGGACATAGAATGTACATACAACGCCATGCCAGCCAGGATATCTCGTCCTGCCAAGTTATCCTTTTTTTTTTTTTGCAAATGTGAAAAAAAAAACGTCAAGGGGTAGTCGGTATGCAGTCTCGTAGTGGTATATAAAACGTGATCATCGAAAAAACATTTGAAGGGGGTGGTGGTGGGGATAGGAGAGTTTTGAGAGACTGATGAGACGAAGAGAAAGCTCCTAAGATCGATACCGGTTGTTGGCGCGCTCTTGGATCTGCTTCTCCGTGGAAACGTATAGTCGGTCGAGGTAGTCCATCGCCGAGGCATCCTTCAGGATCTTGGCGACCTGAATGCCAGCCGAGATCAGCTGGAGGATATTTCGATCGTCCTTCAAGGGACGGCTCTGATGTTTCGCCGCGTGTCTCATCTCCAGAGAGTTCTCGAGGATCGTGACGAACTGCTTGATCTGCCCGTTGTAGAGGACCCTGGCGGGAATGCGCCGCTTCGTCGCCAGCCGCTTGAGCAGGTACACCCACTCGGTCCACTCGCGGTCCCGCGCCCGCTCGACGGGCCGCATGTCCTGCGTCAGCGGGATGGGGAATTGGTACTTGGCGACGAAGTCGTACGCGCACTGGGACAGCCGGTCGTTGACCTGGTTCAGGACGTTGTCCTGCTCCTGGACGTGGAGGTTGGTCGGCAGGTGCGGGAGCTCCCTCTCCTGCATGGCGATGACGTCGGGCGGGGGCCGCTGGAGGAACTGGTGCGGGCCGTCAAACTCGTCTCGGTTCGATGGCCTGCGCTGCGATCGGGCCCGGCCGTTGGGCTTCGACTTGTTGTTGTTCGGCAGGACCAGGTCCATGCCGCCGTCCAGGGAGAAGTCCGAGAGGTTGGGCGAGGCGATGATGTCGTCGACCGATCCGGTGGGGGAGTATCGGCCGGGGGAGTCCCATGCGGAGTACTTGTGAGGCCTACCGGTGCCGTATGCCGAGCCGGTCTTGGTGCCGACCGGGGATTGGGGGCTGTAGACCAGCGAATGGGCCGACGCGCTCGGCTCGCGCCTGGAAACAACGTTCGCATTCGGTGCCGCGATCGGGCCGTCGACCCACGGATAGGGGTTGGGTGGATAGTTGATTCTTGTGTAACTAGAAGGTCATTGGATAGTACGCCAAAGCGGGATCGAGTGAGAGGATCTCAAAAGCGAGTGTCGTCTTACCTCAAGCTCGGGTAGAGACTAGTAGCGAACCCCGGATTACTGTACGGCTCATTGAAGGGGCTGAGAGGAGAAGAGAGATGAAGGTCAGCTTGCGACGCTCACTGGCTGGGGAGCCGGATGCTCGGGTCTGCTTTCGCACCTGCGAGAAGGGTTCCAGGGTCCGCCGGAGGCAGACGGCATCTCGTAAGCAAAACCCGGTTGAGCCATGTTCTCACGGCTCATACTGCAGACAGAGAGAGAGGGAGAGATTGCTTTTCCTTGTGAAACTTTGTGTGTTTGGCAAGAGACCAAGAGCCTGGAGAGAGGTAGAAGGCAGAGATGGATGAAGCGAGCAAGCAAGCAAGCAAGCAAGAGAACAAGCAAAAAGGTGGAGCCTTGAAAAAATCCTGGTAAATCTATCCGGTAGAAGTTTCTGGCTCCTTTGGCATTGATCCCGAACAAAATCCAAGGCAGGCTTTCCAGAGGGGCAAGTCCAAGAGATCCACGGCGGCAGATGTGCTTCGACTTGATTGTTCCCTTGATGATGAGTAGTCCCCGGCGTTGACTTGATCTTTAAGGGTGATGTGTCCAGACGGCCAAGTGGCCAATTGGAGCTGGCCAGTCCTGGGGAACCCAACTCAGGTGGTTTTTCTCTCTCTTGCAGCGTGGCACTAGATTGAGTGCAGGTATCCCGGATGGTCCTGGGGGGGAGAGTAGAATTCTGCAGGTACGGAGTACGGGCACAGAATATCGAGATTGCTTGACCGAGCAAGCTAGACCCGAGCGGCAAAAACGAGAAAGAAAAAGAAAGGAAACTAGAGGTCCCGTCAGCTCTGGTATGGGGGATTGGCTTATGTATGGAGGATGTGCTCGGGATGAGGGCAAAAGCACGCAAGACACGAAATTGGCCTGTTAGGTCCTCGGCGGAATGCCCGTCCTGAGAGGTGGCCCAGCTTGGACCCCGGTCCGAGACGGTCACAGGCAATCCCGTCTTCGGCGGCAACGAGGCCTGCGAGACAAAGGATGAACCGACAGATACCACTAGGATCCGCGAGGCCTTTTTGCCACTGTGCCGTTTCCAGCAATCGGGTGCGGTCCCCCCAAGAAGAACCAAGCTGTGGTCTGAGGAATCAAGGCGAAGCGAAGGAGGGAATGGGCACAGTGCCGGACAGGACGCAACGAGAAGGGGTGAGATGAGGAATGATCCGGACCTACAGGTTTGTGCCGTGTATACCCCGAGAGTACAACGAGTGCTCGTATGCGATCGTACCAATACTGATCGTGCTCGTACTCGTATGGGCTGGCGGCGGTGATGAATGAATCAAGGTTGGAAGAGTACGAGTACGTAGGTATGTATCTGTGTTCTCTATGGGCGGGGATTCCGAAAAGGGAGGGTGATGGATCGTGGGCGACGCCGTCCGCCAGTTGGAGGCTTCGGTAGGATCAATTGATGCTCCAATTCCCGTTTCAGGCAGTCCGTTTCTGGTGTCTGGCCTTGGATACTCAGGACCGTTTCAAACGCTGGACGTGGACGGATGCCGGTATGGCGATGATGCAAATGAGCCAGCGTCGAGATGGGGGCCAGATGCCGAGGCAATTCCACGGCACGCCAGATGCCTTGTTGGAGACCTGCTTTCGGATGGAGATGCCGACGAGAGTCGCTCTGCTGCTCTTTCAGTTGCTGTGAGTGTCGCTGTCGCTGTCGCTTGTCCCTGTCCTTGCCCTGGTGCTCAAGCTCAAGCTCAAGCTCTCGTGCCGTGATGTGCAGAGCGGTGGCTCGCTGGGAGGGCAGACGTGCGAGCAAAGCGGGTTGGGCAGTCCTATCGCGGGGTAGGTTTCGGTTGGGCTCCTCTCGTTGTTGCCCAAGGGGAGGCTGACGTTCTCTTTGATTTGGCGAGCAGGCCATCCGGGGCCCTTGGGGCTACTACGGAGTAGTACGAGTACTCGTTTTAGGGCTTTGGGGTCGACGCTCGACGGGTGGGGGTGCTGGGATTCCGCGACAGGGGGATGTGCCCTGGGCCAAGACGAAGAAGCGATCAATGGCAGGCCGTCACCGGGCTCGGGCATCAAGGGTTAGGTTGCATCCATGCGCCGAGAGCCAGACCCATATTGGTAGTACTCCGTACTCGTACTCGTACCGGTACGAGTACGAGGATGAGATGGAGATTGCGATCCCTGTACTCGTACTCGTATGCCGCCCGTCTGGATTCGGCTGAGGGCAGGAGGCTGCACATCGAGGCTGTGATATGTTACCGGGTTTCCACACACGAAGCACTGGAGGGCGGCCAAAACGGGGCAATCATGTCGGACGAAGGACCCTGACCTTACCTCATCGTGCACCGGTATCTCTGGAGTCTCCAGCCGGCGGGAGGAGCCCGGGAAAGCAGATCCTCATGATGCAAGGTGCAATCCTTGACATCGACAGCGGTCCTCGCACGAGGCTACCCATCGACCATGGGTCATCGCCGGCTGTGGTCTCAGAAGAATAGTAGCCGCGTTGAATCCGTTAGCAAAGATGCACGACAATGCCTCGGCCGCGGAGTACTCGTCACGACAAGCAATCCGCACCCATTGTTTCGTCTGGCTGTTCCAGTGATCCAAGCGATTGACCGGCGAAGGAGAGGTTGTCAAGGCGTTGTTTGATCGCGTCAGGGTCGCGGAGTCGCAGGGCCCGGCGGCCAGAGGCGAGGACCAGCTTGCTTGGCACGCCCCGGCCTGGCACAAGCATGATGACGGACAGTGGAGGTACGACATATGTTTGTACGGAGTATGTATGTGCGCATTTCGTACATACGAGTACAGACCAATGTGGACTCGCACAGCGCGTCCGTGTTGCCGTGCTCTGCGAGGGCTAGCAGAAGCATGTCAGAAATCCGTACCCGTACTCGTACAGGATCCAGATGCGTCCATCGCTCACGATGCATCAAGTCGATGGAGAAGTTGTCTGGCTTAGAATATTTTGATTGGCCAGAGCACTCACCGCGGTGAGAAAAGAGGGGATGCTGCAGTCTGACCAATGACAGGCCGTGAATCGGTGAGGGGTCAAGGAGAGTTCAAGGTGAGGGAAACGAGATCTTGGTTACGTAATCAAGGGGACATTGCATCATCCGGCAGCCCCCGATCAACAAGGGAGATCCTTCAATCGCGTGTGCGATGTTGGGACATTCGGCAGAAGCGGGCCGACACGACGAGGACGACCCTCGGAGAAGGGATCTCAGGGACACTCGGATCCGTGAGACAGTACGGAGTAGATGCTCTGCATTGACTGCTCGTCTCGACGATGAGGTCTGCGCGACGGCCCGGTCGCGATAAGATCCATCAGGTAAGTCCACAGGGCCTTTGGCATTACGGGGCTCTCTCTGACCATGGCGCAGTTTCGATCCCTCTAACGGACGATTTGTTTCAAGAGAAGGGCTACTTGTGCGGGCACATCGACAGGATCATCAATTCTCGTTGGAGAGCTTGCTCTCTTCAAGAACGTTGGTATGTCGTGCAGCCGTCGGTTCTGGTCAAATCCATCTGCTCCAATTGCGGGGCAAAAAGAGAGTCGAACTAGAGACGGGGAGAGAACTGACATCCGATAGAGGCGTCATCAGGTTCGCAGGTGCATATTCCCTTACGCGAGAGAAAAGGTGATATCGTGTTGCGAGTGGAGCCGCGGTCTCGTCTCAAGAAGCAAGCTGAAGCATCAAAACAAGAGCAGAAATCCTCCATCCCTCCTGGTGCATACGAGAGTTTCGATATCTTAAAGGAATCTGCAAAGCAATCGTTGCCTCGATACCTTCGTGTTCCACCGCCTGTCCATTTGTTTTTTTTTTCCTCCGTAGACGAGGATCGCGGGCCGAGACTTCGAAGTGAGATACGAGCATTCGTATCGCCGCGGTTCGTGCGCAGCATAAGGTCGGTGAGACGCGCATCGGCATCATCGTCATCGTCATCGTCCAGGACGTCGGACCGAAGACGCTCGCAATCTGGACTGATGGGCAAACTCCTGCACGCAACGCTGCGTCCTGCCGGGGCGCCCACAGGCCTTCAACGCTTGACGCTTGGGGACGCAGATGCAGCGGCGCGATTTAATTGCCTGCGCAATTCGACAGGAGCCCGCGCGGGGCTTCAACCATAGACGTTCAGACACGCATCTCCGAGGATGCAGTCGACGCATGAAAATTTTCTCGACGACTCGCGGGGCCAGCCAACCAGGACAGTCCGGTACGAGCACGAACAATACTACTACTACTACTACTACTACTACTACTACTACTACTACTACTACTACTACATGCACAGAGGCTGCAATTCGAACGAAGAAAAAAAACCATTTTCTCGTACGACTTCGAGGACTCACACGACACGAACGAGAACATGAGGTTATCGCCGACTTCTGGTGCCACATTGCCGGGGCAGAAGAGGCAGCACACTAAGTTTTCAGCAACACTTTCTACGAGTACAGGTACAGGTACGAGTACGTCGAAGGCGCGAGCGAGGCTCCTTCCCTGGGCCGGGACGGGTGGGTCCCCCCCTAGTGGATGCCCCCCCCCAAAAGCGGGTCCAACGAGTGGGTCCTTCGAAAAAAGAAGTGGAGTCGATACCCCTCGCGCTTGCTTAGGTAATGTGGAGACCGCGGGCCCGCCCGAGCAAGCCAAAAGGGGACTAGCGCCAACTTGCTTCAACTGCCACCGTCACGCCCACCGACTTCAAGTTTGGACGAGGCCACGACTCCATCCCTCGTTTGAGCCTCAATCTTCCGAACGCGCCCTTCCTATTGCGGCCTATTGTCTGCTCCACAATTCCTGTCGACGAGGACCCCCCTTCTTCAGCCTTTCTTCGCTGCAACGGAGTCGCTTGGCCGACATGGCGAGCCCGTTGCGTGACCTCGGACGACCGTCGTTCATTTGCCGGCCTCCCTGCAACGCCAGCAAATTCGTCTCGAGACAATCACATCAATGCCTCAAATCGAGCTCATTTCCCGCAGCTCGTCCGCAGCTGTACCCGGTACTCTGTGCGCGGGAGGGTTTCGGCATGGAGGAGACCTCAGACGCCTGCGCGGCCCCCGCTCTCGCGCCTCTCTCTTCGTCTCGTCCAACGGCATGGGTCGTCCGGGCCCTGTGGCGTTGCGTCTGCCATCCCAGATTGGCCAGCGCCGGCAGTCGTCCAAAGGCCGGCCCACCCTTGACCCATCGTCGGCATCATGTCCTCTGTACGGAATACACGCATGCTGACTTGGCCAAGACGAGGGGTCGTCGTCGACTTGATACTCCGTACATGCATACGAGTACATATGCAGATGGAGAGAATGGGGAAGAGGGGAAGCGCACATGCGAGAACGACGCCAGCAGCTGCAGGATGAGGCAAGAGATCCCGTTGCGTGCACCTGTCAAGCCCTCGGCCAAGCTTTGGTGTTTCATGACAAGCCCTGTGGCTGTTCTGCCGCTAAAGCAGAAGAGCATCATAGGGGAAAAAATAATTTGACGGAGGTCTCGTCCGGTAGGGGAGGACGAGGGAGAGGAGGGGAGAAAAAAAAAGGGGGGGGAGGGGGGGGGGGCGAATTGTAGGGGGCGAAGGCTTTCACCTTGTTCGCAGCTACCGGATTGCGCATTCGACTACGGAAGATGTGTGCGCCACCCGTCACCATCTGTCACCACCAAGAACCGGCGACGATTCTTCGATACCTTCACCGTCCTTTTGGCTTCGGTCTTTCTTTTTCCTTCCTTCTTCTTTTCTTTGTTATTCTTTCTTCGACATAACCGACAGGTCGGTCCGCGCACGGCCCAGGTCTCCAGGGATTTTCTCCAGATTCCATCTTGTCTCGATCGTCTGCGAAACATCCCCCGAATCTCACCTGCTTTGTCTCCCGGCTGCACATTTTCTTACGGTTCATGCCTTCCTGCTGGTACCGAGTCATCAGCACGAGCAGCAGACGGCCCGTGACAGCGTTCGCCATGGCCATGGACGGCTCGCCAAAAATTTTTCACGTCCGTGGGCGGGCATCATCTTATGCAGTGCTTTGTTGTCCTGCCGCCCTCATGCGGCTTCCGGGCATCCCTACAACAACGCCGGGCAATGATAGGGCGGCGGGCATGCCTCGTGCTCCACCCCCCCAACATCCAGAGACCAAGGAAGACGACCGGTGAGCGCCAGCACACCATGCAGACCCTGCAATGCGAGCCTATCGCCGTGGACGTGCTCCGCGCCAGCACAGCAGCTGCGGTCGGCATCGAGACCCCTTCTCGATAGCCCATTATTGGCACTTTGCATTGTGAGACACGTCGTCAGCGGGGTGCGCTCGCCGTCTCGGATTCGACATTTGGCCATGACTGCAACGATAAAACCCGCATGCCCCCTCGTTGCCTAACATTTGCTTCCTGCGTCCGGATTTCCTGCCCAACGTCAGTGCCCAAAACTGCCCCCTTCCATCCCTCTTGTCAGCATTCAAGACCGCCTGTCCGCTCCATACTTGTACCCACAAGTCACGCCGCTCCGAGTCAGCCGTCAGGGACTGCAAGCCAATCCGGGGGACCATCTTGCCGCGCAACATCAAACGCAAACCAGCAGCTCGGCGCATCCCGCTCTGCTGACCGAACCGCCGCTCGCATACATACCTCAAACGCACACACACACCCACATACACGCGCACCATTCACACGGCCGACTGCTCCGGTGAAGCCTGTTTTTTTTTTTTTTTTTTTTTTTTCTCTCTCTTCGAGGGGAACCAGGCCCTGTCCACACACACTCGCACACACAGACACACACAGACACACAGAACAAACCAGCCCGGTGTACGGTGTACAATGACGATTTCTCTGTTGGTGTCACATCCGGCCAATATGCCCAGCTACAGCAACAACACAGCCGACCTCGACGAGGTCTCCTCGCTGCCCAGGTACTATTTTCTTTGGCTACAGAAGTTGTCTGCTTTGCTTTGAAGTTTGCTCGCTTCTTTTTCTTTCTTTCTGTGCTTTGCCATTGCTTCTTCTGTTTTGTTTTGTTCTGCTCTTGCTGCTGTTTGCCGTCTAACATGCTCCCTTTTTTCCCTGCATTCGGATTCACAATCTTGTCTTCTCTCCCATTTTCTTCTGTCCATCTCGTTTTGTCAGCCATCAATCTTGCCACAGGAACTGCCGGATCCAGAAAAGCCAAAGGAATGACTCCGGGTACCACTTTGACTACTACTGGAATCACATGGGAAACAGTACTTGTCCAGCCGGACAAGGAACCAGAACAAAGCCAATGCAATGCAATTCTCGTTGTTGTTGTTTTCTCTCTTCTCTCGGCTACTGCCGTGGTAAGTATGGCCCGCTGTTACAGAAATCCATGCAACAGTCCGTCGATCCGCTCCATTGGCAGGGTCTTCCTTATATGCAGGAACCGGTGGAGATTTGGATTGTCCTCTCCGCGGGGCGTTGACCAGAAAGGACCCTTGCGTCGGTTATTTGCTTTCTGTTTACAGCCGAGCGTTTTGTTTCTCTCATCCCCCCGGACATGCCAGGAAAAGAACGGTCTTTCGGTCGAGGAATGACGGGCATCAAAAGCCCCTGCAATTTAATTCAATTGCGAACGCAGCCGCGAATTGGAACCAGTCCTCTTTTTTTGGAGCCTTCTCAGTCAGGAAAAGCCGTTTGTTTTCTTCTTCTTCTTCTTCCATTTCCCCTTCGCCAATACTTGGATCGGCAACTCGCATCGCCTCCTTGCCTGGCGCTGCCATGGACATTCGACAACTGGGACTCGTCACTTTCTTCTGCGGATTTTCTTCTGGCTCTCGCGATCGATTCGGTGAGATCGAACCCCTCGCCATCAATCGATTTGATCGGATGGACATTTTTTGGACCCTTCCCTTTCCCTCCACAGGACGACACGCCCTCGGAAATGCAACAAATTCTCCACAACCTTGCCTCGGACCCCATGGATGGCTCCAGTGACCTCTTGTCTACTGTTTTCACACCCCCTGCTCCCTGGATTTGCGTGGCTTTCCGCTGTTTCATCTTTTTCTCCATTTTCTTTCGAGAAACAGCCAAGCGGACACGAGTTGTCCGCTGCATCATGCTGGGTTTGTAGCCAATCCTCCCCAACCACGCCACACCGCGAAGCTAACATCATGTGCAGGCTCAAAGTTGACGACCCATGCTATCTCCTCCTTGCTGTTCTGCTCTGTTCTGCTCTGCTCTTCTGTTCTCTTCTCCGCCTTTTGCTTCGTCTTGATTCGGTAGTTGGGGAACCGGAGCACTGACCTAAAGTAGCGATTTCACATACCCTCAATCCTCCATGGCAGCAACTGCCGGCGGAATGTTTTCTTTTGCTCCTACAGAACCATCGGCAGACCTTTTGCACGGTTCGTCGTGGGCCACCGCGGGAGAAGGATCACAGAACCTCCATGATTACCCGGACAGCGGATCATCACACTCGGGAGAGGCCGAGGAGTACATTTTCGTTTCTGGCCATTCCAGCCCCGGTGGATCAAGACTGGAACACTCCCACGTCTCGGAGGCTTCCTGGGGTGCCCCCAAGTCCGCCATGCCCTCGATGGTGGGAGCGGAGGCCATGTCTCGAGCCAGCTCAAGCCGCTCCAACGACTCCGCCATCTCGCAGGCGCACATGTCCAGCATGGCCGTCAGGGGCGGTGCACCGGTCTTCCGGAATGGATCCCAGGCTGCCGGGCATATGGCTGGGATGGACTCGTGCCTCCTACTGGACACTGCCCACGTCGTGACTCCTCACATGTACTGGCCCGAGTACACGCTCGACATGGGCCTGCATGCCGAGGGCGTGGCGTTCCCCTCCCCCGTCATCAACCCGCTGCACGTTGTCCCTGCCCAGATGCATCTCGGCCAGGACAGCGTCCCGGAAACCCCATCTCCCAGCACATGGGATTGCTTCTCGAGCTCTATTTCTAGGACTTCGTCGCCCGCCACCATCGACGAGAACTGGCCTCCCGCTCCACTGAGCCCCGCCTCCTCCCCCGACCTTTGCCCATCGCCCACCAGGTATGTTGCCGATGGCCTCCCGACGTATTGCTCTTACCAACATGGCGGCAGCAACGACAGGAACATCCACATCTTCCCCGACACCCTCCGCAAGAACAGCGTGCAGTCGGACGACATGGCTCACGGCCAGCCCTTTGCCACCCGCCGCCAGGGGAGCGATGGCGAGTCCGCCAGGGACCACGCCCTATACAAGAACGTCAGCACCCAGGACGACGGCCTCTTCCACTGCCCCTGGGAGGGCACCACCAGCTGTAACCACAAGCCCGAGAAGCTCAAGTGCAACTATGAGTGAGTGAACCTCCCAACTTTCCCTCCATGATCGTCTCCTTGGGCCTCTTGCTGACAGACCCGTGGCAGCAAATTCGTCGACTCCCACTTGAAGCCCTACCGCTGCAAGGCTGACGCCTGCGAGGGTGCCCGATTCTCCTCCACGGCCTGCCTGCTCCGCCACGAGCGCGAGGCCCACGGCCTCCACGGCCACGGCGACAAGCCCTTCCTCTGCATGTACAAGGGATGCGAGCGATCCATCCCCGGCAGTGGCTTCCCCCGCCAGTGGAACCTCCGTGACCACATGAAGCGCGTCCACAACGACCACGGCAGCGCCGGCAACTCGCCCCCCGCCGGCCCCGCCCAGCAGCCCGCCAAGGGCCGCAAGCGCAAGAGCGACGCCTCCGAGCACCCCGTCCCCAGCCGCAAGAACTCGGTCAAGTCCATGCCCGCCGAGCCGAAGCAGGCGCCCGTCAAGCCGCTCATCGAGCAGTGGCTCGACCAGCGCAAGGCCGTCGAGGACCTCCTGCGCCGCATGGACAAGCCCGAGGCGCAGCAGCTCGACGAGGTGCAGAAGCGACTCGCCAGCATGGCCAAAATGGCCGCCAACATCCCTGCCGCCATCAAGGTCGAGGTACCGGCCGCCGGCCGCCGCGCCTACGTCACCAGCGCTTGAATGAGGGGGTGGGAGGGGTGCAACCCCTGCCCCCCCCATATGGCCGACGGTGCCCATCTGGCACACGGACATGTTGACACGTCTCGATGCATGAATGCAGGACGGGGAACATACACACACATCATCTATAATGACCCTCTGAGAAGGGATCGCTGGCATGACATGCATTACGACACAGCCACATGAACACACACACACCGGGGACTCCAGTACCCAAGGGGTCGCCACCGCGGACCCCCCCATTCCACCATGAGCATGAGCTTTCAGGCCGAGATCAGCCTGATCGCAGCGAGGCAAAACAGAGCCTCTTTCATCCAGGTTGCCTGGTGCAATCTCTTTTTTTTTCTTTGTCCTAATTTCTCCCTCCGAGCTAGTCTTGTCTTGTTTCTTTCGTTCTCGTTCTTCCTTCCTCGTCATCGTTCTTGTCATTTGTTCTTCTCGTTTCTTCTTTTCATTTTCTGCCATGACGTTTCGTTTTTTTTTCCTGGGAGGTTCTTGCACGCCAATTTCGAGCATGTCATGTCCGGAGTTTGGGGAAAAAAAGGGGGCCTAGGATTCAAAAGGAGGACAGGGACGGGGACAGGGCCACGTCCCCCCGGGAGGGGAAAACCAAAACCAAAAAAGGAGAGACCGAGAGCAGAGGAGGCAGCAAAGCATCATGTGTTCGCCTACGCGGAGAGGCCAACGTCATTCGACCCGACACCACCACCATTTTCCTTGCGTCAATTCTCTTTTTATTTTTTCGTCTTACTACTACTTATACCCCTTTTCCTTTGTATCCTTTTGTGATGATAGATACATATGGCATGACTTATGATAGATGACCAATGAAAAGCGGCTTGCTTTTGTTTCCTGATCCATCAGTAATGTCCTCGGTGTGTGTTGACTTTTGCGAACTGTGAGAGAGAAGCATTGACGGCAGACACCGCAGTCTACGCCACCTTCACAGCCCACCCCTTGCTTTGGAAACAGCCACGCATGGGTTTCTCTGTACTCGTACAACACATCCCGCCACCGTATGTAATGTAGACGAATCCATCAATACATACTTGTAGATTCCATCCCAAAGTTCCGTACATACGAGTACCTGTATCAGCACCCGCAGCCACCAACCCCCAGAGCAATCCCAAGGGCCCCCAGCCAGTGCGGGCACCAGCACCACTACTCGTAACTCCTCAGCACCACCATGCTCATGCAGCCCCCCCCGCCCCGATCCGCGCCTCGATCCGGCACAGCGCCTCGTTCATCGCCCCGATCGAGACGGCCATGAGCTCCACCGCGCCCTGCACGCCCCTGAGCAGCTCGAGCGCCCTCTGGGAGTCCTGCGCGCCGGGCGCGGCGTCGGCGGCGGCGGCGCCGCGGATCATTCCGGCGACGAGCTCGAGGTCCGTGTTGATATCGCTGATTTTTGCGCGGGCGGTGCGCACGACGGCGCCAAAGGCGCGGAGGGAGACGCCGTCGTCGAGGGTGATGCTGGAGAGCTGTGGGCGGGGTTGTTAGCGGGACGGTTGCATCTAGGTTTGTATTTGGGTGAGGGGGTACTGAGGGATCGACTGCATCTGGGGATGTACGGAAGAGGATTAGACGTACGAGTGGTGCGAGGGAGTCTGGGGAGTGTGAGTCTGATGATGGGGCGGTTGTCATCTTTGCTGGATGAGGATATGTCGGTCCCGGTTGAATGGAGGGAGAGGCCATGAGCCACGACGGATGACCGGTGTCGGGGTGCTTCTTCGTATTCGCTCTTGATGCTTGATGTCGGGGTAATTCTTCGACTTCGTTCTTGATGCTCGACGGTAGGATACGGGATTGCTCGATGGTGGGCTTGACGACGCTTTATGTAGATCTACTCGGTCGCCGCTCGCGAGCCGTTATCACGTTCGGCCCTCTCCATCTCTATCTCTCTGCGATGAGGCAGACTGACACTGACTGATGTGCCTGCTCCTTGTCCTCCCAGTAGGCAAACGTCTTGACGCCTCGAAGACGGCGGTGACAGTTGCTTAGCCCCCTCCTTCTTTCCTGCCAGGCTGCACCGTGATCGGTGAAGAGCGCGTTCCCCGTCGTCCCTCGCCCCCAAGCGTGCTCCTCCCCGACGGAACGACGAGGCGGATAGACAGACCGCGCAGCCAGAGTCGCATCGGCAGGGCGAGACAATACCGAACCCCGCCCCCCCCCCTCCCCGGGGGGCGCCGCCGCGGGCGTGCGCGGCTCGTTTGGGAAGGACGATGGAACTTGGAAAAGGGAGGGAGAGAACCAAGAGGACCCTCCCGGGGGAGCAGTCCCGCGAGCCAAGGGGGGCGGCCAAGCTCCAGAGGAAGCAAGAATTGCCGGCCTCGCAGCGAGGGGGAGCCGGGCATTCGCGCGCCCCATTGGGGAGAAAGGGGGGATGCCGGCCGTGAGGCTTTCCCGCGCGTCCGCCCTAACGGACGTGCATGACGGCGCATGGACGCGGTGCCGCCTCACTTCTGGCGGGAGGCGGGAGAGACACCCGGAAATGTCTCACATGGCGGGAGGCGGCGCCCTGTGACAGGTACCCGTGCCGGGACTCGAGGCGGCGATCCATCAATCCAGATCCTTCTTCCTTGTCGCTTTGCAAAGCCGACGAGAAGGCGGGGGGGGGGGGGGGGGGGGGGGGGGAGTCGGGCGGCTTTTGGGGGAGAACTTGG
>NQYQ01000013.1:23401-43843 GCA_003055925.1 Escovopsis sp. Ae720 | reverse complement strand
CCCCCCGGGGGGGCGGATGTCTTTTGCCCCCCCCTTCCCCCCCCCCCCCCCCCCCCCCCCTTCCTTCGTTCGTTCCTTCCTTCTCGTCCATTCCCGATACCGGTACGGATATTTCATATATCTCAATTTGTTCTCAATATTACCCTTTTAGGACTAAGCTATTATTTTCATCGAAAGCCGGACCGGCGGCCAATCGGAGCTCTTTGAGCAAGTGCCGGGCCCGCATTCCCTACGGTCCATCCTCCCGGCTTCAAACAGGCACCGCCAAGTGCAGTGGTTCTCGGTAGCTACTACCTGTACATGTGCTCGCACGAGTACTGAGCTTACAGGTACAGTGCGGTATGGACAGCACAGAAGTATGTCCGAGTACGAGTAGCTCCGATGACCTCAGGGACCTACTCCCTACTCCCTACTCCCTACTCCGTAGATATTCAACTTATCCCTGAACTCTCATCGTAGATTCACCGGTCTTAATGTAATACTTCGCACTCCGTAGTCTGTACGGAGTGATCCTACAGTGCTCGTAAGAAAGTTCTCACGCGAGCAGCACTCTTATTCCCCTTACTGTGTGATCTGCGCCGCCCCCCTCAGCCCGCTGAAACGTCGACATGTTTCATCTTGGACCCCTCACGAGCTCGCCAAAAGCAAAGCAAGCAGACCGAGCTTCCGCAGACTTCACCTTTCCCCCCTCCGCCGCGACTGCAGGATCGACTCGGCGCAGGACACACCTCCTTAGTGGCAGAGACAGACATATGTATGCCATACTCTGTAGTGGTATACGGAGTACGGAGTACGGAGTACCTGTATCCTGCTGGCGGAGCACGGAGTACAGAGTAGTAGTAAGTACGGGGTAGTAGTAGTACGAAGAGGTCCAAACTCAGTCTAGAATCTCCATGTCACGGGCGCGCTTCAGGATTCCTCTATGCACACTCAAGTCCCATTCGTCCGCCCAAGCACTGTCAGCTTGACCCCATATACCCCTCGGCCGTAAATAGAAGCACTCTTCGTGTCAGATCCTCCAGGCTGCGTCCGTTCCATGCAATTGGATCCCCCGTGAAAGGCAAAAGCAAAAGCAAACGCAAAGCAAAAAGCAAGAGCAAAAGCAAAAGCAAATTCCCCGTGAATAACAGTACAGTGTCGTCCCTTCGGCCGCCCGCATCTGACCTTGCCGCTGCATTCTTCCCCCAGCGATCCGTACCTGCTGTAGTAGCTCCAAAGCTCAAGCTCGGTGAGAATGAGATAATGAGAGACAAAATAAGAGGCAATGTCAATGGGCCGCCAGCATCCTGCTTTCCCCTGGGTTCCCCCCTCTCCCGCCTCGTCCAGGATTCCGCAGTCTGCAATCCGCAATCCGTGAACAGTAGAGAGTCGCCGTCAAAAGCCCCAGTTTGGCTCCGAGTGGCTCTCCCACTGCGGGCACAAGACCACGACGCAGACTCCCCTTGGCAAAAAGGAGTGGGAAAAGAGAGAATAGGTAGCAGACACGTGACTCTTTTGTCGCTTCGACTTCCATTAGATCGCAAGGAAAGATCTTGGCAAGATATCCATCTGTCATTTTCTTTGCCATTCCCTCACCTCGTGAGTGAGGAATTAAAGATAAAAGAGGGGGGAAAAAATGAAACGACGAGAGAAGAAAAAACAAAAAGGGAAAGTGGAAGAAAGATGATGGCGAATGAAGAAAGACGGAAGTTGAAGAATGTCCTTAGAAACACAAAGAAAATAAAAAGAATATCCAGAATCGATACACAAATATGCAATCGTCTCGCTTCATCTCGCTTGATGAGAATGGAGGCTCAACCAGATCCCGGCTCATCCCATGCGCTATTAGTCGTAGTCGTCTCCCATCATGAAAATATGCGCTGCGATTTTTTTTTTCCCCGGAAGAAAAAGAAGTATGTAGAAGCCGGTCAAAGTCGACGCTCATTCCCGGCACAAGGGAGGACAAATCCACGCCGGCGTCCGAACCCTCAACTCAAGAGTGACAGTCATCATATAGATGCGTCCAGGATGTTAGAGGCCTGCATTGCAGATCTCATTCACCCCCCTTTTTTTTGTCATTCTTCTTCGGCCCCTCGCAATCTTCTTATTTTGCCCTGACTAAGCCTCTTCAGCCTGGACTCGAAGGGTCACATTTTCGGCGACGTGCACGGCTGGTTTCTTCGTTCCACCTTCGGCTTGGATACTGACGGCACTGGCATGCGTGCTTGGCGGGCTGTCGCTCTGAGGGCTGTTCGTCTCGTTCGTGAGATCGGGGGTCTCAGCGGACATGGAGTTGGTCTCAGACTGAGGTGATGCCTGTTCAGCTTTGCCCGGGTTCACAAATTTCTCCAGCGCCTGAAGCTGTCTGGAGGCTCCGCTCTTCTTCAGGGAGTAGAAATGGGGCTTGATTTGCTCGACCAGGGCCTCCAGTTCAGCACCCTTGAGCTCATTGAGTAGCTTCTCTGTTGCCAATGTCAGTTCTGAGGATCACAAAATCGCTGGAAGCCCCGTGAAAAGGAGGGGGGACGGGATAGGGGTAGAGAAAATACGTACGAAGGACGTAGTTGCCAAACTGGTCGCGCATCATCTGCGGCAGAGGATTGGTCCCCTCGGGCCCGGCCGTCGTGAGCTGCTCCCGAATGAAGGTGCGTTGCTCGGGAGAGCCATGCTCGATGCATTTCTCAACAACATTCGAGGCAAACTTGTGCCTTGACAGGGTCAAAAGTTGGGCCAGAACCAATTGGATCATCTTCTCGCGATCCTCACGTTTGCCGTTCTGGATCACATGCTGAGCGACGTAATTACCGTATTGATCAGTGATCAAGATCTGGGCAGAGGAGTGCAGCTCGGCCATGATCTCCGCCTTGTCGGCCTCGGTTCCGTGCTCCAGCATTCGCTGAATCACTCGACAGCCGTACATGTGGGATGCAAGTGCTGTGACCTGTCCACGGAAGGCATTCATGATGAAGTCGAGGTGTTGCCTCGGAACGAGCTCGATGATCTTTTGGATGACATGGTTGCCGTTCTGATCTTTGATGACCTTGGCGACCTCCGACTCAAGCTCCTTGGTGAGCTCGGCCTGCTGCTCGACCAGGACGTGCTCCAGGGCCTTTTGAACCACACGACAGGCGTAGGTCTGGATCGATAGGTCGACCACCTTGCCTTTCATTTTGTCTGCAAGAACCTTTTTCTGGAGCTGATTGCCATGCTCGAAGAACTTTTGAACGACGTAGTTGCCGAAGACATCCTTCATGAGCTGGACAGCGTTCGGCTCGATCTCCCGAAAGACTTGCTCCTTCTCATCGCTGTTTGCAGTCTCGAGCTTCTGCTGAATGAATCGAGAGCCATGCTGATCCCCGCTGAACTCAACAACGTAGTGATAGATGTCCCTGAGCTCGTAGCGCTTGCTAGACCTGTTGCTTGTCCGAAATTCGTCGAGGAGGACGCTACGCATTCCTTTTCCCGGGTCCTGGTCTCGAGATGGCCGGCCTGAGGGTATGACGGGGTTCATGTGATAAGCAGGGTGCACAGGAGGAATGGTAGACGGAATGCTGTAGGTTGGCATCATAGGAGGGCGGAAGTTCTGAGCATAAGGATCGGGGAACCCAGATGGGTATGCCGACGGAAGACCACCGTACGTGTACTGGGGAGCGAAGTACTGAGGGTAGTTGGATGCGAATTGAAGCGATGCTCGGCGATCATAGTCGACCGATCTCGGGTCTCGGGATGAGGGTCTCGTGTTCCAACCCTCGGTCGGGGCGTGGGTTGCCTGGCCGTAGGCTCGGGGGCTGGCGCCGGGATCCAGACGATAATCGATTGGAGGAGAGATCCTATCGACGGAATGCCTCTTCATAGCTGCCAGCTGCACCGCAAGATCCGCATTCACCTCGACGTTGGCTCCAAGGCGCGAGACGCCATTATCCATCATCCAGGGCTGGAAAGGCTGCGATGCTGGGTTGAACGATTGACCGTCGGAGGGCGGGCCATCGATGGAGAGCTGGCGGTGGAATCGCAGGGAGACGTCATCCTCCATTTGTTTGTTCAGACCGAGTGCCCGTTGGCCTGTGGACTGGTTCGTGAAAGACATGGAATGGTTATGCATTTGTCTCTGGGAATGGATTGAGGTGCTCGGGGTGTGGCCGGCGTGGTAGAGCTCCGCGAAAGCGGGAGAGCCCTGGGATTGGCGGGAGGGAGGCAAGCTGCCCTCACGAGGCGGTGCAAATGCCCCAATGGTCTCCAGATACGCGGCCTCTTGGGTCACTCGCTTGTTTGTGCCCTTCACAAAAGGAAGGCTGTAAGGGTCGGCTTCGTCCGGGAAATTGTGGCCGCCGAAGACGGCTTTCTTTGTACCGATCGCAGCATGATGGTCGTAGATGGAGGGGGTACTCGAGAGGCCTGGTTCTCTCGGTCGACCGGGGGAGTTGTTGACGGAGCGGGGGGGGTTCTCGGGGTTCCATGTGATGGGCCCCCAAACGTCTGCTTCAGAATTCGCATTCAGGGCGCTCGATCCCGTCGGGTTCTCGTCCGCATCTGCACAGAGACGGTCAGAAGGGACTCTCTCTCGATGGGGACGGCAGGGAAGAATGATGGAGAGGTCGATACACACCTTTGACGCCGATGGAGCGGTCCCTGGAAGCTGTGTAGGAGGAGTTCCAGATATTTTTGTTAGGGTAGAGGCTGGACGCAGCAAAGCCCGAGCCCTTGGGCTGTTGGGACTTTTCTCCTGAACCGGCGGGCATGGTGAGATTGGGAACGACCCTGATCCGCGCCTAGGAAAGGGGATGACGGTCAATAAATGGAAGATGATGAATGATCGTACGGCGGTCAGGAATGGCGAGGGAGAAAACGAAGGGATACGGAGCAGAGTGAGCAGAAGTTCGACCACAAGCGTGAGGAGATTAGGCCCGTTGTGGCCCACCAAGGGCGAATCGAATCAAGCGGACTTCCGCATGCACTTGTTTGGCGCAGCCTTGAAACATGCGAGGAAAGCGGCCCGTATGACGAGGAGAAGAGGCAGGGGGGGGGGGAAGAAGACGGGAGTGAGGAGGAGCAGAGCACGGGAGTTGATCGGGATTGAAGTGGTCGCCAGTGGTGGTGCTAACGAGGGAAAACCTCAGAGCGGACAGAGAAGCCCACCTTGAGCTTTGTGGTGAATCTGATTCCGTGCTTGGGGGGTACCTCGTTCGTACGGGGCACATTGATCAATATAGTAGTAGTAATAGTAAAGTTCCAGTCGGTGGCCCTTCCGAGCACGGTATTTCCCTGAGGGCGAGTACCGTACTCCGTAGGAGGCACCACCACGACCTGTTCTTGATCCGGGTTTTGGGTACGAGTACAGATGCTACCGGTAAGGATGGTTGAAGCGAAGAGTGGGAAAAGCGCACAGCCCGGCGCCGCACAGTACTCGTACTCATGGATCCCAGGCAGCGCTAGACCCTGTGCAGGAATAGTCGGCAGTTTTTTTTTCTTCGTTTCTTCCTTTTTCCCTCCCTTTTTCTTTTTTTTTTTTTTTTCTTTTTGGTTTTTCCCACTTGGGCGCGGGGAAGGGGGCCGATGAGGCCAGGTTCCCGACAATACCTGTACTAACCAAACAGACAGCCAGGGTCCAGACTGCTCATCAAGGAAAGTCTACTCGTACACGCGACGAGGATATTGGGCCACACGATGGGGAAAGGGGAATCGGGAAAGGACCAGATCCACGCAGACTTGTCAATTGAACAGGCAGAGATTGGGAAGAAACCACGGACTCACCCTTGTTGTCATACTGCGGTGGTGAAAGGGAAATCAATGATCGTTCTTGTCCTCCCTTTCCCTCTGGCAAACGAGGGATAGTGGACAAGGAAGGAGACTGCGTCCGGGCAGCAAGGGAGACGAACGCTTGAAGCGAGGGCGAGCTCTGGATGCGATGCCGGGCCTTCGGCCTCAAGCTCAGTCAGCTATGCTTGGATCAGCACCAATCAGGAGATGGACAGCCAGGTCCGTTCGATACATTCGTACGAGTACATACGGCGTTATGGTCGTCTCAATTCTTCCCACTCGTAGCCCGTCGTTGATGTCGAGCCGCTCGCTGCACCGACACAACCTCCACCTGGGACTCTGTACGGGAGCTTCCCCACACGCAGGAGAGTGGAGTGTGTAGGTGATGGATTGCCGGACACCGTCGCGCTGCTGAAAGATGGCGCCTCTATACGGCTTGGGGTTTCTTTGAGGCCTGTATCCGTAGCTGAAGCCGCCGTGGAGGCAGGGCAGCGGTCGGCGATGTACACGGTTCGAGTGCTTGTTCAGATGCTCGTGTCTGTATGAGATTTTGTTACTCAATGTGCAATGGGTCGCTCTACTGTAGGGGATTATTCTGTTCGATCGACATCGATGGTAGCTCTGGTAGAAAATAGGTATGTATGTGGTCGATTCGTGGCGCCTCAAGGTCGATGCCAGTCGCTGCAGTCGGAACAGTGGTCGAGAGCACGGCCTGGAGAGACCCAAGACGATCAGCTGCTTGAGTCTAGATCAGGATTCTGTATGTAAGGAAGAGTGAGTCAGGACTTTCAGTAACACCAATCAAACCAGCTCGGCAGTGATCCATTGATTGTGGCGCGCAGAATCAAATCTGGGAAGGACAAACAGTTTGACACAACTCCGTACCGTTACTGATCCCCGGGAATCCCATTCATGCTTTGTGCCAGGACGACGCACTCAGTGATGCTTTCCCATGAATGAAGGCCTGGAACACACAAAAGAAGATCGAGGCATTGAGGTGGGCAAAGGATTCTCGATAAGGGCAACAAAAACTCACAATGACTTGACGGGCAATATGAGACGTCGGAGGCTGCGATTGTTGTAGTAATTGTTGCCAGGAGATATGCTGACCAAAGAACTGGAAATGCTTCAATCCTCAGGTTTGGGCCGCCCAAATGTAGCAGTTTCCCGCGAAATCTTCCAGTGAAAAAAATCCCGATTCTTGTGGGTGAGAAGCGCTATGTGTTGTTGATCCAGTGACGACGATTACCATGAAAAGAATTGATGGCATGAAGGCAGCAAAACTGGAGCCGGTTGTCAAGAAACAAATATGATCGATCCAATGTACAGTATCAGCTTTTGGGGTCGGCAGAGATTGTGTGCTACTATGCAAGAAGGAGGCTCCTGATGGCAAGTGCTGCTATCGAAAAGCTGATGGCGCTAACATTGACGTTGAGCGTGAGGAGAATCGTAAAGCCCCGAATGAAGACTGTATAGGAGGCTGCGGCGGAGGGGAAAACACTTTTGCACAGCTCGGCGTGGATGCGATGATATGAAGAGAGCCCGAGAAGACTGAAGACGACAGATGCGTGAAATGATAAAAGGTCGCAAGTGAGAGGGGATCGAGTCAGGGGCGTCGCAGGAGCAAGGGTCGGGGCTTGGAGATTTTATTCCAAGGTTGAAGGATTCCGACGTCGATGATCGAGGGCCGAGGGGAATAGATGAGTCAGTGGCCTAGGATAAGTCAACAAAGGCCAGATGGATGGGATAATCAAAAAGGCGAAGGGAGGAGCAAGAAGCATGGATGGGCTCGAGCGAAGAGCAGTGCCTCTCACCACTGGTACTCCTTGAGTATGAATACCACCTGGATAGAGAACCTATCAGGGGTTGAGTCGTCGACGGAACCGAAGGGCGGGCTGGCCGACCTATGGATTGATGTGTCGCAACGCGTAAGGTTGCTCGGTCGGTATGCATGTGTGACAACGCTGTGAGGGGGGAGAGGCTAGACTTCAAATGATGTGCGTCCACGACGGCTGTGCCCCGGCAGTCCAAGCCGAGTTGGCGATAGGTAGGTTGAATTGGCTGGAGGGATGAGAGTCCGTTCTGCACTCAGGGAGAGACTGTATTGAGATCTGTCACAGACTCGAGTTGCCAGGCTCAACCACTTGGTTGAATGCTCCTGGTGTTCGGAGAGAGTGACGGATGGTGGAGCTGTTCAGCGTGATGATGTCGCCTTGGAACGGCACCGAGCGGCGGGCGGATGGTTATGGAAGAATGCCAGACAACGTTAAATTCAATCAATGGATAGATGTGATACTCGTCGAGAACTTGAAGCCATTGTTTGATGAAGCATCATGGGAGGGAAGAGAAAGGGGAAGACGAGAGGGAGGCGTGAGGGGTGAGGGGTGAGGGGTGTTCTCGCAAGAAATAAATGGAAGGGGCGTGTTTTGTTCAGTGGCAACTCGAAGTACTTGGAGTGCATGTACTCCCTACGAGGATCATAAGGCTCCTCCTACCTCTTTTACCTTACAGCCTGAGGAGGTAATACTTTTGCCCTTTAATGCGCGTAATCGAGTTATTGGGGAAAGAGCAGGAGCTCCGAGTCGGGCTGTGCCTGCTCTAGATTGTCTATGGTCAGATAAGGACATCCGCAGCTGCATCTGTCTAGGAAGGAACAGCCTGTCTAGGTGTTAGAGTGATCGAGTCGGAGCAAGTGCTACTAAGGCGAACTCAGTTCAAACATTCGAGTTGATTGTAAATTAGTAGTAGGTACCTCAGATCAATTGCCTCGTTGACAACTGAAGTTGTTCAGAACGGTTGTCGAACATCGTGCTGTTTCTTCGAAATAATGTGATCGAGAATAGAGATTCAATAGCATCAGTCCGTCTCCTTTTCGTGACTACCCTGTACTATATTCGGAGTACCTCTACCGGTAGTACAGATCTACTACTACAGGTATGTACAGGTAGTACTAGTACTAGTAGGTGTCATCCCTCGTGGGGAAAGGTCGATTTTCGGCAACCCCCACGCCCCTTTTTCCTCAATTCTTTGCAGCTGATAAGAATTTCTACAAGTGGCAGCCACTGACGATGGATCGGTGGGTATATCGGAAGGAGCAGAGCGGAGAAAATACGAGTCTGAGGCTCGATGAAGATGATTCAATGTTTTGGCAGACTCTGTCCTTCTCAGCTCAGATGCATCAATGTGCAACGGCCATTCAGATCCCTTGACCACTTACGGACGGCAGCTGTGCCTCCACATACTAGGTACTACTATCATGACGCTCTTCAAGGATCCAGATGCCATTGCCCTTGAGAGTGGCCTCTTGCACTATCGACTATGAGGGGAGCGCACCTTAGAGACAGCACCCTTTTTGGCGGCACCTTGGGATCGATGGGAGCCTTGAAGGCACTCAGGCTGCGGATGCTTGGGTCGCACGATTGCGCAACTCGAAGGGAAGGAGCAGCCGTCCGTCCGCCCCCAACGACCATGGATCTCCTGCTTAGTAGGTAGTAGAGGTATATCCTAGGTGTACCTACTACTAGTAGGTAAGTTGCGTTATCGTTGAAAGTTGCTCCTTCCTCCCATTGGCCGTCAAGAATGCGCCTCAAGATCTTCCTCGGCCGTTACGAATGGGGAAGGGGCCAGCCTGAACCGTGTTGATCACCAGGCAGGCGCGAAGGACCACCTCCGACTTCAACGAAAACTTGAATCCAACGAGACTTCAAGTTGGACCTCAAACTTGAATCTCTTGACTCGGACCTCCATGCCTCTCCGACTCTTCTACACAGACTGATCAAAATGATCAGACTGATCAGACTGATCATACCCTCACTCGCCTCCACACAGAGCGCCGGCGATCTGGCTCAATGTCTAACAGTCGACTCCAACGTTTCAACCATATCACGATCTCCTCCCATGCTGGACCGGATGAAACCGTTCACACCTGTCTTAGTCAAAGCGCGGGAAAGTGCGCCATTTGACCGGGGCCACTGGGTCAGCCTTCAAGAGCAACAAGGTGCTGTGGGAAGACCATGCTGGATGACCCCCACGAAGGAACGACATTCTCATCTCTTCTTACAGCCATGGCCTTGGAAGTTTGATCTCAAGGCCATTTCTCGCTTCGTCTGGTTTGGCAGTCGTGGCCTCGAGATGATGTCGCCCAGACATTGCCTCTTCAGCAAGGCAACGTTCCACTCTGAGTCCTGCGTAAGTGACGGCAGGCTCTGACGGGCAGGCAATGCAGAGCGATCGAGACTGGCTGACCAGAGTCACTAGCACCAGACCCTTGTGCCACAAGGCATTTGGGCCTCCCGTTGCGAGTCCAGGCAAATTGTCTGACAAGACGGAAGAACTGTGTCATCAAACGATGCCGTATCCAACGGATTGAGGGAAGAGGCGTCACAAGGTCCGCCAACAGCCGGTGAGTGACCAGTGCGAAACGTGGACAAGAACAGATACAGCATCGTTCCTCTGACCATCTGGATCACACTGGATCGATACCGACTATCATCGAGGCACTGGTGGAGCAGAAGCCCCTGCATCGATGGACTGAGGGACTCAGAGAGTCCCCTCGAGATGAACAGCATCACTGCTCATTGCAATGTGAGCAGCATCAAACGTCGCTCTTTTGGACTCCTGATGATCCGAGCAATATCACTTGCTTACAAGGTTGGAAGCATGCAAGGGATGTTCGCCTTGGATGCGCCCCCCCTTCCTCGCGGTCCTCAATGATGCATCGTTCCGCAATTCCCGCACTCCAAGACATCTAAGTGGCCTCCAGCGTGGTATCAAGCGGACTGATTACGAGGTCCTCAAGCTTCTCCATTGAATAACGGCAGGGGATGTGACCGTTCCTGAATCTGGGTGAGTTGTGAGTGCTACAGCGATGGAACCTTACCGCTGACGTTTCTTGTCGCCTGACATGACCATCTTGGCACAGGCCGAGGACGGGCTCTTGATTGCCTCTCACAGGCTGCTTGTGACCGGCAATGGCGACCGGAGACGGAAGTCGTCAGTCGTCTTGAACTCTGCATCCCGCAAGGTGGCCATGACGAAGGCTGACTCCTGGAGAGAAGACATTGCCATCGCACATGACGTGACTCGCCGCGCCTTGGCAAAATACCTCGCCTGTCACTCGTCCTCAGGAGCAAATATACCAGACCCACTAGTCTGTGTGTCTCTCCCGGTGAGGTGCCTTGTGCTCACGGAGGGAGGAAGCAAAGGGAGAGATGGAAGGGGTTCCGGCAATCGTGACCAGAAGCCAAGCATCGGACATACAATCTTCAGTCTATGACTGTGGCAACGAGGTCAAGAAATGGGACGGGAGTTCGTTGTTGCCCATGTGATGTGGGTGGCATGGAAAAGAAAGGTATGTCCATTTATGTCTCGTCTGTTTCTGATCTCCTATTCATCCACGTGCCTACGCAGAGGTGCCGAGGATGATATTTGCTCGAATCCAAGGGAGTAAAGCGCTCGGTAATCGAAAGTGAGACATGCGCCTGCACAGCAGGTCGTTTCTACATATGTATGTATGTCCGTGTATGCTCCATACGAGGACAGTGTTTCGCATCTCGGTCATGGTGCAGAATGGGAGGTCTCTGCTGACAATGACAGGATTGGTCGAGTCGAGGCCGGATTGTGTGAAGTGAGGTCCTCGCTTGTGGATCAGGAATGAGAGGTGGTGGAGGAGTCCGTCAAGGCGCTGCAAGTGTCAACATGGTGAGATTGACGTGGCCTCGGGGAAGAAGCATTGGCGATGACACCGCCAATGCATCTCAACGGTTCTCTCTGCGTTTGATCAGAGATTCACAGGTGGAACGCAGAGTCGGCATTTTTTTTTTCGAACCCCATCCCCGGGTCTGGATTACGCTCATCTTGCTTCCAATCAGAACCATCCGCATGAGAGCCATCTCCACGTTTTTGAAACACAGATCCTCAGCGCTCCCACAAGGTGGAGTGCCCATGCCCATGTTTTCCCAGCTTCTGTCCAGGCAAGCATCTGATTGTGAGCTCGCCAGGGCAGAGGTCTTCCGAGAGAAGGTGTCCTTCTCCCTGTTGGGACCCATTTGTGCTCGTCTGGGATTGGGATGAGAAAGCAGGGATTGTGCAGGGATACCTCGACAATCGGCTTGCGGAACGACTTCCACGCGAGAGGCGCAGACGAAGAGGTCACACAGACTTGTGTGTACTGGTAGCAGCGCGAGCCGCGATGGAGGTGATGGGGAGTGGCAGGCGGGCATTGACAGCATTGGGTGAGGATGACGGGCCGGCGGGAGTGTCAGAGTTTTCATCTTTGCGCAGGCTCCAAGGCGTTCGCTCATACGAGTCCTCCGTACTCGGTACAGATACAGGTAGGGTGGACCGCGGTCTCAGACCGCATTTTCACGCGGATGGAGCGTCGCGCCGCGTTTTGGTGTGTGGTCGAAGACTTCTGGAGCATTTCTGACGCCGGGGATGGCTGAGAATCCAATTTAAGCTTGCAGTAGTTGGCTGCGCGGCTAGTCAGCACGGTGGGTGGGTGGAAGTTTGCAGAGCTTCCGTGGGACTGGAATGGCGGCTTATGCTCGCTGGCAGGCCCGAGCCGAGGAGGCTTGCAGGCGGACGATCCTGCGCCTGACACGCGGGGCACGATTGTTGATATGAGCTTAAGCGTGCGCTTGAGACTCGAGGGCATTGGCCAGTGGGCAAATGAATTTGGTCTATTCTTCGACGTCGTTTATGGGAAAGAGAAGAGAAGAGAAGAGACGATGACGGTTTCATTCCCAAGATCTTTTTCCCCCCCAAAGGACCGAGACCGAGGGAGCGGAGCCGGTGTCAATCAACGGTCGAAATGAGACTAAGACGAAAATGAACAAGCCCAGGCACCGCCCATCCTGGAACTCGCGAAGTGCAGCGGCCGTGCGGTGGTGAAGAGGCCAGGTATGTATGTCCGAGTACGAGCTTGTGCAAGAGACCTGTCCGGAGCAGCTGCCAGAGCTTGACGCCCCGGGACAACTACGGAGGAGTAGTAGTACGAGTATAGATGTAGTATCAATCTGCTTGCTGACTTCTGGAATAGGAGATGTTCGAAAGCTGGCCTTTGCTTGCTGATACGATTGCCGGTACTCGTACCAGTAGTACTCGTACGGTTCAGGGAAAGACAAACCGCACGAGACAGGATCATGAGGAGGAAGCAATGGCGAGATAAGTGAAGCGACGACGTGAGGCAAGCAGGCGCCGGCGGGTTCGTGCGCGATGCTGGTAGCTGCAGCTTGTTTGGGTGGAAGGGACTCACCTCAGGACGAGGAGGGCAGAGAGGCTGAGCAGATTGGTGTCTGACACGGCACGCGCGTGGCCGCGTGGAGACGGCATGAGATTGTTTGGACGGAGGATGATGAGCTTGTTGCCTGCCTGCATGTGATTGATGCATTGATGCATCCCTGACCAGCCTACATACATGTATGTATGTATGTACCTGTATGGGTGCATGCGTGCATGCATTGGTCAATGCATGAAGAGAGGAGAGATGAGGATGAGGGTGTCGTGCGCCGACGCTGGGCGGTTGTCGTCGATGCGCATTTGATCCATCCATGCGAGGCATGCGGTGTTGCGCGTGAGCGGCATGTGCGAAGTCGAGTACATACTTGGGGGGACTCCGTGCAGATACTGGTCCTCGTAGAGGCAAGGCGTTAAATGCTTGGCTAGAGATCAATTTGATGCATTTGGTGAACAGGGCGGCTCCCAGGAAGGGGAGTGAGGACGGTGATGATTGTGCGAATACTAGTATTGATGGATTGATGGATGAATTGATTGATTGATTTCCAGATGCATCTGGGCAATAGTATTATTGTCTTGGCCAATGAAAATGGCTGCATCGGTCAGCAGCATCCCTAGAAGACGAAGACGAAGACGAAGACGAGGAAAGGCAAAAGTTATGTAGATGATCAAGAAGAAGAAGAATACTAAAGAATAATCATAACAATAATAATAAGAAGAATACTATTAGTAGGTAATAATGATTTAGAAGCGTAAGAAGCAGCTCGAGGAAGGAAGGAAGGAAGGAAGGAAGGAAGGAAGGAAGACGCTGGTGAGACTGCGACAGGCCTTGGCAGGGGCGACCACAGTCGATGTATCTTGCAAGAATGGTTGAATTTGATTGAATCGATCAATGAATGATGACCTTTCTCTGCAGGTTACCTCGCCATACGGAGTGCTATGTTAGAGGTAGTCCTGGTGCTCGTACGGAGTAATTGTGTGCATGATGAGATACCTACTCCGTACGAGTACGAGTATGGCAGCACTTGCTAATACTCGTACGAGTACGAGCACGGAGTCAACCAGGCTGTAGCAATGCTGAGCCGGTGGAATTAACGACAGGGCGCAGCCAATGAGGACGCTGTGCCTTGAAACGGAGGTGGGCGATCGCTGGGACCAGGCGGCTGGGTGATTGGCTGAGGGGGATCGAGGGCAGGGGCGGCAGGGACCAGCAGGCGGCAAGAGCCACCGATGCATTCCATGGCGCAAGCAATTTCCGGGCCCCCCACATGGCCCACACGGCCCACACATGCAGTGGTGGCCCTCGTACCTGGCAGTCGTACTCCGTACCTGGCAGTCGTACCTGCCTGGCATTTAGTAGTAGCCTGTCGTACTCGTACGAAAGCTGAGGTACGAGTACGAGTACGAGTACCTTAGACTCGGTAGCAGTACAGGTACAGGTAGGAGTACTCGTACGAGTAGGGCCCAGGGCGCGCCTTCCCTCTGGTGGCAGCAAGCAGATCGAGCTTCCCGGGAAGGAGCGAGCACCTTCTCGTCGAGGCCCGGGGGGTGTGATGGATTGATCCATCCATTGCACTGGAGAGGAAAGAGAGACCCGGAGACTTGCCGGCGGCAGGCCATCCAATCTCATCGATGCCTTCCTCCTCCTTCTCCTCCTCCTTCTCCTCCTTCTCCTCTCCCTTTTTGCCATCCTCCCCTCCTCATCCTCCTCATCCTCCTCATCCTCCCATCCTCCCATCCTCCCATCCTCTCCGGCTTCACCTCGATCGATTTGGTCAATCAATCCCATCCCGTCGACGACCCGGGAAGCGCTCGTCCTCCGAACATACTGCATACATACATACACGCATACATCAGACATTCCTTGCATCCAATTGAACCCACTTCTGTCGCTCTCTTGCATACAACACAGGCACACACTCGTTCGTTCGTACAGCTATACCGGTAGTAGTACTCCGAAGCATCGACACATTGATTGATTGATCTCGAGCCCGCTCCCCCCCGGCCACCCTCTTGCCCCCTCCCCCGAATCCCTACCCCTTCATTCATTCATTAACAAGTTATTCACGCAGGCCCTGGACAGGCTTCTTCTCTCTTTTCATTCTCCCGTTTCATTTTTTTAACCCTTTCCCTCCTTCTCTTCACAAAAATAAACCTTGGTTTTTTTTTTTTAATTCCTCTTTTCACTGCCTCTCTTTCTCTCCCTCTCTCTCTTTCTCCCTCCCTTCCCTTGAAGACTCTGCGCAGCCTCCATTCCTTTGGCTGTGTCTGTTGTCTGTCCCTTCATTACGAATTGATAAATCCATACTATCGAAACGCCGCGATCCTTGAAGGAAGACCCGCCGACACTGTCCCGTCGCCTGTCGTCATCGTCGACCGTCAACCATCGACAGCCTCACGCGTCCTTTATCGCTCCCTAAGAGAGGACTCGGGTAGCTGGCTTTGTCCATTCCTTGTGGAGACACCATCGCGACAGAATACGCCTCGTCCCTCGACCGGTTGCCCCTTTGCGATCCGAGACCCGCCCGTTGCGCTTGCGAATTCGACAAAAACAGTGAGAGGATTCAGGGGGGGAGGAAAAGGGTCACTGTGAGTGAGGCCATCCCTATTCGACTCCTTTGTCCGTGGGTGACGCTGAAGATGGATGTGGTCATGGCCCTGCCGCACGTCCCTTTCATGGTTGCACGCTGCCGCCTCCGGTCCAGACTCGACGTGAAGTCCTCGCATGTTATCCGGCACTCCGTCCCAAGTTGCTAATCGGATCGACAGCTTCCAGTGCCATCCACCGACCGCGCCTCGCGACGTCCTCACCACGCTTCATCAAGCAAAAACCACAGCAACCCCACCGATCAACATGCCTGCCATCTCATTGATTGGGCGCTCCTTCGATATCAGCCAAGCTACCGGAAACCCCGTCGCGACGACCTCCAAGAGGGCCGCCTCCATCTTCCACCTCGCCCCCCCCGAACGAGTCGGCCGCGTCGTGCGCAGGCTGGTGTCCCGCGGGACCCAGGATGACAGCTCCGACGATGGCTCCGATCACGTCATCACCATCCTCCTCATCATCCTCGGAATAGCCTTCCTCGCCCTCATGACCGTCTCCATCGTCGTCATCGTCCGCCGCTCCCGCATGCGCAGGGTCGAGTGCGAGCAGCCCATCCTTCCAACCTACAGCGAGGTCAAGCACGACCTCCCCAACCACCGCGCCCTCAAGATCGAGACCACACACAACGGCCGCTCCAGCGTCGTCGTCATCAGCAGCCGTGACGCCCAGCCCATGCTGAGGAGCCCTAACGCGCCGCCCCATTCCCCGGACAACGTCCCCGAGATCCACATCACCTTCCCCGACGAGCACGACGATCAGGGTCGCATGAAAAGCGGCCGCGTCGTCGTCGTCCGCGTCGGCGAGAATGCCACCGTCGGCCTCGAACCCATGCAGGAGGAGCAGCTCCCCGCGTACGAGAAGGAGGCCAACGACCAATTCTACTCGATCGACTTCGACGACATTGGCGGCCTCAGGGAAAAGGACCATTCCCTCTATGACGAGAAATGTTGATTCAACTACTAGCGCTGGCGTATCGCAGCTGAGCAAAATCAACACTCACGGTCGGAGCAAATGAAACCCAAGACCAACGAAAAGTCAAGAAAGTTTTAAAAAAAAGAACAAACAAGCTACACGGCAAAAAGCCCTAATTCGAGACTTATGAATGATCCTCTGCCTCACGACATAACTTTGGATACCAAGCTTTTTTGGAGATTCAAGGCCCGATACCAAATTCTGTACTTAAGCTCTTCTCTTCTCTCATCTTCTTCGATCTGGTTCGGTGGCATTTTTCATCTTCCAAATTCTTTTCTTCCCCTTTCTCTTCTGATTTTCCCAGTCCTTCTCCCTGTGGATTCATTTCAACAAGGCGCATCCGGGGAGGCGGATTGTTCTTCTTTTTCCAATGATACACCCCCTTTTCTCACATTTGTACTTGTAAGCTCATGACCTGCGCGCATGCATCGCGATGCGCATTAAAAAAAAAGCGAGCTCTTTTATATTCTATGAAGATTGTACACCTCTTTTTCTGCTTCGTTTCTTCCTCTTTTTTTTTTATCCAATTTTCCTTCCTTTAACTTGATGCGGGATGAACGGGACTGGATTGGGCTGCCCTGACTCCTTTGATCTATACAGTAGGCGTAGAGGGACGCTCACAAGGCGAAAAGGGGCCAGGGGGGAAGGCGCTCGGATAGCTTGAGGATTGTTTGGGGCGCGCGGAAGCCGGCTATGCATGGGAGGGCGAGGGGAGCGACGCGGTACCGGTCGTTACTCTTCCCGATGGGGAATGAAGCGGTGATGTCCTTTGTCGTCGTCGTCGTCGCTGTGGGGCAATGTGCTGGCGGAGGCGTGCTTCTGGGCCTGGCGGGGAATATATATCTTTTTTCGTACTCATACTCATATGCATACGCATGCTCATACGCATACTCATACTGAGAAAGGGACAAGGGCATGCGAGAGGGGGGAGGGACTACTACTGAGTATTATTGCTACTTGGCATACAAAGATCCCGGCTAGAACGTGTGAGGTACTGCGGAGGGTATCGGTGCAAGGGAAGCAGGAGAGAATGATGGGCCCATTTGCGAAGAGAAGGCCGTGCGGCTGGCTTACACATGAAGATGGCGATGGCGAAGGTGAAGGTGAAGGTGAAGATGAAGATGATGGTGATGGTGATGCAGGTGCGTGTGAAGGGCATTCATCTGGGTGTGGGTGCGGCCGAGGATCTACATAGTTAAGAGGGCGTGTTATTTCGAGCTCTGGCGGGCGAGTCGAAGCAGGATACGTCAAACCCCCGAGTCATCGCTTTGCAATCAGATTTCGGTCATCGCATGAAGAATAGATAGATTCGGTCATCGCATCAACAAACGGACGGACCCCCATCAGAGCCAGCGAATGTACTCGTAAGATCCATGAGGGTGAGGGGGGAGACCCGACCATGAGACCCAAGGTCCGGGGCATGTTTACCTTTCTCAGGGGTGTCAACAAAAGGGGGCACTACAGGCGCGACAAGCCACATACTCGCACTCCGTACTCGGATCAAGACTCCCAACGACCTGCGCTGTGAGAGATGCTCTTACCACCAAAATACTACTCCGTACACTCCAAGGGGATGACCGTCAAGCCATTCTCTCGCACCGCCTGTGCACTGATTCATGCTCTACGGACCTTCCTTCCCCCCCTCCCTCTTCCCCGCCCGCGGAGGACGCATATCGACTGACCAAGGCTCTTCCGGCGGTCATGTCTTTTGCAGACCGCGAATTTCTGGCTTCAATTGATTGCGCAAGGGTATGAAGAAAAAGAAAAACAAAAGAAAGAAATGCATACATCCCATCTCCTTCGATCCTCGTGATTTTTCTCGCTCAGTCAAACCAAAATCCAAGAGCCAAGAGCGGGCATCAGGGCGCCAGACTCCGCGTTGTTGGTATTCCTCAGGACATTCCGTCCCATCTGATATTGAATCCCCCCCCTCCCCCCCTTTCTCTCTCTTCCTTCACAGAAATGGCAGAGTACCCGAGTTGGACTGCATCAGCGGGTATCCCTCCCCCAGCACGCCCTCCAGCTCGGGCGATCCCCAGCTCATCCCCCCGTCCATCGCGAGCCCCTGGTTCTCCGCGAAGTCGAAGATGTAGAACGGAGAGCCCCTCGCCTGCGCGAGGAAGTGGGGCAGGCCGGGGGGCCCGTAGTCCGCGTTGAGCCCGACGTCCACGGCGTCGACGTCCAGGGTCGCGGGCTGCATCATCGCGGACGGCCCCACCGACGGCTGCTGCGGCGAGGGGGTCGTGGTGACGGTGGTCGTCGGCGAGGTCGACGAGGTGGATGCGTCCATCCACCAGTCCGACAGGGGCATGTCGCCGAGCGTCTTGAACGGCTTGCGCATCGGCACCATGTCTGGGTGCGAGCGGTTGACCGCGCGGCGCGTCCTGTCGAAGTATTCGACCGCGATCTTGCTGCTCTCGAACTGGGAAAAGGGGGGGGAGGGGTTGTCAGTACAGGTTACATTGGCGCGCTCGCCGGGGAAGCGGACTGCGAATCGACTCACGACCTCCTTGTTGGCAGCCAGCTGATGGGTCCAGGGCTCCGCAATCTCCATCATGGTCCGGATGTAGTCGCGAATCTTGGCCTCGTCGACGGGCTCTGCCCTCCAGAGCGGCGCCGTGTGGTCTGCGAGGTCCTGGTAGAGGTTATACTGCATCGCGATGAGCAGGACCTGGATGCACTGCGTCGCCATGTACGTGATGGTGCAGTCGCCGACCAGATTCAATGGGTCTCTGTGCGGCATTCTGGCCGTCTCGTTCCGGATCGCGTCGAAGAACCGCGCGAGGCACAGGGCGTGGGCCACCGCCTGCTTCTGCGACCGGGCCAGGAACTCCTTGGGGAGTTTCCTCAGGATCTCGATCGCCAACGGGTCCCTGTACCCCGGCAGCGAGAAGGCATACAGGTCGCTGTAGCAGGCCGAGATGTGGGTGTGGAAGTAGACGAAGCCCACCCACTGCTCCGACTGGGCGTAGCGGGATATGCTGTGGTCGCTGAGCCGGAGGTCGTCGGGGACCGCTGCGTGAAGCCTCGTGAGTTCTGTCTGGAGACTGCAGATGTTGCCCATGACCTTGGAGGACTCCAGGGACGACATGTAACCCCCTTGCGGTGCGGCTAACCTCTTGGTCACCCTGCGATCACTAATCAGTACGGCCTCATGTAAGGAGGTCCTTCGCCCGCCTCCCCTTTACTTGTCCCACGTCCTTATTTCTAACGTCCCCTAGCTCCAAGAAAGGGGGTCGAGGACTTACACTTGGATGCGATGCTTCAGATCATTGAGACGAATCTGTATCCCGTGGAGGCCGATTGAGTTTGTGAATCTGCCGGGAGGATCCTGCAGCCTCTCGGCGACAACGGGCCGGTTCTCCCTAAAGGCCGACTCGTTGCAGGGGAGCCTGATCTTCATATTCTCGCTCCGGCAGGAGACGTACTCCTCGTAGCCCCCGGCGAGGAGCCTGTCGACGTGGAAAAGATTCCAGGCCACGCGCCGCAGGCTCTCCTGCTCGATGAAGCTCGTGTTGGGCGGCAGAACGTCCCAGTTAAGCTGCAGACCGATCATGAGCCGCGAGGCCACCCCGACGCACTGCCAGACCTTTGCGAACGATCTGCTTAGGAGGTGAAACGGGATCGAAAGCCCCAGCAGCACGAGGGCCTCCTGGGAGAACTTGTTGATGTTCTGGTATATGTGGCTCTCAACCGACATGCTGCATTTCCGGCCAAACTCCCGGCTGGCCGGGCTGGGACTGACGAAGAAGCTGCTGAGGGCGCATATCGCGGCGGCCCGGGCTGGATTGAGGCAGTTGTCCTCGGGAGGGCGTCAGCTGGATGGAAAAAGGAAGAAAAAGAGAGGACGTCGTCCTCCAAGGATTAAGAAAAAAAAAGAAAAAAAAAAAAAA